>PHFE01000097.1:0-47103 GCA_002796755.1 Paracorniculantispora psalliotae
TGTTTTTTTTTTTTTTTTTTTTTCTCTTAGGGTTACGTATACTTTTCATGTTTTATGCAATTTCATGTTTAATGAGAATGCGTAGGGGTCCTAACCTAACTCCACCCACGCCGATCGTCTTTATGTTTTAAGGAAAAATCCCGCCCCCCATAACCGCTAGGTACCCGGCGACTTCTACGCCGACACGAGCCCATAGGCACCTCTGCAAGCAACGTCTCTTTCCCTAATACAATAAAGCTATTATTAAAGGAGGAGGAATAAGGTTATAAAGTTAAATTTAGAAGCCCTAAGGAAAATATAGGTATACCCTTATATATACTCTATTATACTTACTAAGCTAATAGCTTTTTCTTTTATTAATTATAGCTAGTATGTCTTTTTACTTAACCTAGAGCTAGAATTATATAGATATTAAATAAATAAATAATTAATTAATTACTAATATAAGCCTATAGGTACCTCTATAAGTATCATACCTCTATAAGTATCATACCTTAAAAGGGCTACTTTTAGATGTATTAGTAATAGTAAAGATGTTCTATTCTTTTCTAGGAATTACCTACTAGAAGCTACTTTTAACCTACTAGCTAGCAGACAGTCACGTGTACTTGAGAGCTACCTAGCAGCCAATTCACACATGTAACAATAAGCAATATCTCTTTCCCTAACATAATATAATTATAGAATATTCTCTATTAAGTAAAAACTTAGGAATGGCTAGCTAGTATAGGCATGCCTTATTCACCTTACGTTTCTCCTTCTCTATACTAGAGACTATTACCTACCATTTCTCTCCATAATAGTATATAGATGTTTAGTAGCATAGCTCCGACGGCTTGCAGTTATATTATAGGGCGCTCGAAGTCTATACCGTTAAGCGCATAGAATCGTACTAGTCGGGTTTATAGGCCAGACACAATCGCGGGTGTAGAAATCAGCCTTAGTTATTGCGAGATCCCGGTGCCACCAAATTAGTGACGCTTTCATACAGCCCTATTATTAGCCCTTCGACGGCTATGTAGCAAGAGCTAAATGTTTAAAGCTATTGGCGAGTCTGACGCATGCATAAACAGGGAATTAATTTTTTCAAGGATACATAGCAGTAAAATGAAATAGTTTTAGATAACTATGGCTGGGTCAGATCCCTCGAGTTGCCTGCCGCTCGCAGCAAGTTTCTCGTAGCTTCGTCTAGCGGCTCGGGTGTAGTGTGATCACTTAGCCATGCTCGATGGTTTAAGATCTGATGTCGCGAGCCATCCCGTACAGAAATCTTCCACTCCATAGCGCGTGCGAGGTCGATGGCAATACTGGTTCCATCACCTAAAACAGCCATAGCCTGCACAATATCCTCACGAAGACTCATTATCCACGGATGTACTACTATATAGGTTATTAGCAATAGTAAGCAGACTAGTATAATATTAAACATACTAGACACGTAGTCATAAACAGTCACAAATTCCTTGCCCTCGGCTGGCACTACCTGTATTGATAGACCGTCTTTATCCTCTGGTCTTTCCTGGCCACAACAGAACGCGAGATACCTTGTGTCATACCCAAGGTCCGATGCGTCGTCCTCTAAGTCGTCTTCATTGAGGCCTTCATAGGTCTCATATTCAGCAGTTGCGTGGTTCTTATGCCTTGCTGCCCAATTGCCTTCGTATTCATCAAGCATAGGGACGTACGCCTTAAGGGATGATACTTTTGGTTCTGTCAGTGGTAGAGAGGCAATTTCATGCCAAGTTCCATCTGCGTGTTGGAGGGGCTTCTTCTCTTCTAAGGCACCTCGTATAGTCTTCATAACAGATAAGGCGCTTGGGAATGTGCCCTCAAGGGGCCAGCATAGCCGTTCAAATGCCTCAGAGAACATTACTCTCTGCCTATCGGCCCATCGCTCTTCGAGTGATGGATACATAGTAGGCTTTCCGCGTGATTAGGCTGCGCGAAAAATGAAGGGTTTGTTGAGGAATTCTCATGGGCTTGCGTGCGAGTTTCTTTGTGGGGTCGGAATAAGATAGGGCCGAATCCTAGCAGAGAAGGGGAAATGGGGACAGAGATCCTAATACGGCGTAGGCAGAGCTGGTTCGTCACGGAAGAAAATAATTTCAGAAATAGATATATAACTAATCCTCAAACTTGAAGTTTTCAGCTCAAAATAAGTATATATTAAGAGTAGATATATATGTATTTCTGTCTGCTCTTTTTCCAGCTATGAACTGGCTTATTATAAACTAATGACGGAACCGGCGCTAGTATTCATATCGAAACGTTGACGATGCTCTGATGCTTGAAATAGTGCTTGAAATAGTGTTAAATTCTACTAAACCAACTCTGGGTCCATCCTGAACTTATAGCAATCGTTTTCCAATGTACTACCCTGTTTTCCATTCACACCTCCACAGTTGCAGCCGTCTGCAATACACGACAAGTAGTACTCGCAAAGCTCTTGATCAAAGTGTGCCATGTCGTAACCATTAGCACGCTTGACATAGACGGGTCTGTTACATGATAGGTGCCAAAGCTGCAGCCTTTCTTGATCTCGAGGGAGATATCTATTCTGACAATTCCAAAGCCGCCATTGTAAGCGAATGCGTACGACTCTTCGTCATGGAAGCCAGGGATGAGTTGCTTCTTGGCGATCGCGCCATAGTAGTCCTTGGCGGCAAACACCATACGGTCCCGCTCCGTCTTCTCTCCTCGGTTATAGCAGCTGCCTTTGTTGCTACTAGCATGACCCTGCTCGTACATGGAGGTGACAGGCGGCGACTTTGTCGTAGTCGTGCTCGTAAGCGTGGTCTTTGTCGTCGTGGGTGCAGGGCAGGCTGTGCGATCGAGAATGTTCTGATCAAATGCAGGCGGATCCGCACCCTGGCGCGAGCCTGAGATGCCGAGCCATTTATCCACGCATTTGCCCTCAAAGTCCAGGTAAAAGCAGTCAGGCACATAGGGATAACCTCTTTCGCCAAGAACGGCGTTGATGTGGCGTCCCGTCGGCCAACTGCCTTTGAAGCCGTTATAATGGTGGACTAAGACTCGTCGTAACTGCTGAGCGGGTTGTTAGAGGTATAGTCGTACTTTGGATCACTGGTAATTTGCCTACTATGTCCATGAACGGCGCTGGAGGCTTCGGGTTAGGCTAATAGTATGGCGACTTGGTTTGGATTATGTTGGCGAAAATGTTGGCTGTATTGTGGAAGTTGTACTGGTAGAAGATAGTATGCTTAGATGCCGTTGCATATAACCTATAGTATTTAGTATATATGCTAATACTAAAATTTCTCACGCATTGCTAATATAGAGTTAAAACATAGTAGGTGGGCTCAGTGCTTTTAATCAAGAAACCTCGCGCAACATATACTGATGTCTGTTCTATGTCGTTTGTGGCGTCTTTGAAATCGGGATCACTGGATTTGATTACCGGATTAGCTGGAATGACCTCATTCATAGTTATGGATCATACTCACTCGATCATATGATCGGCACCCCATAGCCACATGCTCTCAAAGTAACCTGAAGCCTCCTTGGTCAAGTGCATTATCAAGCTCGCCGCGGAACATCCTGAATTGACACCAGTCGTAGAAGGAGGGCATTCTTTTGGAGTCAGACGTGTGCCCAACGCGCCTCTAATATGGGCGTAGCAGTCTTAAAGACTAGCTGAGCCGGGATTAGTAGCCTTGATGTTCCATTTAAGGAGAATTGCGCTAGTAGTTGTGCCCTGCGTTGTGAAGATTAAATCCAGCATTTCCACATTACCCACCTCGCCAACGCGTCCAACACGAAGCATAGACTTAGGATTGCCTGCATTAGAAAAGAATGGACTAGATGCGGCTAGCTGAGACCAGGCCTTCTTAACAATCTTAGCTCTAGGGGGAACTTTAACTATTAAAGTCATAATATACGTTCTAGTGTCTATAAACAAGATTTTGTTTGTACTGGCGGTAAGTGCTATTTGAAAGGCCTCTGTATTATCGGTGATACTATCGCCCTTGCAACCTATATCTTTGGTATGAATGAATGCTGAAGCTGGCATACCTGCGTACTGTGGTCTAGTGCGCTTAAAGTAGTTTCCGGAGCTATCTAGTAGCTTGGCGTGTCTTTTGTATTCGCCAACTTTGCTACCTTTGATGAATGTGCGCTTTTCTGCCGAACTTTCATAGACAGGCCTAACAACCCATTAGTCGACCTTCGAGGCTGTTGCCAGGAGCGTGGCACCAGAGCTATCGCTTGCAGCGGCACCAACGCCATCAAAGGCTACGTTTTCAAGTAAGATTCCAGTACTACCTGAACCAGGTGCTTCTTTAATGGGATTAATAATAATAGCTTTATCAGCGCCAGTAAATGACGAGTCCATAATAGAGACGGAGCCAACTGGAAAAGGTTAGCCTTGCTATTGTAAAATAGAAATACATGGATACTTACTATTACTAACGCCATTATCACCAATTAACTTAAAACCGGTACCAACATTTTTCATACAAATTGACTTCCATACCCATCCCTAGTCCTAAATTACCTAGATACTAATATCATAGTTATTAAAGTCAAGGCACTAGGCAGTAAACTGTTAACTACCAGCCTTAAGGCAAATACCACCGCCAACAAAGGAGATATTAGTAATGCTTCCACTACTACCATTCTTAGCAAATATGCTAATTTATTTAGAGCCACGCTTAGCCAAAATCTTAACATTTTATGTACTAGTGGCCTATACAACTTAGTAATGAATTCCTAAAATGACGTTACCTTTGTCGAGATTGCAGATGTCGATGTAGATATTTCGGATCTAGCGGTAAAAGTTGGCAGTATTAACAAAATATTCAGGATCCTTGCCATCAATTCCTAGCCCTAGAGCGCCAGTATACTCATCAGTAGACAAAACACCAAGGCCGACAAAGCTAGGGGCAGCCACGAGGGTCGGGCGGCTATTAGCATCACCAATGATCTACGTGCCAAATAGCATAGCCAGAGTACTGGATACGAGATAATTACCAGGCGGAAAGTACACAATGGCATTTTTATCGTAGAGCCATTGCAACCGCGGTCACAGCGCGTGCTGTTGGTACCCATTGCCTTGTTAATAGCCTTGGTGTCGTCCTGGAGCCGAATGTCAGAATCATTATGGAGGGTGTCCTCCAAAACCAAGCAACATACCGTAGAGCCATCACCAACTGCGCCATAGTCCATTACGTTTCTAAACACGACTTGTATCCATTTTTGATTAGCCAATCTATTCTATTCGTTAATGTAGCGTCGCCGGGGTCGGGGGGCCGGAGGCAAGCTGATCTCACATAATTTGGATCAGCTCCCCATGGCACAGTGCCCTTTCGCGCTATGTCTTGCATCCAAAAGGTTCCCTTTCCCGTTGTGGCTGCGCGTTTTGTTATGTTTGGTTTAATATCGGCCTCAGCAACAAGCGCGGCAGCCGCAGCGAATTTTGTTCCGCCGACGTGTTATTGTCGGCACCCTCATACGTAATAGCGGCACACCTTGTGTTGGAAGGGCCTGCTCCGTTGAGCCCTTCACCACCTTCTACCCTTTTCGAGTGTTAGCAACAAACTATACTGATATATAGTGTATGGCTTGAGTGACTTACCATGTTGCAGGTGGAAACTCATCGCGCGAGTATCGGATATTGGAACGAAAGACTTGGCCAAAAGGACTAGGCAAGTTACTAATGGCATTCACAGTTGTTCCCGGTTCCAGCAGATGTGTATACCACTGTCCCTGGGTTTTCCAGGGTCTACTTTGGTCCTGCTCGGGACATGGATGCGTTCGTTTCCACGATCTTGGGCAAGAGGCATCACGGCGCCATGCCTGATGGCTCTTGGGTTGAACATCTCCTGTATCTAAATCATAACCGAAGACAGTGTTGCTGAGTCTGCTTGTAGGGTGTAAGTTGAGGCCTCGAGGAGATGCCATAAACCGTTGTGCATTAATACAGATCTCTATCATGTAATAACAGTTATACTGTAGATAGACGGTGATATCACCAGTGTCTAGAACTGGGTATAGAGCAACGACAGGCAGGGGCCGACTACATGTAATGTTAGCAGTGACACGGAAGAGGCAAAGAAAAGCCTTTGGATGAAATGACACCATGGCTTTTTGCTGTCACCAAACTTACTAGAAGAAGGACCACGCACGGGTAGTGTCGATTTCATACTCTTGGGCAAACTGCGCTGTCGTCCCACGAGGATAAAGCAGCCCGGCGAGTTGCGCCAGCAGCGCAATATATGTCCCCAGTAGCATCACGGCTCGTGGTGCAATTGGCGATACTAAACAAGAATATTCAAAGGTTGTTGTAGCTCACGGTGACAATCGAAGGCGAGGGCCGAGTCGAGGCTATCAATCTTGCTTTATACGAAGGAGCCATGGGAAAGGTCCGGACCACTGTCCTTTAATGGCTAGCATTCCACGCACCCTGACTAGCATGAGGGGCCCGTTGCTTCAATTTGCGGATTAAAACGGTGTAAAAGACGCTATTTGTTGGAAGGTGATCCTGGTGTGTTTGCAGGCACTCCGTAGACGTATCAGCAGCCACCTTTCGAAATTTCTTCAACAAACCCTGTACTTGTGTGGCTGGATTCTGTTCTGGGTGGTATGGCCCTGGTCATCGAACCCAACAATAAAGGTGTCTGCGAGTCGCCATCGAAAGAACCTCCAGCGGCGTTCACGTTAAAGGTTCGATCTAGAGATAGCTATGGTGGAGATACATATAAGGAGCTATCTATAGCCCACGGGATTGGCACCTACTTAAGTACGGACTGCTATGTTCGTAGTTTAGATATCGCGGAGCTCGGCGACTACCCCGACGGCGAGATTCGTATTAGTTATTAAGGAGGGAAAGATTATGCTAGTGCTTAGTATGGCTATAGTTACGCGAGTAGAAATACTTGCTAGATACCTTAGTCTACGGGCTCTAAGTTTAAATCGTTATAGTTTAGCTATGCTAAGTGGAGTGATAATTATATAAGTAAGAAAGAGTATATAAATAATCCTAAGCTAGCTAGGAGCCTTTACTAGAAAACAGTTTATTCGTTAATACTTTTAGGTAGTTGGGGCTAAAATGGCCACCACTAACCTCTACTGATGTTGATAGTCCTATAGCCCTACTATAAACACTAAGAAATCGCAGATAATCATGCCGGACGATGGCTAGTAGGGTGCTCGGTCGATACAGAGATGTAATTGAGATAATTCTATACTTGGGAACACTCGAGTTCGCCATAACTGTCCGATACCGGTGGTGAGTAGAGCTTAGTATACTCCAGAACGCAGGGTGGACTGAACTAGTGACTAGTGAGGCGTTGCCTGCAAAGCCACTGGCCTGCTAGGCAGATGTGCTGCGCTAAGGCAGTGAGGTTGACTAGTGACAGTCCCATCGTAATTACGTTACAAATACATGAATACAAGCGCTCTCTCTAATAAAGAACCCAGCTAGCGTAATTATCACCGCCCTCCTCACTGGATTACAATACTCTTCCCTTTAAGTTCTGTATGAGGCTTGACCGAACGACTGAACTGCCTACGGTGACTACTTGGTTCAATACAGTCGCACGCCCATCCTCTAGAGGCTTCGGGGTATGGACAAGATTGAGAAGACTCGCAGACTATTTTCGCTGCTTAGCCAAATACTGTTACCATGGTATCCAGTCTGGCTAAGCGAGTCCACTATGCCAACGTTTGACGGATTAGCGTCGATGTATAATACGGCCTATGGAAGGGGAAGAAAAACGGCTAGGAGTTGCCCCTTTGGTTATCGATACTGCTTACCCAGCTCGTTGCCGAAAATGCCAGTGTGGCCAGGCGACCATCTGACTGAGATCAGGTACGGTGTCTATCACTAATACAACGACGAACTTTACTAGAGTTCATTGAAAAAGCTAGTAGCCCTATAAAACCACATAGGGTAGAGTTCATTATATAAATAGGGTAGAGTTTATTAAAGGAGAATAAGCTATATAAATAAGTAAAATAAATAAAAAGATAATTATATAATAGAGAATTTCTATATAGTACTAATTATAATAATAGCCTTTATTATAGATAATCCATACCTAATCAGAGCTTAGCATTCTAGACACCCTACTCCACATCCATCTCCACTTCCGCACAGCTAGTAGCGGGTCTTAAGACTCAGCTTTAATATTAAGCAGCAGGGCTTCCCCGGCGAACCACCACCCACCCCCCGTCCGTTTTCAGACGCTCTCATCATTGCCATTAATAGCTGTCAATGTCGGCACTAAGTTTAGCACCCGCGTCTACATCCGTTTCGATTCGCTACAATTTCAAGTTCAGGTACTCTCAGATACAAAACCATGCATCGCCAAGGCAACACATTAAAGGCTTGCCACATGTGCAAGCGCAGGAAACTCAAGGTATCTTCTACATGTCTAATAGCGTTACGTTTTGCAATAATAACTACGCTAATAACACCCACGCTTAAGTGCGATCTACATCAGCCTGGTTGCTACAGGTGCTTGAGGGCGAGAACGGAGTGTCCTGGTTACCCCGTCGATAGCCCGCTCGCCATTCGAGCCAGCCGGCCTCAAGGCGCTATCAGCTCCACAGCGACAGCTTCAGGTTACCACTCTCTAGTGACGTCCAGACCCCTTCGTATGCCTTCTATTATACCTGCGCCAAACATACCGCTGCACCAACTCGCCACTTCTTATTTCATATCCAACTTTCTCCCAGCGCCGCAACTCAACAGGATGATAGGTCCGTATGAGTTCGTGGTTCCACTACTTGCAACCGCTCCTTCCCGATGCTTCCGGCAAGCTTTTGATGCATGCGCTCTGGCAACTTTCTCAAGGCGAGTGAGCCTTCGCGACGAGTTTTGGAAAGAAGCGACAAGCAAATACATACAAGCATTGATCGCAATGGAAATTGCGTTGCATGACGAGGTGGAGAGCCGGGCGGATGCTACACTGGGCGCCATTCTACTGCTAGCGCTTTTTGAGACTCTTGTAGCATCTAGCAATAGTAGAATGGCTTGGATTGCGCATGTAGGCGGAGCCGAACAACTTATCAGAAAAAGGGGTCAGCAGCAGCTACAAACAAGAGCTGGTCAGAACCTTTTTCTTTCCGTCCAGTGTCAAGCGGTAAATATTCTTTACATAGCAATGGAACGTATAATACTAACCAATCGCGTAACGCAGAATATACTCACAGTGAGTGTCGGAAGGGTCCTAGATCAAAGCTTGAGCTGGTGTATTATTGATCAGGAAGTAGATCAGCCGTTTCAACGCCTTAATAAGCTGAGAAATCGTGTTGGGGAGCTTAAGAATCAGGCAGGGAAGATACTGTCCAGGAAAAGAGATTCAAAGACGAATGAACTCATGGCAAAGTTGATTAAAGAGTGCCAGAATTTGGACCAAGCACTATTTGACTGGTCAGATACTATACCCGCCTACCACCATCGGAGAACAGTAGCTTGGGCAAGTACCACAGCGGATAGTCCATATAAGTTCCAAGACGCATACCCAGGCCCGATTCACGAGTACGCCCACTTGTGGGTGGCAGATATGTGGAACATGATGCGCTGTTCGAGAGTCATCCTAGCATGTGTTACCGTCCGGTGCTCGGCTTGGCGTTGTTCGCCGATGGACTATCGGACCACAGCAGAGTACGGGACGGCGACTAGAGTTTGGGCCAGCTGTATAGGCGAGATCTTTGCTTCTGTTCCCTTCATGTTGGGTCGGAGAAAGCGCATACAGGCGCTAGGTACAGCTCGACATCAGAGTTTTCCTTGCGGCGATGACAGTGCAGAAAAGGCGTTAGGAGGATTCCTTCTGGTCTGGCCTTTAACCTGCCTCTTACAGCGAGACTACCTGGCTGATACTCAGAGAGAGTGGACGTTGGGCCAACTCGAATACATCTATAATCACTTGGGTATAAGGTCAGGGGATATGGCCAAGGGGGTGCGTTTCTTCCTTCCCTGACTCACGACCGCCGCCTCAATTCAGCATATATTAATTGCACTCCAGATGATGATCCGCGTACCATTAACGCCCATTGAGGGGAGCAAATAAACATTGAACTGCATAGTGCCAGAGTTCAGTAGGAGCCATTAAGGAGGGTAAAATCGCTATAATGGCTAGGAAGCAAGTATTATAAAATTCTGATTTTAGAGCACCTTGACGTATTAGTATATACAGGCAATACATTTATAAGATATCTTATAATTAAGTATTTTAGTTATTATTAAAAGAAATTTAAATCCTCTTCTACTATTTATATTCTATTTTTTATTATAGTAGCCTTCCAGCAGGAATTATTAAAGCCGTTTAAACTATATTACTGCCTTTCAGTTAAGCTTTCTTTCTTTGCCCACTGTTATATGGTAGCCTAAATTGAGGACTGTAGGCTCGCAGCGCAACTGTGATTAGACGTGGACGTTAAAGTTCGATTCCGATTGGGCGTTGGCTGTTTCTTACAGCGTTTGTTATCCTAACTAAGTTTTTGTAGACCAAAGTCCTCGATATTCAAGCTGTGCTATTTTCATGTTAAAGAACACAATTTAAGTCAGCATGTGGCGGTATTACAAGACATGCCATCCGAAGCCCTGTTCCGCCGTGTGGGATAGAACATTTACTTGGTTTGGCTGGTGACTTTCTTATGAATACTTCCTGGTGGAATTAAAATTTTAGATTCCCTCGCTTAGTATTTTGCGTATGAGTGGCGATGGGAACTGTAATTGGAAGGAACGTTCGGTTCACAGGCATGGGCCGACCCACGCTGTGGCCGGGGCGGGCGTGGTTCATCCCCTCACCCCACCCCAGTAGTGTGTTGAAAACACACCCAATCGGGTGCAAGCGGATACTTGCTTCCCGTTCCGGAGCGAGGCGGCGATCGGTGATAGCGGAGTCCAGCACTTTCATTCTATTATTGCTCCAGCTTTGAATGCACTGTTGGAATGGCCGGACCCAAGGGAGTATCAGTCAGCTGTCTTGTCGGATTGGGTGTGTATTAGCTCCACTCCACGGGTACAAATGGGTCCGCTGTTCCCTCCAGTCTTGTCCGATTGGGTGTGTATTAGCTCCACTCCAACGGGGTGGACTCGAGCGTGCGTGTGAGAAAACCTGCCTGAAGCCACAGTGCCACCGTCCGATTGGCTAACGTATAGACGTTACGTAGCGGCTGTGCCAGTGTCTGCAAATATCCACGGCATACGCTCGGCGAAGCCGAAGCTGACTTAGGGAAGGCTGCTCAGCTGGAGACGAGAGCTGTCTGAGCTGCTGTGCTCCGCTACCCGTCTCGGGCCGAGTCTTTGCCCTATTCCAGCATCGGACTTTGTATCGCTACCCTGGTCTCATCTTAGATTTAACACTAGTAGTACTCTCTCGAGTGGCTTTTTAGTTAGTATCGTGTTTTTATTTGAAAAATGAAAACCTAATTGGAGCCCCTGAGCTTATGGAACCCACATGCCCCCCAAGCCGTCGTCTATCCACCCCCAATTGACAGTCGGACCGAGATGCCTACTGATCCTAGGAGACAAGTTCAACAGTCACTAAGACAGCGCGGGATAGCTCTCCTTCCCAGAGCATATAGTATTATACACGGCTAACTGGATTCGTCCAAAATTGATCGACGTACTAAGTTTATCAGACCCGCCTTTGATGGATATAAAAGGAAACACACATAGCCACAAAGGTAGTATCTCAATCAGAGCATACAGCAAGGCGCAAATAGCTATCGCCAATAGCAATTCTGGTAGGAAACATGGCACCAGCCCATCACTCGAATAAAAGTAAGCAAATTACCATATGCACTGTATAAGCACTATCATAACCATACCTAAAGAAACCCGTAGCGCCTCATCTCTGACCCCAGCGCAGCTCGCACGCAAGCGGGCCACTGATCGGGAAGCGCAACGAGCCATTCGAGCCAGAAGAAACGAACACATCACGCAGCTGGAGCAGGAGATCAAGCAGCTAAAGGATATGCGCGCTGGTGACATTCAGCGTCAGCAGGCATTGACATGGCAGAATGAAGTTCTTAAAGCCGAAGCAGCATTTTTGCGGTCTCATATTGGCGAGAGGATGCTGCAACAGCAGGTTCAACGCCATGATATCACCTGGATGGGTGGATATTACGATTCTTTGGATGGAAGCCAAGGCATTGAGCCAAGGGATGTGTTTTGCTGCGATTTCAGCGATATATTAGTTGGCTATGCGATGTAGCTAGAAGTTACAGTCTTGATCCGTAGACTAAAGCATGAAAATTCCCCTAAAAACGAAACACAAACTTTCCATTCTTCTCTCAGCTTCCGTCAGTATGCGTTTCATACGCATTCTGACGGATTTGGACTGTGAAAGTCTATCCGACATGAACCATCGGACATTGGAGCGAGTGAAGACGTAACGCTCTCGTGCCAGAAAATAAATTGAATAAACATTCCCGGTTTGTATATGAGGCTATTTACGAGCCATGACAAAGTTCACTTTCTTTTTCATGTCTCTTTGATCATATAGAAGCATTTCCAATGTTTCCAACAACTCGAGGGCTTGACCCGTAGCTAATGGAAGAGTGCCTAAGGCTGTGTTTTGGTGCTAACAACAACTGTTCTATGATTCACCAATTTGGCCGAAAGTTTTTCTGGGTTCATTCACTATTATTGCTGTTTTCAAAGCTAGTCCAATCGGAGGAGATTCTCGTGTCTAGAAATGACGGGTGAACCGGGTCGCTCCCGGCTACGAGTCATGCATTGGCAAAAGCGGTGCGCGGCGCCGCTACAAGATCGTCTTCAGGGAACCTATTGGACATGGGACGACGCTCCAAGTATATAATGAGCTGCATCAGAAGTCGTGATACCGTGCATAAATAGCGATCTGATTCACTTGTCCAAACTTGGCGGGCAGAACTTCGTAAAAGTGCTTGTCCGTTCAAAGATCCACCAACGGTACGTAATTGCGTAGGTAGAACTACTTCATCAATGCTTACCTTGTTTCAGGTACTATGCCTTCCTTTTGGAGTCTTCTATCCAAAGTTTTTTACCTGAGAGAACGAAATCAAAGTGATGGCTTGATCGATTCAGCTACATACCCAAGAAATGTCTACAGAAGTAGCAGGCAGCGTGAAAAACTGGAAAAAGAGACAAGACGCCAGCGGCTGGAAGCAATTTTAGCGCAGATATAAGTGTATCCACGCTGATCAGTCGGACGAGCGATGTAGTGGATACAGCGCAACGGCGGTTTATTGGGGATAAACAGCCTCGATCTAAGGTGTTTTCCGTTAAGTTGGTGGGGAATTAGACTCAACAACACAACTACGAATTACCTGGACAGACTGAGACAGCTAATGCACCATTATTCATATGCGACAACCCCACCAAAACGAGCGTCATTAGCATTCTTGCATTAAAAGATAGAGGCACCTGCACATGTGAGTCGTGTTGAATCCATAGGCAGGAGCAAGGCCTGACAACTAAAGCGTCTCGTTGCTGTTTCTCGGTGACCGTTGGCACGAACTTGGGCACTTGTCGCGTTGTGAGTACCTGCAGCAGCCAATATATTGATTTTTGTCATCTGTCAGCTGTGCAAAGATCCGCCTAGTTTTTATACAAGATCATATCCGCTCAGAAAAGCTACTAGTCAGAGGGGTGTGTAGCACTCAAATCTGATTCGACTATTATTGTTGTTTTGTCCTTGCTACTGGATGGACCATTCCGTCCGTTTGCGCCTAGATTAAGCCGAGAAAAAGTACCACGCTCACAGTACGGACGCAACTGCAACAACTACGATAACCCAGTATACTGCTGCTACCAGTTGTGGAGCTGCTGCGGTAACAACCACCGTTGTACCAGTATTTGAGGGTTGAATAGTTAACACAGTCATCGATTGTGCACCAGGGGATTGGCCATCACTTGGCTTAGATGGCTGTCCGCCAGGAGGAGGCTGTCCGCCAGGCGGCTGTCCTGGAGGGGTTTGAAGAACTGGCGGCAAAGTACAAGCTGCACACTTCATATCAGCCATCGAGTAGAAGACAGCAGGCACTAGTGGACTTACTACTAATGGTCGTCGTGCTGAGAGTCTTGGAGCAGCCTTATTTCCAGTCAGATTCAGAGTTCAGTATTGAGTGGGGGAATCGTAACCCACTGCTGAGAGTAACTATCTCCAGTGCTCGACGGCTGACCATTCCAACAAGAGGCACTTCAGACCCAGTACAAAGCGCTGTGATGAGCACCAGACCGAAGGCGATGCGAGCTGTCATATTGAGCGTGGTTCTTGTTGCGTGATTACTTGTAGAAGAATGGTATGAAGAAGATGTATCAAGTCCAAAACCAGTCGACAGGTTCTCTTGTCTCCAAGATAATGACGGAGCGAGATGTAGTAGCTTGCCGAGGTTAGTACTGTTATCAGAATCTTGTAGACAGATTACTCAGCATATATGTCATCGATTATGCGTTCACAGGCCGAGCAGATACATAGCTGGTCTACGTCGTGCAACGTTGAGCTAGGTAGTTTGCATACATTGGCGCATATGGTCCGCTGCTAACCGGTTTAAGCAGATCGGCGCAACAATTTATGAACCTTGTTTTATGTTAGTAGACTGATTTCGATCAGTTGATCTTTAACTGCAGTTGGCTTGTGACGTTTATACTGTACAGCATTCAAGCCTTTGCTGAGTTCAGCTAAGCCTGCAACAATGGCGGGGGGCGGCAGGATGGGCGGTCACTCGACAAAAGCGTTGAGTATAGGCAGGTCTCATGAACTCAAAGTTAGCGCTAGGCTAAAGCATCCGCGCCTCCGGATACCGAGTGGGTGGTTGGCAATAAAGTATACTATCGTTGGTATACGGCACTTTTGTGGTCAGCACCAGAGGCGGCAGCTGGGTTCCACGTATCACAGTAGCACTTGTCTGACAAGTTTAGCCATACTTCAGCCGCGAATGACTTGACTGGGTTTCATTTACCGTACTGTACGTGTATTACGCTTCGCAAGTATATGATGGGCATTGTTCGCCACGAACGTTAGAAAATCCAGAGCATGTTCGAGACTGGAATGACGCAATCTCCAGTGAGCATTGTCTCTAATCTACGAAAACGGCCAAGAGTCTGGTAGTTTCAGAAACGGCTAACCGTTTGCTCCAATTCTTTTTACGGGCGGCCGATCTTTGGGGTAATTGGTTAGCGCCATCTCATCTCGGGCAACGGCATGCTATGTCCGGCATGCCATGTCCGGCATCATGCGGTGGAGTCGCATGCTCATGATGCAACAAAAGCCGAGCCTTGAGACAGAGCAGCCGCGCCTTCTGATGGTTGTCGCATCAGCCATGGCAGGTGAAAGTATTTCGGACTGGCTTGCCGACATGAAAAGCAATGACACGAGAGCCCAGTCAGCGTTTCGCATGCTAAAGAGTGAGTATAGCTGCGCTGTTTTCCCTCCGACCGTACTGAGTAAGACAACACGAAGACTGGAATGGTAGACGGAGAAGGGCCGACCGGCTGTACTCTTTAGACTAGAAATCGGTACAGAGCGGAAGATACGTGTCAATTTGAGACAAGAAAGCTGCGCCAAATATGGTCCGATCGCCGTGAAGCTTGAGGCTAGCGTATAAAAACCTATTGTTCAGAGACCCCTCCCCAGTGAAACTCACCGCTCCATGGAAATACTGCATGAATCGATGGGCTTTAGCCAGTGTACTGTTCCCTGGAAACTATTAGTGTGGAGCAACTTACATAATTTGTCACGAATGCGGCACTGGTATAGAACTGGTAAGTGTCCGCGTTGGTAAGTAATTGACCAAGCTTTTCCAGCCATTTCTTGTCTCGCGAAGCTCTATCTGGCAGTCTATATCCTAGCGCAGCAAATCTTTCTCGCGTCACTCAATAGCGCTACGGCAGGCCAATTTAGTGTTAGCGTAACGGTACAGTGTACAGTACCTAATTCATCGAGGCCCTTGTCGTGATCAGCGAAGAGGATCAGTGATAGTAGTGGTTCATGATTCTGGAAGTCAAACGCCCCGGTGTAAAAGGTTTCTAGCCTCCTACGGATACGAAGCCTCCGAAACATACTGAAAAATCTCTGCAGCCAAGCTATAACCTAGAAACCGATCATTAAGAGAATTCTGTGGCGCCCAATACTACAAGAACTGTCAGCGGATGGGCCGCCGTGGGCTTATGAAAGTCTACAGCTGAACGGTAACTGGAACCTCGACACAGCATAATTATTAATCATCAGTGTTTCTGCTGCAACACTCCCATTGGAAGATATTACTGCTAAATAGATTTCCGCGAAGGCGGGGAAAAGTTAGAAAGAAGACTTGGAACCTAGCAGAATACTACCCTTAAGACTCGCGGCTATAATTAAACCTCAACATTGCATGACATGACGCGTTGATTTAGCACGAAACCGTCCATTCCTCTATATGATGAGAGCCTAGTCTTCTACAATGCAAAGCCCACTAACTGGTGTCAGGGAGCACCTAGAGCTCCTATCCACAGAAATATACACTTATCAACATTCTGCCTTTTGCAATTTGGCTTGTTCCGCGGAGATCGCCATCCACAGTTTCGTTTTAAGCCACCAAATAGAGTTCGACCAGAATCATTTACCTGTTGTTTATCATCTTTTGGTGTATACTTACAGGCTGCAGAACAAAATTTATAGTCCTATGACTATCGATAGCGCAACTTGATTCGGAGCTTGCGCGCCACAAACCTGCGTGAGAAGGCCATACCATACTGTGCTTCCACATGATAAAATCCTACGGCCTAGCTTGATTGCATTTGCCGACGCGTCGTAATTCAGAAAGTGCCTGGTCGAATCCGGCGAGAGATGGAGCACTACCGTGGTCTTCACGTTGAGATTGAACCTTAAGGCCTGAGTCAAGGTCTATACCTAGTCAACTCCCTATACTATTAATCTAAAAGTCACTGATGAATAGCTATGGCATTCGTCGTCTTGGTCCAACGAAAACTCGTGTTGTGTCCGTTTGAGGGCTGTAAAAGAAAATTAGTGTATAAATATCACCTCACCCGTCTCCTTAAGCTAGGTAACCTTTATATTTTTATGTCTCATTACTTAGCCTAGTACCACTCATTTCTGTCCAATTACCGATTTGGACACCACAAAATGCAGCAACGGGCCTTTAAGTCAGGTGCTGTGATTGCACTGATGCTTACGAAAGCGATGACGGCGCGGGTGAGCCCGTGCTCTGCGAAGCAGGTCGAGCTGGTTCTCCAACCTTATGAGGTTATTTGTTCCGGCACAACTTCAAAATACACGCAAGTCCAGTAAGTGTATCATCTGCAAGTAGGAACTGTGACACTGTACTAAATAGCAAAAGCGCCTCAACTATATGCATACCGCCTGGATTGACAGTGACATCGGGATGCCTGTGTACCACGACGTCGTGCAGTGCGATCACCATCCCGCCCGCGTCAGACTGTATTCAGCCATGCACTACCACGGTGGGAAACCCCACCTCCCCTGGATCTGTGCCCCCGGATTTGACGAGTACTACGACAGAGCTGTGCACGACGGCGTCATCGTGCCCGCCGGTGACGAATCCGCCCCCGGCGGGCTGCACCCATCCCTGCACAAGCTCGGTGACGAGTTTCACTACGCCGCCAACCACACCTACAGACGTGACCACCACCGTCCCAGGTACCTGCACGGCAACAACATCGTGCCCGCCTGTGACCAACAGGCCGACTAGCTGCTCTACCCATCCCTGTACCACTACGGTTACTACCTATCCTCCTCCTGATACTATTACTACCGTCCCAGGCACCTGTACGGCAACAACATCGTGCCCACCTGTGACTAACAGGCCGACTAGCTGCTCTACCCATCCCTGCACCACCACAGTCACCACATATCCGCCACCGTCGACCACCTCAACCCCTTCACGCTCAAGTACCGCGTCAACATGTGTGACGCCGACGTGCACAGCTGGTATAATGCGTGCTCAATATCCTGATTCTTTCGGCAATCAGGACGGTTTTAATGCGCGGTTCAACACGACGTACTACAAGGAGACAAAGCCGGAGAGCCAAGCGACCGTTCACAGTTTCAGCGATACTGGGAATGCTGAGGGCAATTTTGTTTCTTACGAGTATGCTGCATTTTTGTTTTCCTGCCAAGGTGGTACCTTCACCTTCAACATCACCGACGCTGATGATTTTCCCCTCGCGTGGATTGGAAGCACAGCTTGCGGCGACTTCCAAAAGGATAACAATGACACTTCCCACACATATCAAGGTGGGCTGGGCAAGACAAATCTTTCACGGCAAAGCTCGCACCAGGGCAGTATTTACCGATTCGACTTATTTATGCCAATGCTGCGGGCAGGGCCAAGTTGAGCCTTAAAGTAACTGGCCTAAAGGGAGATGTGGCTAGTGATAATGATTATGGGTACTACCCGACGGCTTGTGATGGCTNNNNGTTTCGTTGACTTTGGTTCAGAAGCCCAGCAGGGTAAATCTTGTACCAGTTCGTAAACAGCAGTTGGTTTAGCAGTGTGGTATAGCCATGTATGGCAAAGTTTTTCATCTATAAAAGCTATACCTATTATCTTACTATTTAATTACCTGGTCTGAATTTCACTCTTCCTATCCTTCTATATATCTAGCTCTCCTGTCCAAAAGCTGTAAATCGTGATGCTATCGTCTGGTCACAATAATATCTAATTATATACGAGCTGCCTTGCGTGTTGCTTCCTACAATAACCTGACCGCTCGGCGTGGTCACGTTGAATGTGAAGCCCCCTCCGTACTGCGCCTGCCCGTATACGAACCGAATCGGTACGTACGTGTCTGCCGGTATCGTGACGGCAAATTTCGCACTGCCTGCGATATGGTCCGGCTGGTTGTACAGCGCCTTAGCGTCAGCGTTGGCCTCGGTCCAGCCAGCGTACGCCTTGCGTCCCGTCCACAGGTACACTGCGTCGTTTGCGTAGGGAATGCTGACGCAGTAGGTGCCCTGCTCGCAAGCGTACAGGTAGGCGACGTGGTTCAGGGCAAAGTAGTCGAGCTTAAAGTCTTTCTTGCTACTTCCGTAAATGGGATCGGGCTGGCCCGTCTTTTGGCCGTAGAGGCCGCCGACGTATGGCGTCGTGCCGACGTAGAGGGGCTTTATCCGCTTGAATGTGGTCGGGTGGAAGCTGGAGTACGTCTTATCCGTGTTGCGCGCCGAGTTGTTGTAGTACGCCCAGTCGAAACCAAGGTTTCCGCACGCGGGCGGGACAGGACAGGCAGTTGCGGTGGATGTAGGGGTTGTGGAGGTGGTCGTCGATGTGGTACTTGTGAAAGAAGTCGTAGGGGTGGTGGAAGATGAAGAAGACGGAGCCTCGGTGCAGATGTCGGTACTTCGAACAGCTGTAGTAACAGTAACTGTTGCCGTCACCGTCACCGTCGCAAACACGCATGAAGGCGTAGGACAGTGACGATAATCCAACACTTTGCTATTAGCAGCGGCAGCGCTTTCCGCACCTACGGCAATCAAAGCCGCCGTACACAAAACCGCAAAGGGTTGCATAATTGGAAAATATATCGATTTGTGCAGAGATAATCTTGAACCCGTAGTCCTGACGATTGGAGCGAGACGGAAGGGCTGCTTCTCATCTGCTGATTTTATACCTCTGTTGACAGCTACCCTGCTGTGATGATGCATGTCTCATCGCACTGTTTCTGACCACACCTCAGCTTAGCCACAGCAACTAGTTGTGGGTTAAGTTGCGCACACTAATGCAAGTTGGAGTAAGAGGTTATTATTTGCCTGATTATAAACTCAGTGGTAAAAGTATTATAAATACTATTTTCTTATTATTATTGTATTAGAAATTTTAGACAAGGCTAAACTACAGCTTTGTTTCAGGTGTGCGTTTACCATTACAGTATAACTGACACTGTCCGGGGGAGAACCACCACTGCAGCTGCAGCCGCAAATACCCATTGTCCGCGGGCGCTGGCGCCGTAAATGCTATCGACGTAACTCTAGGAAAACCAGTCTGTGACAATGACACGTAGAGCCAGATGCTACTATCAGGCACCGCTATCGGGCTATCTAGTCCATCTGGCGCGACCCAGCCTAGACTGGCCTCATTGTTATTAGTGTAAAGAGGTACAATCTCAGTTCTAACTTGCCCATCTATATCAGCGCGACGACATGTGGCTACACCGGATACGTCTTCGAGGCTCACATTAGCATAGTAGAAATTCTCAAATGGTAGCGAGCGCGGGTAGGGTGAGAGCGGTGTGGTCTGCTGCCATAGTCGGGCTGACTGCGACGGGGCCTGAAGAAACAGCCACCCCACGTAGTCCAGCAGTGAAATCGGCATATAGAGATTTAGGCTCTTTCTTAGACGAGGTCGATAGGAGAATATACCAGTAGGTGCTTCCTACTCGGGCCGTATGTGCTCTCCCATAACGTGCACACTGCCACTATTTAGGGTAAACTGTTATTACTTCTATTTAGCTCTATACTTTAGGAGCTTGTAGGATACCTTTATAAATGAAGAACGAGTAGTTCTTACAATAAAAGTAGTTTGATAGGGTGGCAATGTCCGGCCATGAAGCCAGACCTGTTGGATCTAGTTGCAGAGATTGACTAGCATGTAGAGCCAGTATTTGGGAGCCACACCTAGTAACGGCACCACATAGCCTGTCTTTGACGTTCGAAAAGCCATAGTGTCGCCGTCTACACATATATAATAGCCTGCCAAGCCCGCCTCGTTGATGCGAAATTGCGCCAGCCGGATAGGCCCAGCATTGGCAGAGGTCAATATAAGAGAAACGACTCGCCGGGTTGCCGCGGTGTCGGCGATGACACGTCGTTGTCTAATCTGCCTTTATACGTAAACTAGCGTAGCTTCAGGCCCTATTTATAATAGTATGAGCCCTGTTAGTAAATGTTTAAGCCTCTTTATTCCTCCTTAAAAAGGATGGACGCGTACATCACTGTACCCTTCAAGGTGTCTATGCTCAGGTGATTTGATCGTGTTCCGCCAGACATCTGCGCGTTCGGAGACTTTTAACACCTCATCGCTACGCGCAAGAAGGACTTGCCGCACGCCCCAGGGGTCGCGGGCCACGTACACGACATCTGCCGGTCGACGTGTAGCGGCTTCGTATACAAGCACACTGGTTCGGGAAGCATCGGTTTTCGCTGTATTGGACAGGGTGGAGACATATATGGTGCCGTGCACCTTGACAAAACGCGCCCAGACGTCTCTGGAGAGGTCGATATGCATTGTATGTCGACTGTCCAGTTTCAGCGCAGCTGTGGCTGCCGGGTGGTAGTACGGAACGAGATAATCGGCGACGCATCACCCTAGTTCCGCTAGTAAACGATATGGAAACTCAGCAAGTCTCTTTCGCATACTCAAGCAACTGTGTCGTATGTTGGCAAGTGCATCTTGCGTAGGCGTCCAGTCGCACTGTGTCAGCGCGCGCAGTACTGGCGAAACCCCGCCGACGTAGTTGTAGCAGAGTGGGTGAAAAACTCGAACATTTCTGTGTATCCATTTAGAGGGATCATACTGAAGAACATCTCCGTGGACACTCTCGGAGCAGTCTAAGCGAGTGGTTAGAGAAGGCTTAATGTAGAGGGCGGGGGACTAACCGTCAACTATCGTCTCACCAGCTCGAATAGCAAATGTGCATAACCCGCAGTACGGTCTGATCACACTATCATTCATATTGGAGCGAGCATTGGTGCACACGAGAGGTGAGATATGCCGACCGTTGTAGGTATGAAGGTTACTCACGGCGAGTACGGAGCTCAGGCTGTTTCCCCGCACAGCTGAGACAAGACGACAAGCTCACCCCCTTGTGTCGCTATCTATGCACCCGCCCAAAATGCCCCCTCACGAATTGATCAACAGGATACAGTATCAACTGCAAAGCCTGTCGTCTGACAAAAGGGCGCCAAACGGCATTGATGCTGCGCTGGAAAGCGTTTGCGCCGTCTTTCACAAGTAAAGTACAAGAGACAGAACCTGGTCAGGACATTCCTTATGCCATAGCGCTTCCTCGACTCGTGGCCAGCGGAGACTGAAACAAGCGTCTTTAAGGCATTGAAATTACTATCCTATTATGTATTCTCAAAGCTTTCAGAAGCAAAATGATATTTTATTTGCATAGCGTATAATCAGTATTACGTAGGGACGGTACTCTTCAAACGGCTAGAGCTAGAAACAACAGGTCCGCCTGGTAGATATATAATAAGATGCCATACCTCTTGTACATTAGTTTATTTCTGTAAGACACATCTATCAGCCAATCTATAGCGGTACCCTTACATCTAAATTCTTTCTCATTCTCTCATCTCAGCTCTCATAAGATGAAGTTCGCACTTATTTTAGTCACGCTCTTTGCAACAGCGCTAGCTGTTCCCACGCCGAATCTTTCATCTAGCGCAAGTCTACAGGAAAGACAAAGCATTGGCGCACTTGGGGATGGCGATAAGGGACGCGCACTCGCATGCGGTGGGTCTAGCATTCTCTGCGACCTTGGTGTGAAATTCCTCTGCGCAGCTCAGGAAGATTGCAGAGCAACACCTAGTTGAAAAACAAGAGCACTGCCTTTAAGGAAGCATGAACCGTTGTATGGAGTTCTCCGCTGGAGTTTAAGCTCGGCCGGTCATTTTTCTGTTTAGGGTTCTTTTATTTATTAAGCTGGAGAAATACTTGGAAGCTAGTAATACATATATTTATATAAATTGTCAGTAAGGCTACTGAACGTATCGAGAGAGGGTATTCAGGTGATCTTGCTTGTATTATTCTTCTCTAAGTTGAGTACCTCTATTTGCTTACAATATACTTTGCTTTAGTAATGGGGCCGGTCACGGCCATTGCCGTACTGGGACCTCCTTTTGGCGGTCTTTTAGTTGATCACTCAACTTGGCCCTGGATCTTTTATATGAATCTGCCCATAGGTGGCTTCACCCTGATGCTTCTTTTTCTCTTCCATTGAGGGCAATATACCAAGGATGCTACACTGGCAGCCCAACTGAGAGAAATTGACGTGGCTGGTACGATTATGCTCGTAGCGTCGACTTCGTCCATTGTCGTGAGTCTCAAGGTGGTCGATGAGCGGCCGAGATAACCGCGGCAGTCATAAGGTGCGTTGTAAATACGGTCACTTTTGCTTTACTTTGGCAGACTGTACGCAATACCCTCGGAGACTAAAACGCTACATGACGTAACAATGCTGGCGTTCACCTCTCCGGAGCCTGATTGTGCTAGGCTGCGAGCGTCCTCTCCCAAATACCTGCAGTTGAACTCGACTCTTCCATAGACACAATGAAGCTCCGGGCGCTACTATCCGTCGGCACGCCCGTCACCGCCGTCCTCACGCGCCGGCGAGGCAGCGGTTGGGACGGCAAAGGACCGTACAACGCCTCTGGCTCCGTCACCGTCCCCGCCTACGACCTGACGCGGTCGTCCTCGGAGCAGCCCAGCGAGCGCCCGACGTGGGCGCTATCGCAGAAGCTTCGGTACAACGCCAGCGACCTGGACATAAGCTATACACTGACCCTCACAGACCGCGCCGACCCGACCACGGCGCCAAATCTTCCGTTCACACTCATCCGCCGGTCGCCGACGGCTGGGAGATGTGCCACTTCCTCCTCGAAGCGCCTGTGCGCAACAGCACGGCGCGCGTGCCCGTCGACTGCAGCGAGACGCTGTCGCCTGAGTGCATCAACATGGTCAACAAGGCAGGCGCCTCGTGCGAGCTTGAGCGATGAGCAGATGCAGGCCTGCGCGGTGGCAGCCCACAGTTTTGTCTGTGAGTCTCCTGTAGCAAAACAAAAAACAAACCAGCGGCTGCTAATCGAAGATGTACAGCACTCGATTCTGGCGACTGGGCTCTCGACCACGCCGTTGGCAACGCTTCGATCGAGGGCGGCGGCGTGACCAGCCCCAACTTAAACGTCCCAGAATACGACAAGGAGATTCGGCGACAGTTTGCGTACTAAACGCGGTGGATCTACAAGAACAAGACGCAGTCGGAGAGCCTGTCCTGCTACGGCCTGGATACTTTCGCAAACGGCAGCAGGACGCTTGCTGAGGCGCTGCGCGACAGATCGGACAACGAGACAGGTAGCGGTAATGGCACAACAGGCGATGATAGACCGGACAACAAGTCGGATGGAAAGTCTGATGGCAAGGGCGAGGACGGCAATTCAGCTGGCGCGATGATGGCGCTGTCGTGGGCGGCCGGCCTGGTTGCATTCTCGCTGGCGCTTTGGAGTGGGATAGGGCATTGTGGATGGAAGGATCTGGAGGGATGTCAAGAGTGTCGAATCGTAGCCGTACTACTTCTGCCAGTGGCATCAGAAGACCAGACCGGCATTGGGCCAAGAATAGCGACGGGATTGTAGCCAACCTTAGGAGGCGGTGATAGAAGAGTCAGAAGATTTCATCGCAGCGCTAAAACACATGCACCCTAACTAGATATTATATACAGCCCGTCACTCGTCGCCTGCAACCAGTATCAGTGCACATCCTGTGCCCAGTTGCCCATATGCTGCGGGGTGGGCAGAATGTTGTACACAACACGCGAGCTCGACGTGCGGCCAATCAGAATCTGCTGCCGGGGCATAGTTCAGCTCGCCCCGGTTCTGGCGATGATAAGGTGCCGGTTATGGCCTTGGCTAATGATGCCTAGCAAAAGCTCGGGCAGCTGTACCTTGGCCGCCGGGTTCATGAATTGCAGCCACCGCAGCAGCGATCACCACACCATACCTCACACGCCCAGCTGCAGTTGCGCCGCGTCAACGTTCTCGCTCGGCTTCTTCGTCCCGATACTAACGGCGATGAGGCGATAAAGTTGAGGATCCTCCGCAGGGCGTTGTGTAAGCGGGCGGCGGTATGTCGAGGGGCGGGGGCGGCGGTGTCATGTGGGGATCAATATAAGTGCAGAAGTCGACCGTTTTCGACAGTATCGGTACGCCATACCCAGGTAGAGTCGGAGCCGTTGAGCTATTTTTTATCATATGAGTAATGGATTCATGGGGGGGAGGTGGGCGAAGGTGGGTAAACATACCAGCGGATGAAGATGACAAGAGTCTGTAAATCGGATGTCACTGCAATGGCGGTTGGCGCCAGACGAAAGGCCATGCCCAGAAGTAGCTGGCAAACCCCGAGGCCCAACCTGGCCTCTGGCCGATTCTGCATGCAGTATTCGACGACGGCCTCCACCACCACCTTGCGCACGAAATGCGGCCACGGCGTGCGGCCTTCTAGGCGCGGCTCGTCCGACGTGTCCCTGCCAGTGCCGCGCAGCGCCCATCGAAGCTCGTGGTTGTGCGCCACTACCGCAGCGAGTGCGGGCTGCGCGTCCGGGCCACAATGCCCTCGCCCTCTACAAAGGTCGCCGCATGGTCGAGCAGCGCCTCGAGCGCCGAGGGGGGCTGTTTGTACGCGTTTGCCCGCAGGCGCATCGATGTCGAGCGGTCGCTTGGAGACACAGCCGTCGACCTACGCCGGAGATGACGTGAAGCGGTGTTATGAATAGGTTCGGGCGTCGTCGCTGGGCAGGGGCAGGGCGGCCGTCGCTGGACTCGGATGTGTTTTAATCGATGGTGTTTGTGGTCGATGGCCGGTCGCGCTCAGCTTAGTGCTGGATCTCGTCGAGCTGCATGACCCCTATGCGAGCCGTCAAGATCGGGTTGGAGTGGCAAACATGCTCTTCCATATTGCAAGGGCGTCGCTTGCGATCGAATCAATGGTAATGCTTGATGGTGCGTGGGTTTATTCATGGTCGGGACAAGGGTTGGGAGTTCTCGGTCCAAGACTCAAGACTGTTAGCGTGCGGTGGTGGGGCAAAGACGTCAGTAAGTAAACTACGAGTTAGTGGCGATGCTTGTTGTCTGATGCTTACCACGCTAGCTGCAACCCACTGCATCGGATTTTTTTCTTGTCAACGCTCATCTTGACTAAATGAGATCTAAAGAGGCGATGATCAGGGGTTCATGGGACTCATTACTTTGGTTGTGTTCCTTGCTACAACAATGCATCACGGAAAGGCGGACAGGGTACGTACCGACGCGAGGGTTGCAACCAGCTGCGCGCCGCATTGGTCGCATCCCACAACGACGCAATTGCGGTTTACTTGGGAAAAAATATGTGCGCCTGCTTAAAAGACGCCCAAGCACCGAGGGACCGATAAGCTGTTATTATTCCGCTCCAGCTGTTCCATACTCAACAGGGATTAGGATTCTGCTCGGCCGTGTCATCTTTGTCTTTGGTGCGAGCCAGTAGGTGATTCAGCGGCTTTAGGGCACTCGGCACTTTTGTTTAGTGGCCTCCACGCTATACTTCTATTCTAGAGCTCTTGCCCGAGCTATGCATTCATCCCTTATAGCTTCACCTTCACCTTTAGTAATACCAATTGATTCTCACACGCAGAAGAAGAGTTTAGCAAGCGCGGCGAGTATAATATTCATCGTGGATTTTTACTATATTTGGCGGAGAGTATTATCCGTGTTATCTTCGGCTCATCGATCGGGGAGGAAATAAGGTGCCTCTGAAGCCCGATGCCCTACAACCAGCATTACTTCGACAGCCGCAGCGGATTAAAAAAGATCAGATTAAGTGATTTACGGAATTGAGGTCTTGCTAGCCTAGGATGCGCAGACCTGGTAGATGCGATACATGGATAAAGTCTCTTGCTGTTTTTCATAGCAAGCAAACGGTGGATTCGCCCGAGGCTACCACTTGCTCCATTTCCAGCTGATGGAAGGGACACCTCTTTTTTTCCTTTTTAGCAGCCAGTACGCAATAGAGAACCATTCGGGCCTTGATTGCTGCGAACCTTGCCCCGCTGCGCCATCTTCGGCACGAGTAAGGTAGGGACAAGAATCTCTCCTTTGGTACTCCCTGCGGAGAGTGGCGCGCGCTAGTGCGTTCAGTAGTACAGCCACAACTGCAGCCACGACATAACAACATGAGAATATTATATCTAGCATATACATCCTGGTTTTGGAGGATTGTAATTTGATTAAAAGGTATGTCTCCTAGTATTATAATCTTTTCAAGTTACGCCTCGTAATTTACCAGTAATCTATGTAGGTAGACCCAGGATTAGAAAATATGTACCGTGGTTGAACACGCGCCCTATGTAAATGACTCAGCCAGCATGGACGGCTGGGTGGCGGCGCCAGGCTCGCTCTGGTGGAGGTCACTTTCATCCCCAACTCAAAACGTGGCCATTTGCTCACAGTCGCTCCTGTCAATTACCCTCGATATACCATCCGCATTCAAATTGCCCATCTCTGCTGAGAGGTGCTGTGTGTAAAGATGGATAATAGCCGGGATATCTGGGCGGGCGTTTCCGACGCGGCAGAGAGGAGGCGGATCCAAAATAGATTGAATAAGAGGGCTGAGCGTGAGAGCATCATCACCGCTCGTCAATTTCTGGGCTAAGCGATTCTATAGGTGCAAGGCAAAGTGCCAGGCCAACTCCAGCCCTGCCGCCGTCGTCGGGAGCCGGGGCGGCCATGTTCAAAAACGGCGGATTACCTCGGCCGCTTAAACTTCGACAAACGACGGCAGCGCAGGTCGCTGACGATAAAGTGCCGTGTTCCGATTCAGCGTTGATGCCTTCTTTCAACAGGAATCGATCAATTACCGCATGTATTACTTGCAAGTACGTCCGAGATGAACACTTCCTTAGGTATTTGTCGGCCATTTGCTTATGGGTCTTTAACTTATAGAGCGCGCCATATCCTTTGTGATAGAACCCTTCCCACCTGCTGGCAATGCATGAGATCAGGTTCGTGGTGTGGCTACTCCGATTCGACCAGGGCAACAACACCATTGCAACAGCTGAGTGCATTAAGTGGACTATGTCACACTGCCGTCTCCTACGATAGAGAGACTTTTTATATTATGCGAAGCTTTGTGCTCCCTAATGTTTCTGGTACCGAGGACAAAGATTTCTGGTCGGTTGATGTTATACGTGCGGCGCAAACCTACCCAGCAGTTTGGCATGCCGGGTTGGCTTTGACCGAACTGTACCAAAGCAAGACTACTCAAAACTCCTCTCGAGTCGGAAGGGTAAGTCATCAAGTTCGGGCGATGGAGCAATACAGTCGCACTATTCGGTCAATCCTCGACATTACAAGCCAATCAGATATTCAATCAGCCGACAAAGAAGTTGTACTTCTGAGTACCATACTTCTTATTGCATTTTGCTGTATCAATGGTGACCAAGAGCTGACATTTTCGCATATACGCAACGCACTTCAGTTGTTCAGCAAATGGCGCGTCTGGGAATGGCTCAGGAACAAGTCCTCGCAGGGCTCAATTTTGAATTCTGGTGCGCTGTTGAGGCAGTGTCAAAGATTTGAAATTCAAAGTACTGTTAAGACTGGGATATCTCAATATGACAGCATGATCATGGAAAGGGCGGACATGCTGTGTTCTAGCTCTTTTGTGTCTGCACAAGCTGCTTACGCGGAGTTTAGTTCACTCAATGCTCTTTTTCACACGGCAGTTCGATCTGTTATTTTAACTAGCGCGGCAGGAACCCCGCTGTCAGAAACTACTCTCTTCGGCCGGTTACTGTTCACAAAGTGGGAGACCAGATTTGCAGCCTTTATACGAGAACAACACTTTGAAGGCCCTGATAAACAGTATATCTTGAGTCTGCAAATCTGGTTAATCTCTACCAAGATAAGCCTTTTTGTACGAAGAACAGGCGATTACGAGAGTGAGCTACAATATGACGTCTGGAAATCGATGTTTAGGAAGATGATCAACTTCGGTGAAGAACTCTACACCGCAATCACCAATACGACAACTCCACAACCTACACATTCTCTGAAGCCGCTCTCATTTATACCCATCATATCTCACGCATTATCAACGGCCAATAGATGTCGCGATGGCTTGGTACGGCGCAGGCTGATCGCTCTACTACGCAAGTGGCCATTTGATGACGGGATAGCGGATCTTGGCTTCACAGCAGCTTTGGTTGAGGCGAGGATGTTGCTTGAGGAAGAAGGGTATCTGCTAGCCGGTGATTCGCGTCCCAATGATTGCTATTGCGTTACTGGAGAGTATATTTGTGCTTTACACCGTTGTTTTGGACTTCAGCTCCTACGCAAGACACATAGTAACGCTACATTGCTTTTTCTAATGCCGGCCGACCTGATGAGGCGACAAAGGCCAATTCAGAGAGAGGTTACGGTTGAATGGTAGCTTGACATAACCCCTTTCGAGGGGAACAGCTTTAATAACCGAGAGAATACAACACAAGGCAGCCGAGAAAATAGATTAGCAGATTGTGGCAAAGATAGTTTAGACGGTGATATTTAGTTTAGACGGTGATATTTACAAGAACACCCTAGAAGATTGAAATGAAAAGCAAAGTTAAAATCCGACAAGTCTATTCATCACAGGCTAATAAGAGCATTGGCTCTAGATGGGATCCTCAGGGCAGGCGCTTCTTCTAGCCGCAGCTTCGCACTCCACACGCCATCGACATTCGCTGCCGTTATCGAAAGCTCCACGACAAAGGCGGAGAGGATTGAATCTGGCAGCCCTTCATTGGCCTACTAATCATCGTCCAATTCTTACAGATCTTGCCGCTTGTCGTTGAGAGAATTGGTCAATTCCCACCGTTAGAGAGCCTCAGCATAGCTATCCTTCCCACTGACCAGCGCAAAGGTGGCAGATATCGATTTCATGAGCAACAAGTTGAATGAGCAGTGCAAGGAGTACATGAAACGGGACCTTAGACTGCTTGCTATGGACGCAAGTCTCGGCAAGTGCATGTACGCCAGCAAATATAGCTGCCCCTAGATCCTAAGCTTGATGGTGAAACTCTGCCTGTGATGTAGTTCCGTGCCGCGAACGCTGGCGATATCAAGGACCTCACTCCATGCTGGGTTATCCGGCACTCCAACGCAGACGGCACTTTGCTCCGCTACGCCCTCTGCTGCTTCTTGGTACAAGGTTTCCGTCACTGCTAAAGATGCACGGCGAGAATCTGCCGCTCGGCGGCGCCACCGCTCGCCGCCTTTTTTTTTTCAATGGCACGCCTGTGAGATGTCTGTGTAGAAGATTTGAAATTTCCGCGGCTGGTGCACAAAAGCGTCTCTGAACAACAATTTGACGGCTGCTACTGTTATAGCACAAGAGTATCGCATCTAAGCAAAGTAGAACCATGCGTTGAGATGGATCGGGTTCCCCGATCTACGTCACAATTTACTCAATTGGTTCTCATCGGACCAAGGCTGCTACTACTGACGCCATTGCTGCCGGGCACTTTTTTAACTTTTCAATTCTCGTTTCATTTTTTTGGACTTTTTAATACATCGAAAGAGGTCTGTGTAATCGAAAACATTTCCGGTAGTAATGATCTTCAGTCTGCTATTAACCAAATATACGCACCAGACCAGTTCTTGCCGTCCACTGCTGTTTTCACCTGGCAGGAGCGAGCCTGGTTTTTAAAAATGCCTTCTATGACGGTATCATTCGACTTGCTCTACTGGCATTCGGGGACTTTGAGGTTTTGTTTGTAACACTTGAAGCCACTCATTATTCGAGTGCGAGATTTGCCTACGTCATACTACGGGTGCCGCCGATCGGATCCTCTCACTGCTGACAGGCTCGTTTGTGTCGCAACAAAAACACGGCACGCACGGTTAGGCGACACTAGCATCGGTGATCGTCTGCGTGCATGCGCCTTCCGGGAATAGCGACTGGGTTGAAGGGGAGCAACGCTTTGCCTTTACCGATGTGTAAAGCGTCAGTGGCTGACGCTTTTCATGTTTTCCGTTCGTCTAATTGATTTCGGCTCGTTCGTCTTGCTCTCCAGATCAAGGAATCTGTTTTAAAATTTAGTATAAAGTCCGAAGTTGCCCTCACCAAAAGTCAGTACCATATCCATCCTACACTATCATCCTTCAGTGCCCAAACGCTGCTCATCATACAATACTCATCATTCTTCGTTTTAAAGAAAAGCTTCTCTGTGCCAACACGATGCGTTTCGCTCCTATTGTCGCCATTGCCTTGGGCAGCCTAGTTTCTGCCTCGCCTCTGGCGATAGACGCTGCTGCAAACCAACTGGACAGTCGCGGCGTCTGCAAAATGCTCGCGAAACGCGACAGACAGACCGAGAAAGCTGGCGATGGAAACCCGCATCAAAATTTTATTTTCAAACAAGTTTCTGGTACAACCGACTGTACAAACAACCCCAGTGGTAGCGCCGCCATTACCAAGGGAGAAACGGTCGGCTGGTCGCTGTCGATTGGAGGAGCGGCCGATTTTATCACTGGTGGCTTTTCTGTGTCTGAATCGAAATCCACCGGCTCCACAAACGCCTTTGGTTGTAAGACTAACGACGGAACCCATGACGGATCTCTTTGTGTCTTCGAGCGTATTCAACTTACTGCTTTCACCGCCAATACTCGCGAGTGTAGCGTTAGCTCCTGCGGAGGCACCCAATGCGGCGACTGGGGCAATGACGTGGTTATCTTTGCGCCGAATGATTCCCAAGGCGACTGCTTCTATGATAACTTCCAGCTTGGTTTCGAATGTGGTGCAAAGGGTAGCGAGCACCGAGTTGAGAATGGCCCTGCTGGCGGCCCTCAGTTCATTGCCTGCTCGGATCTGCACAACTCCTAGAGAGCACGATTCAGACCTCATTCTTGCCCAGCGACTTAATGGAGCTATAAGCACTTTGGGTGTTAAAGCCCAATTATTATTAATAGCCTAGAAACATAACGAATATACAAGATAAAGGTATTTCTTCATCCGATAGAGCAGTGACGGGTATTCATGCCATCGTCCCGTCTCAAATTTAAAGAATCGATTGGATGGCGTGCGGAGGGTCATAACCAGGCCGTCGTCGTAGCGCCTGAAGCTAAAGTCGGGGGGGGGGCCGACCGCAGCATCGCAGCGCATGTGTGGCACCCATCAGCGAGAACCGATGCTGATCAAAACGCAAGTGACGAGTTAACTAATACTGTACTAAATATGCAGTTTATTAACTTACTCCGTAAATATCTTTCTCGAGACGGAATATAAATACCGACTAGGCAGAATGGTAGTTTTTCTGGAGCGAACATTATATAGTAAATTCCCAGCCCTTCGCAGTCTTCTCGTCGCAATTCACCGATATACGAACCTAATTAGTTTGTCCTAGGTATCTAGATTTCGCCTCTCGGCATCATACTGGCATATACCGAGCGGCCATGACCACTATACACTATTTGCAGAGTGGCCTATCCGATTGCCAGGAGGCGGGGGTGACGTTTTCTTTCATGCCGTCTTTCACTGCGGACCTTGTCTGGAAAGCTCTGGCTTCTGCGCTGTGGAGACCGCCTGCAAACCCGCTGAATCGGGGCGGGGGGGGCCGATTACATTTTCAGCACCATTTACAACTCTGAATTTCTTGCTTAAATTTCAGCACCATTTACTACTCTGAATTTCTGGCTTAAATTTCAGCAAGCTACGGCTCGCGTGTCGTGAACGCGAGACTGCGCGGACAGTTGTTATACACGCTCTCACATTTGCAAGTCTTACCAAGGCGCTGGGCCGATGACCTATGTAGCGTATAACCGCACGACACCGACTTTCTTGCGAAGCTTCTGTCGCAAGAAGCTACGTCACAACACGAACGATGCTCTACGGTTATTGATGTGCACGATAGACAATTGACTTCCAACAACAGCAGTAGTGGATATGAGACGTATTTTCGACAACGGGGCCAGTCGATTGAGTGCCGAAATATGGGCTATCGCCCAGCGCGTCAGGAACGAAATCGTGACAATTGCTCGCTCAAATATCTCTGCGGGAACTTTGACTTGCGTGTGCGATTTCCAGGGTTACTCTAAGAAAGACGGCAAGCCTAGATCCAGTAGTTGGGAATGTAGCAACTTTGGCGCATTTGACCAGCAGGAATCGCATTGGAGAGAAAGAAAAAGCAGAATGGTCTTTTCAAAAGGCGCAATGGTTGCCCGAGGTGATCGGCTTGAGCGTTGCTAAATTTAAGGGAGCAACTTGACGCTGGCATTTCTTGGTTCCAAGACATCGTGTATGAGGGTATTGTCCAATGCTTGCAAAACAATAGGAGAGCGCTACCCATTAGCTATTAGCGAGTAAGGAGTAGCGAGTGACGGATTGACTTCTCGGGACTGTGGTCTAAGGCAGATTCGGGGCAATTGATTATGGACAAAACAGCATATTGATAAAAAAAAGTTTGTACGTTCCTGTGTTTCGTATTCCATCTATAGATCTTTAATTGTATTAGTATTCGTCCGTTTGTTGTTCTTCTCGCTGATAAATAATGATTCCTCCCCATTGTCCTTGTCCCGATCCGGATTCCGGTTCTCTTGCTCGTTGTTCGGGATGGGGATACCGAACGAGTTTGAGATTTCTTCGTTGCTTTGTATATACGCTCCCTGTCGACTGGGTTGTCGTCGCTGAAGAATACGGATCAAGCGGTTGAGGATGGCAAACTCGATCTTGAGCTTTATGCCGTAAATGCAAGGCTTAAGGGAAGCCTGTAGATAGAAGAGATCGGCACATTGAATGCCGAGAAGTGTAATGTCGAGGGCAATGATGAAAATGTTCACAATCGCAAGGTGACGCAACACGGCAAACTGCTCGTTGGATTGCGAGGTTGTCGTAGATGATGACAGAGACCAAAAGCGTTGTTGAAGAGGGAAAATGTCCTTCAGGTGCTTGTATGTTTGGAAGATATACAACATGCTCAGTGCTGTCTCCTGCGCAAAGTAGACAACCAGCTGCACTCTGTCCCATTTCAGGTTGAATGCCTGAAAATCAGCTTTGACGTGAGTTGCTTGCTGCATTGCGTCCGCGAGTTAGTGATCGTGTTCCGCCTCGGGACTTGCGATTTTTCCTTCATTTCGACTTACAGCCAAAGTGCCAATAACCATTGTTGGTATTGAAAAGACGACAGAATTAAAAATCAGAACATATTTTATTCTTTCAAGCGTTTTTGTTGTGCGCATGAGTAAATGTAGTCGGGAGTACAGGACCCAGCTTTGCGGGATGACCATGATAAACCAAGTGATGTAAATCATGACGAGAGAGGGAACGGGGTCTTTCCAGATGTCAAAATCTGCAAGCAGCATAAATAATGGCTGCAGGATTACGCCCCACGATGCAATGGCGCACGACCAAAAATAGAGCCCTCGCCTTCGTTTAAAGAGAAGGAAAAGAGACATGTTGATTTCAATGCCGACGTACCACGATATGGCGGCTAGACCCGCCATGGTCATGGCCATCGGTAGATCATCCTTAATGTCTTGCATATTTTTTTTTTTCGTTGTCTGCGTCGTCGAGGTGGAAGGGAGCTGATCCTTTGCCGTGGATTTGCACTTCTGGCGGGCGGACAGTGGTCAACCGCACACTGTGTCGAAAATTTGGCTGTCGCTGTCAGGGCTGGGAAAAAAAGAAGTCGGAGATGGGCGGCGCAAGGCACACGTACAGTGTGCTGCAGTTTATTGACTGATGCTGTACATGGAAATAATGCGGCAGTCGGGCGACATTGTGCAGACTCGTACCCAGAAACGAGAGATTTGACAAAGTAGAGTATAGCAGGCCGATGCGATCAGGAACGGGAATCGAAGAAGTAATAAGGGGCTGTTACGCCGCCCAGCGATCGACAGCACCTAAAACTATCGTGCCGCTGACTCGAAAAACAGGTTAGGTAGCCCCTGTCAGCTGAAGGCTCTTCCAGCAACACGGGCCGAGTTCCTAGCCTCTTCGAGACTGGTTCGTTGACGGCTGCAGATCAATTTTCGGCGGTTTCGCAGCAGGTTCGGAGCTTCTCCATCCCGGGTTACATCGCCAAGTTAGTGCTGCATTAGCATAAAACTACGAAACAGAACAATGTCATGGAAATTGCTACACGGAGGCGATGCGGAGGCGCCTATTCCGCTCCGCCGACAGTTTGCCACTCAATAAATCCTCCGCATAAATCGAAGAGCGAGCTGCTCTATCGCATTGAGAGTATGCTGGCCGCTCTTCGCCATCGGCCCCATCCAGTGGCGCTCTGCTGTGGAGCGTCTGCGTGCAGCTCTGAAGCAGTCCCAGGTTTTCGTCGCCAGCCCAAAGTTGGCTGCCATTGTACATCGTATTTTGCGCTAAAATGGGATATTTTAATTCACTTCATTATTGGTATCTACCACTGCTAGAAGAAGAAAACGATTCAGAAAAGGGGTTAAAAAGCAACCCGCGAGTGGCAGCAACGAAAGGAAGCAGACTTGATCTTGATACAGCGGACCCATAATACTGTTACTTGCGGGACGCTTGCTTCTCCTTTGCGGCTTCCGTCGCCGCATTCATCTTCGCCGTCTGGGCACCAAGTACATCGTGAATAACAACCTGGAGCCAGGTAGGCCAGCCACGCAGCGCAGATGTACTTCCCGACGACTTGGGGACAATGACTTGGCCTCCTTGTCGCGCAAAGACGCGTTCAGTGATATCATCGGCAACCCTCTCAGGGGTGAGCAGCAAAACGCCATTACTCTCAAGATGGCTCTTGAAATCCTTGAGGAGAGGTGTGGCGACAAAGTTGGGATGCACAACCGTCGTCAGAACGTTGGGGGCCTTGTATGCGTGTCGTAGTTCAGTGCGGAGAGCTTCGTGGAATGCAAGCGCCGATGCTTTTGTGGCACCGTAATCCGCATGGCCGGGCAGACTGACGAAGGAGGCAACGGAGGCAACAGTGACAACATGGCCTTTGTTGGCTTTGATCATGGATGGGAGGAACTGCTGGCAGGTAGTCCAATGGCACATGGTATTGATGGAAAAGATCTTTTGCAAGGCCTTTTCGGAAATGTCAAGGATATTTGTCGGCACCGCAATGCCAGCGTTGTTGACGAGAATCGTCGGGTTGCCAAGATCGCGACGAATCTCGGCGGCCGTGTCAGCCACGGCTGCGGATGAGGTCACATCGCACTTGTAGTACTTGACACCAGCCGAGTCGCGGCTGAGTTCCTTGGGCAATTCCTGGATATCAAGGATGGCGACGCGGATTCCCTTGGCGCGCAGGTTGCGCACGATGGCCAGGCCAATGCCGCTGCAGCCACCAGTAACAACGGCAATTTCCTTGGGCCAGTCCCAGCCAGGCGCAGGGCCCCAGCGCCATGAGTTTGCAGCCATGGAGCTCAGCTTGCGATTGATGGAGCGTACGAGTCCAATACCGAGGAGGAACTTGAGGACCGTCTTGGCGGTAGTCAGGTCATAGTCGGCCGGCAGCGAGGCACGCTGCAGTGTCTGTTCTAGAACATGCTGTGGTGCGCGAAGGAGAAAGGCCAAGAGGGCGCCTGAGACGACTGGATTGAGACTGAAGTTGATGGCGCTGCCCACGGCCTTGGAAACCGTAGAATGTTCCAGGGCATACAGTAGTGAGGACATGGTGCAGGTGCAGGCTGAGATGGCAACACTAGATGGGAGGAAAGAAGTTTGGGTGGGAATAGAGGAGTCCGAAGAATGTGACGAAGCGTGCACTATGAATCTGAAAAAAAGACAGGAATCCGGTAACTCGGTGCAGGCGCCACTGTATATAATTACACTGGTAAAAAGATTGCCTTCAGCGCGACTCTGTTTTCGGCATCGGCCATCTACTTTTACCTCGGACAGTCGCTTCGGCGGGTGGGGGAAGATGCGGGGCAAACAAGGCCGCCCACGGGGCCCGGTTCGTTCGTCAAGGCTGCCCGCTCCGGTCTGAGAGATCAGAGAGTCCCCGCGCCCGATGGAAATCTAGTTGGCCGTAATAAATGATGTCGCCGTTGCACGTTGCACAGTAGAGGGAATTTATGTAGAGCGATAGCGTGTTGCGCTTTCGTCTTGTAGTTTTGGTCGTTTTGCCGTCACTGTTTTGACGCAACCCATGTCATTTTCTCGCGACGACCGTAGTGAAGGGAGTATGGGTATTTAAAAGTGCCGACACGGTGTCAGATATGGGATTCGGCACTTATCGATGCTTCCGTTACTTACCGAATAAATACTAGTAATGTTGCGTCAGCCACTCCTTCGTTCCTGGCGGCTGTCCTGGCGGCTGTCCTGGCAGCATTGGCTAGTCAATCATGACATTCGGTCGTATCTTGGGCCTACCCTATAAGTGAAACTAAAATATTGCCCTTGCGCCCCATCGCTGTCGGAGGTGGAAGAGCCGAAGTATCTAGGCCTAATTGCGAATTGTGAATTTATTATGGGTGGGATTTTGGCATCCCACGCCTCGGTTGTTAGATTGACGTCGCAAAAGCGCAGCAGGTTTGTGTTTGAATGGCGGTCACATGTTTCAACAATGGCTGATTATTTACGTTGGCTTTTGTGCAGCTGATACATATGATTGGGGAATTTTTTTTTTTTTAAAAAAAATTGAAGGGCACTAAGAAGGGTTAGGCTAGCGAAAGAATCAGTCTCCCTTTCCTTTACCAAATTTTAATTTGGTAAATGGTGATGGGTAACACAAAAGCGTTTGCAGTCGTGCTGGATGCAGGAACCTACCGCTGCAGCTGGGTCTTGCCACGCTAAAAAAAAATCCCCCCCAAAAAAATCCACGTTGTGTGCCACCGTGAACCGAGGCTCTGTCATGCTAGCAGCGGTTTTTTCCATCGACGGAGACCCGCAATCCTCTGGCAGCAAATCATTTTATCTGTCGCAAGAAAAGGAATCGCATTTTTGTCATTTTTAAATGAAGTGTTTCATTGAAGTAAATCCGTGCAATAGATGCTGGCCTTGGTCGCAAAAAAATTCGTAAGCTCTGCGTTGGCACTAGTCACGCGTAGATGGCTGCTCATCGCGCCGCTGCGTACTCCAAAAATAAACATTGTCACTTCGGACACAATCTACAAGTTGGGTATAAGTGCCGCGAGTAGCCCCAATAAAAAAACATCTTTGTTGGCTTGTTGAGAGTGCAAGCCTCAACACCACTCGACTCAGCACCATACTTTTCCACGGTCAATGGCTCGTCATCAAAGTCCGGCCCCCCGCCAGCTGGCCATTAGCGGACTCCTATTCATGTCAGCAAGATATAAATTTCTTCCGCTCATCGCCAACTCGTCTACACAGCTGAGTAGCAACAGAGATTTAACTTCTCCATCTCAAACTACACCATGCCAAGAAAACAGCCTTCGATAGAAGGGTTTAAAGGCCTCTCGGATCAAGTCTTTGTACGGGATGGAGACGAACAGGTCGGCGTCGATGGTCTCGCAGGCCCCGACATTGTCGCCATCTACGGCTGGGGTGACTGTCTGCCGCAACACGTCGCCAAGTACGCGGACGGATTCCGGGCCATCTTTCCGAGAGCGAAGCAAGTCGTCGTCTTATCGCCAATTGCGAAAGCCATGTTCACCAGCCGAGAACAAAGGCGTGGACACATGACGCCATTGGTAGACTACCTGTTTGGTTCCCCAGATTCTACGACCAAAAACGCCGGGGTAGCGCAGAGCGGCAGTAAGATTCTCATGCACGCCATGTCAAACACGGGGGCTATCAACTTTGCTGCCACTCTTGACGCCTACCTAGAACGGTTCAAACGCGCCATGCCACACACGCTCCTCGTCATGGACTCGACCCCCGGAGGCACGAACCTAACATGGGCCAACTTGAAGCGATGGTCGCGCGCCATGGCGCTGGGCACCGCAAAATGGTTTCCCTGGCCTTTTGTTGTCACACAGTCTATTTGGGGGTTTTTCCTCTTGCTCAATACCCTCTTTCTGTGGCTACGACGGCGACAACACGCTGGCGCCTGGAGCCGCATAGCTGCCAATCAGGAGACGTTTGCCACCAAGAACGCTCGCAAGCTGTACATGTATAGCAAGGAAGATGATTTAATTGGATACAAGGACATCGTGGATCACGCGGCCGATTCCGAAAAATTGGGATACGAAGTTGATACCAAAGAGTTCCATGGCAGCGGTCATGTTGGACACATGCGCATGCACCCAGAAGACTACTGGGCCACCATTCAACAATCATGGGCTCGAACCAATGATAGCTCCATCACCCACCAGCCAGAGGCAGTATAGGCCAATTTCTTCCAGCGTTGTAGAAATACTCAGATAATATTTTATATTTGACCACTTTTATCTCATTCATGTTCTTTTCGCATGGCATGCGGTCGTACGTTTTACTCATGGTTCCTGCGCATCTGTTGTGCACCTGCTTCGTGGTAAGCTTTGCAGGTAAGGCGCGGCGAGCATTCAGAATGGGAGCTTGTCTGCCAATAGTAAAAGCTTCATAACCCTATCAACACTAAACTAGGACGAATTCCTGCTCTGCATACTCCGAACTCATGCCCTCGCCGTCCATGAATCCGTCAAGGTAGCAATCTCCAATTATCTTGTACTTGCCTTGGCCCTGTCCACGCAGCACAAAAGGATAGCTTGCCCCGTAAAACATGGCAATAATATCACCAACTTCTGCCCCGTTGGGAACCCATCCGAAAGTATTATTCGCTGCTCGGATGAAGCGTCGATTGAAACACCACTTCTCGAAAGAACCCGTCACCTCTACAAATGCCTTCATCATCTTTTTGTGAAATGCGCGCCCTTCCCGAGACGTCTCGCTGGCGCCCGTAGCGTCTTGAACCATCCAGCGACAGACGGCCTCCATGGTGTCGTCCGTACAGGTAATCATGCTGTACAAGTCGAACCCCAGCTTAAAATTGGCGCCGAGGTTTGAGCCATCTCTCGTCCTGTTGCAAGCAAGTGTGCGGGCCATTGCTTCTCTGACTTCCTGCGTTGGGACGCCAGATGGTGAGGCCACATTATGTATGTCACGGAGCGTCGCCGCCATCTCCTGTCTGCGATACATATGCCGACTGAAATTTCGATCTTTCAGGGTTGCGTGAGCTGGGGCATCCACGGTTAACTCTCCCTCAATGTTTACTTTTCTGATGCCGTACTTTGGAACACCCAGAGCCTTTGGCGTCTCAGCAAGCCGCGTGATTTCTTTGGTGGTTTCGATTGCCGCGATTGTACTGAGGCGCTTACCCCGGATCTTCAGCTCGCCATTTTTTATATCGATGCTGAAGCTGGAGTGACTTGTTCCAGCAGCGCTGGCCTTGAGTCCTCGGGATCGAAACGGCTCCACCCATCCGTGTACAGTCCAATCTGGAACCCACGATGGCAGATGAAGCTGTGATGCTGTGGCAGGAAGCATGCAATGACACAGAATATCCAAAGACCGATGTTTCTCCAGATATTGGAGTGCCAGTTGAGTAAATATTTCTTCTCCGGGCAAGGCATAGTCGACTGGCACTGCAACGGCAGGGTCAGCTAGCGACAGTACCCCATACACCTTGTCACTGGATATGGTGCTGTCAAACACTCGTGTTTCCTCTAGAAGATCGAGGAGAGACACCTTATTTCTTTGATTTGACGTGTATCCTTCCCGGAGCCACTGCATTACGGCGAGAGACTTCATTGAGAAGCTTGTCACAGCTGTGTCCAACTTGAATACTTTCGCAACGTGTATCGCCTCGGAAAGCCAGTCCCAATCCATGGTGAGTCTTCCCAGGTGCACTGTAGCTTTGGATGCATTTGCTGCCTCTTGAAGCACCCAAATTCTACTAAACTGTACAAATTATTAGCGCTCGGAGATAAATATTTGGCTCCGAAGAGCTGCAGGTAAGCCATGATCCCTGCCAGCGACAGCTACTAACCCAGGCCCTGCTGAAGAATTGCTGTAGAGACTCCCAATCGATATCCGCCGTTTTTGGATGCGTAATCAATTGTTTTCTTATTTCGAAACTGTTGAGATTCCCGATTTCGGATTGTCCGAATGATTCATTCGCAATATTCACGATGTCTGCAAGTGCCGATATGGCTGGTTGTTCGATGCCGGTTTCCTCACCAAGCCATATTCGTACATGCGAGGCATCTGTGTATATAGCCCCCATCGTCAAAACATGTTTGCTCTTCTCTTCTAAATTTCTCTGGTCAATACAGAGAGCGTCAATCCAGATCCGAAGTGGTTCCTCTTGGCTCCGAATTCGCCGTATAGCCCGGTGCAGTTCCCCGCCGACTTCTACCTCAACACCATCGCATAGAATTGTTCCAGCAGCAAGTTGGCCACCGAATTGAATGTATGTGGCATGGAGGTCCGAGTGATCTAGCATATCCCGAAAGAGGATTTGTCCGCTCATTCCTTCTTCGGACCCGTAGGCATAGGCGACCTCGGTATCACCAGGCGGGATGAATTCAGCATTGACACTCTTCGACCAGCAGTAGCTCAAAGCCTGGTACGTTCGCTTTTCTCTTTCAAGGTTTATATGCACCATAGAGCATATGATTGCGTCTTCAAAGCCTCCTGGTTCGATGCAAAGAAGGCGCGTTTCGCGAGGGAGGTCAAGGGGTTGATACGGATAAGGCGCCATGTTACCTGTTGAAAATCGATTCTGGAGGTAATAAAAAATAATGCGAAAGAAAACATACCTTTTCTCGAGAAAGAAGCGAAAATTGTTTGGAACCATTGCTGAGGCCTCCACGGTCAGGCTATGGTGGAGGAAGGCTCCAGATGCCCGATTCCAGAGCCTTGTTGCACTGCCTGGCGCTGTCAGCCTAATACATGCAGCTCTAGGCCATACAACAGCGATGAAGGCCTATAACTCGGCGTGGCAGTGCCGGCCAGGATGCATCGGGTGGGGCCGGGCGCAGGAGCAGCCTCACAGAAATGGGCCAACCAATTTAGGCAATCGGCGACGTTGTTAATCTGGTAGGCAGCAGCATGTCATTTGAGTCACGGAACAAAGAGTTAAAACCCGTATTTTTCCCAGTTTCCAATTACCAAAGTGATTCTCCAGCTTTGACACCATTGCGCGACTTTGCATTTTTTCCGCCGCATTTCGTGATCTTCTTTAGCTTTCCCACGTTATCAGCACCAGCAATCTTCCATCATGGCGGTAGCTGACTACGACGATGACTACAGCGATCGCGCTTCACAGGTCGCTTCGGTGGCCAGCGTTGACACGCCGCCGGAGGATGAGCCCAAGAATGCGGACGAAGACTCCAGGGGTGAAAAGATCATCGTCGGAATGGTAGTTGATACAAAGGATGTATTTGCCAAATTTGACTCTGAGGGAAACCAATCCTGGTCCGATAAACCTCCACCCGACCTCGAGGAGGCACCTGAGAATGAGACGACGAAAAAGTTTGCCATCATCGTCCGCAAGAGTACGTACGGCCCGATGAAACCCACCTGCACCACTTACAAAAAGTTTGCATTGCAATTCTGACAAGCCCTTGTCCAGAGAAACCTAAGCAAGCTAGTTCTACCAATCCCCTCGTGATTGACAGCCTGATCATCCAATCACCCCTGCTGAAGCAGGCGCTTGGAGATATTCTGAAGGATTATCCGGGAATTACAACCGATGTGGCGCGTCTCAAGTTTTCTGCACCATTCGAGTGCTTTGTCCATCGCTGGGAGGAACTTGAAGAAGCTGTTGTGGATGAAGATCGCAGTACCGCTACTCGAGAACATTTACAACTGCTCCTCAAAATCCTCACAGACGAGCTGGGCGCAACTATTCAGCTCCGCAAAGACTACTTCAAGAACCAGGCTACTGATTTTGAACATGCTTGGCTTCTCTTCACGCCAGGCTGCACTGTTTTGACAGAGCTGCAGGGCTATCCTCTCGCCGCTCGGTTCAACTACGGAAACTATGCCGAAACGCAGTGCGGCCCTGTCTACTCTATTAATTGCTCTTATATTGACTGGGACGGTGTTAGAGTTGGCTGGATGGAGAAAAATACAGTGATATCGGCATTCGGTGGCACAAAACCCTTTTCGAAACTCAGTTGCTACCCGCTGGAATATCATCCACAGCGCGCAGCCATTGAGGAGCAGCTGCGTCAGCGAGGTCGCCGCTGGGAAGCGCTCCGAGGATTTCGATACAAAGCTTACGACGGTGTTGCTTTGTATAGCCCGGATCAAAAGACTCTCAGGCGCGAAAGAGTCAACTGTCGAATCGTCGTCGATGGCGCGAGATGGGAAGATGCAAACCCCCAATATACGCTCTACATGTCGACCATTGAGGAAGCAGATCAGACCGAGGTCGATTATGAGATGCCGCCACTGAACAACTTCCACGTATTGCTGACATCTCCCATCGTGCGAGGCTATGCCCTGAAGAACAAACGCTGGATGCAGTTCTTCGTCGACAGTGTGAAAGAGATCGAGTTCCAGGACGGCGCGTTTGACTCTCTGGTCCTTTCAGAAGAGCGCAAAAAATTAATTCTCGCTTTCGCGGAAAGCCAGGTCAAACACCGCGACTCCTTTGACGATGTGGTAAAAGGAAAGGGTCGCGGAATCATCATGCTATTGTCTGGCGGCCCAGGCATTGGTAAGACACTGACGGCAGAAGTGGTGGCCGAGCAGATGCGCGTCCCCATGTACACCATGAGCGCGGGCGACTTGGGAAGTTCCGCCGACGACGTCGAAGAAAACCTCACAAAACTGATGAGCATGGTCAGCAACTGGAACGCCGTGCTCCTGCTCGACGAGTGTGACGTCTTTCTGGAAACGCGTACCGCCTCCGACCTGGAGCGCAACCGCATCGTTTCCATCTTTCTCAGGACACTGGAATACTACGAAGGCATCCTTTTTCTCACGACGAATCGCATCGCCAACATGGACGCCGCCTTCGAAAGTCGCATCCACCTGACCTTGGAATACCCAAACCTCGATGTCGCGGCGCGCCGTACTATCTGGATCACGTTCTTCGGTCGCGCGGCCGGCGAAAACTCAGAAAACACAGAAGCTAGTATTGACGAGAGCGAGCTCTCGCGACTATGCTCACTCAATCTCAACGGTCGGCAGATTAAAAATATTATGAAAATGGCGCAGCTTCTTGCAGTACAAAGCGAGACGGCCCTCAAATTCGAACACGTGCAGACTGTTCTGAGTATACAGGGCCACAGCATTGCGGAAGAGTAGTTAGAAGTATAAACAGTAGCTAAATATTATATGGATATGTACACATTCAACGCTCACTCTACTGATTCCCCTTTCCTACAAATTACCGCCTTCTCGACGGCGCACAAAATGCCGAGCACCACAATCGCCATACTCGTGGGCTGCGAGTTCAGAGGACTAGCTGAACCCATCACTCGCAACAGCAAGCTTCTCAAATATCCGATAGCTGTACCAGGGGCCTATTTTGCAGCTCGAAGGAAAGTGGAGTGATTCGCCAAGCTCGACTGTGTCGGTAATCATCAACTGTGCGGAAATGCAGCACAGCACTTGTGGCTGTCAAGTCGCTCAGCGCCGTCTCGTATACGCGACACGCATCGCAGACGTGGCTGAGCTCGCAATTGCAACTGCTGGACGAAATATTGGCGTCTGTAGCTTTCGGCGTCTTTTCGCTCTCTGCATGCCATTGCGCTTCTTCAAGACGGATTTGTGCGTCTGCAAGATGAATGTACAGCAGGGTATGTACAGAGGGTGTTAGGTAGTAGTCGTGGGCAAGCAAGGCACATGCCTTACGACGGATCACCCGGTCGCGGCAAAGCCGCCCAACGAGGTACAATGTCTCGTTTGTCATAGGCGAAAGTATCATAGATCGACCTGTGATTCCCGAGATGCCGCCAAGCGCTGCTGTCATGGATGGTGTGTTGCTCTGCTCGGAGGCAGCGTATCGCAGTTCAATCAGGAGCTTGGCGTGGTGGATCAGCCTTGCGAAGGCACCTGTGCATGCATCCCAACAGAGGCACGATATTTTGAGTGCGTAATTGTGTAGTAAAAGTTTGATAGTTGTAGCTCGGAGCCCAAGGATGGCAAGCGCCATTTTGTCGCTCGCACCTTTGCATCGTAGCTTCAGCTCAGCAAGTTTTCGCCCCCATTTAGCAAGTCGCTCTTTGTAATGTTGGATGACATCCAGTGTGAACTCGAAGCCGTCGTTGAGGAATTCTGGCCCTTCAGGACCCGGGTGCACAGCGACTTTAACCACATTGTTCCATATCGGTTCCAGCTCGAAGTAGGCCTCCGTGAGAGATATGAATGGGTCATCTCGCAATCGAAGTGTGCACCCTTCCCAGAACGAATGGTACTTGTAACTCGGTGGCTGCATAAACAGAAATAGGCTGTCAGTTCGAAAGCAGGTATATACAAGCGAGTCTGACGCATGAAGGGCGTGTTTGTCCAGGCGTCGATGTATTCGTGTCTCGGCCCAAGTCTTCCAATGCCCGACCAGCATGCACGTATTCTGATAGTGCGCCATCATCTCCATGTTATCTCCACGAAGCATTGCCAAGATGACAAAGAGTTGGCTCGCTAGTATGATGTCAATTTTGGTGGTATCTGTGACGAAGGGTAGAGCTATGAGATCTCTCATTCGCTGCAGCGCAGATTGATACTGGTAAAATGGTTGCAGCAGCAGTGCGTCTGACGGTGAGCTGATTGTCTTTGTGTCGCCGTGCTGATTTCGATACAGAAGATGCGTAGCGGCTATAGCGTTGCATGCGTACCACAGGATTGGTTGAGAGTGCGTATTCCGTAGTAAGTCATTCCGCCAGAAGTCTTGGTCGAACAAGCCAGCCAGCTGTGGTGCCACCTCAGCGCGGAAGTAGTGAAAGAGTTTCACCTCGTCGTCTCGTCGTTGGATTTGGGTTGGATTCGCAGAGATGGATGGCTGATGTATAGCATCTGTGCCGAAGGCCGGGAGTGCGTCTGTGAAGGCCATGGCTTTGCGCCGAGGCGTCACCCAGATGCATTCTCGGTTGGAAAGCGAGCCTAGCGCGTGTTAAACAATGAGCGTGGTCAAGGAGCTTTGTCCACTTTAGAGTAAAAACTTATGACATAAAACTGGTTGCTACGTGGATTGAGATCAAAACTTACACTTCTTGCAAGCTGGCTGCGTCTCGTCACATTTGACGCGGCGGTTTCTTCCCCTCGGAGTTAGTCCAGGTCCCGTCATGTCACAATGCGGCCGAAAGAGGGCTCGCTTCGGTTGACCTACCGGCATGTCATACAACCGGTTCTAGTTCTCGGTGCCCATTTCTTTCTTCTTTCGCTGCTCTGGTCTGGCCGCTCCGCCGCAGCTGCCGCCTGACTGCGTTCGCGGCAGATGGCGGCGGAGCGGCAAGCCGATGCGTCGTTGGCGGTATCATCTGCGAGCCGAACTGCGCGGCACCCTTCGGCCACGGAAGGAAGTGCAGACAGCTTACTTGTATGGCTATCGCACAATGTGATTTGGGGTCTTGCTGCGTGCATTTTTTTGACATGGTTATGCTTGAAATGATCCCACTTCGCCACGACACCAGGCTGGGGCCATCATCAGCGAATACAAATTGTGGGCCTCGACAGATGCTACTCTTTCAGACGCCTTATTTCAGCAGCCTGTAACATGATTAAGGAGAGACTCCCATACGCTAGTGACTGCCGTTTGGTTCGATCACATTAGGCTACATGGGCGCTCGATAACTACCCTACCTGAATCACATTAAAGAAGAAGCTGCACAAGAGATAAAGAAGCTAATTGTATATTTGTATATTTTATATTTGCATTCAATACTGGCAGTGACGCGTTATTCAATTTGCGTCTTCTAAATACGAGATTATACAGGCGTAGGTGGTATTACGCTTCTCACCCCGTGCCTCTCAACCCCAGACAGGGGATCGGCATCCATACGACGTCGCCACAGTGCCGCCAGGGCCAAAAACACTGATCAAACCCTCGACAGCGGCCCAAGTTCCCATTCCAGATGTCGCCAATGCCGCGAGAGCATATATGGCGCAAGGAGCATGAATGTACCATCTCTTCATGAAGCCTCGGGTCCAACGCTTGCGGCCGCTATCATGTCTGACATCTTCACCGGTCTCAGGGTTGAACCCTTCACCAGGAAGCTCTGCTGCAGATTGTACGGACCAGCCGAGATAGGCGATGGCAGGGAACGAGTAGCTAAAGTTGACAGCGAAAAGACCACCGACGAAGCCCACAATACCGTTCAGATTGGGTACTGCGGCGGCGATGAGGAAAGCAATGGCCCAGTAGAGCGGCCCCAAAGCAAACCACATCCACTTGCCGTTCTTCGTTGCAATGGGAGGGAAGTTAAGGACTTCTTGGAAAACTTCAATGTAGACTGTCTTCATACCGACATGGAAGTAGAGCACTGTAGTAAGAAGTCAGCGTCAGCTAGGCAGATGAGGGGGGGGGGGGGGGGG
>PHFE01000097.1:47161-167556 GCA_002796755.1 Paracorniculantispora psalliotae
GGACGCCGAATACTGTCCGAAAAAGCTATAGACAAAAATACCGAAGAACATGTAGATGGCGCAAATGAAGGCCTGTGCACAAATCATGCCCTTCCAGAAATCCATGGGGTGGCGCATCTCGGACATGAAGGAGACAAAGAGAATGGCACCGCTGTAGGCGTCTACATGTTGCTTGTCAGCTGGCAATCTTTCCCGTTGATGGCTGTTACGGCATTCGCTATAACTTACAAACCATTTGGTCCACACCATTGAAGATGCCAGCGAATCCATGCGCTTGTTGTTGGTATTCATCCGGGACTAGACCAGCAAACGTCTTAATGGGATTTTTCTGCTTGGGCAGAATGGTGGAACCAAAAATTGGTGGATAGAAGATGTCATACTTGGCGGCAGCAACCATGCTAATGTTTGCATTAGCGAACTGAAACGGAACACGGCGTGAAGCACGAATGTATGGACAACTTACATGGAAATGAAGCTGATGATGTTGAACCATACAGCGAGATTGCAAATCCAACCGAGGCGCTGCAAGGAGCGAATGCTGCCGAAGACCATGCCAACGACCATGATGATGATCATGCAGACGATGAAGCAGAGCTCCGGCCCGGCGAGAAGCGAAATAAGGCGTCCTTTGCTGAAGATGAGTACCATGACGGTGCAGAATTGCTGGAGAGATTGTGTAACGTTGATGAAGTGTCGAGTCTTGGGGCCAAACACGCGAAAGAAGATATCTCCGTAACTGAGCATGGGGTAGCGAGATGAGTCCATGGTGACAAACATCTTCCACAACATGAGGCCGCTGAGAGTGGCGGCAATACCGAAAACAATGTACAGAGCGACACCAGTACCGTAACCGACACTAGCAAAGACGAAGCTGGCCAGTCATGTTAGCTTGGACGGTCAATAGACTTCAACTTGGAAATATGGACATACGGGGCACCTGACCAACCGAGAATGTCGGTAGTGACCAGGAAGAAGATGGAACTCCAGCCTGCAGTTCGCAAGGCTCTGGCGGCAGTTTTCCATTCTTCATCGAGAGAGGCAGCACTTGAGCCGCTGGGAGGCACGTCGGGCGCATTCTTGTCTTCGGTTGAGGCTGTGGCCAGGACAGACTCCTGGTTTCTTTGTTCGGGGGACTCGTTCGACTTCTTGAACATCTTTTTGAAGCGTCCCGCTACGCTGACGTGCTCGGAGCCGCCTTTTTCCTCGGTGGAGGGGCCGGTACGAGCCGAGTCTTGCTTGTTCATCTTTTCGTTCTCGTGATGGATGCCCTTCGAGAAGCGGCTCTTGATTGCCTTTTTCAGCGTCATGGGACCGCGGCGCTCGAGGTACAGGCGCTCGGCCTCGCGCTCCTCGGCACGCTCAACCTTGGCCCAGTATTGAAACTCGCCGAAGGAAACGGTCGGGTCGACGCGATAGTTCAGTCCGTATCCACGAAGAGGCGCAGTTTTTTTGGGCAATTCGATCGACTGTTCCTTTCTGGTGACGCCGGCGGCCGGTGCGGTATACGCTGGCGGTGCCGGCTCGATGGGCAAATCTGTCGCGCCCTGTTCAGCCATTGTGTCTACAAGCAGACCAGTGAGAATATGGGGTTATCGTCTCAGTGTAAAAGCGTGTGCGGCCGACAATATAGCAAGGAAGAGAGAGGGTGGGAAGGAAGTTATGTACAAGAAAATTGGGGCGGGGGTTGACGGCTTGGCAATTATTAACGGATTGCTAGCGAATGATGGGTCCGAGGCGAGAGTATGATGTATGATGGGATTCTAGGCTGCCGGAGGCCAAAGTCCTTGAACGAACGCTAGCAACATGCCCAGCATCTGCCCGATTACCAGGTCGGGGAATAGGCTGATACCTCATCTCGTTTCCTCTTGGGCGCTGGCAAATGTACAGGGCTGTCCGCTCTCCACAGTGGCGGTGCGGGGGGCTTCTGCAGTCGACTTTAGCCCTGCAAGCTCAAGCAGCCAAGCCGGAACGGCGCAGTTGGAGCAGCTGGTGGCGCTGTGGCAGCAAGGGCTAGCGGACACAGCGCCGGAAACAGGGCGCCGATGGGGGGCCAGCCCGCCAATGGCAGCGAGTTCACGGTGTCGCCGGATGTTCGACTGACCGAGAGCAGTCGAGGAATGCAGTCACCAACTGAAAGTACGAAACAAGGCAGCTGACCCAGAACAAAAGTTCTTCGTCTGCTTATTAGCATAGAGTAAATGGCTGGGCAGTAGAAAAAATGCTATCGGTACCGTACCCGTTGTGAGGCCCCGGGTTGGTTCCCTCCACAGATTACAGGTCTTCGATTATATTGGGTTGCAGGTACGGTACGGCTGCGCCGGCTTACCATTTACAGAGCCGAAAAAGCAATCCCTCGTCGTGTCGTGTCCTGCCCGTCAACCCGTTCCGAGCAGACAATGCCACTATCAATACTGGAACTCCATGGGGCCTGTGTGGAGAAGACCAGCACAACAGCTGAGGCGAAAACCTCACGCATTCGGCCTGACTAGCGGACTTTTTGTGGGCGCGCAAATTGAGATTTGGTAACATGATTCTCTCAAATGCCACATATGCTTAATTTCACGGAGCCAGCCTGGTATAGAATACACGTCGAGCGCGTTGCAAACTTTGGCGGCGTCAGAAGGCTCGCAGCATGAAGCCTCCAGGCGGCCTCGATCTGGGGGCGACGCTAGCAGTCCGGCCTATTTGAAGCGGGACCTACTGAGTAAGGGCGAAAGAAAACTCCGGCAGCTACGTCATCGGCGTATTGGTTGACTGGCATAGCCTGACCTGGGGCCACATCGGTCATTTTGTGCTCCATTCTAGCTTCGTTTTGACCCCAATCCGGCCCCATCTTGCACAAGCGTTTGTTATTAGTGACGAGGACAAAGGGAGCAGGTAATTGTGCGGGGATGATTCCTTGTAACTGTCTAAAACAGTAACGTAACGTAGAACAAAAGAAGACCCGGGGAAGGGGTGCCAGCCTCTGATCTGCGTGGAAACCTCGCGGCCAGGATTCGACCACCTGTGGTGTCAGCACTTTGCTGGCTAATTGCACTCCGCGAGTAGCCGACCAACTGTGACTCGCTCGGGTACATATTGTATCCGCAGCTGGACTTGGCACACCAAGGGACCGTCGAGGGCCATTTTTCTCGAGCGGAAAATTGGCAAATCGGAGAAATGGAGTGTGCTCTTTTATCTGCATAGTGAAAACTCGGCCAAAAAATGGCAGCGTTCTGTGGAACTGGATAGAGGTAGTGACTAAATATTTCGGCTGCTGTCTTTCAAATAGCCGCGACAAGTTATGCAGTAGCTGCGCTTCCAACTGAACACGATTCCATCCCTATTTCTGTGGCAACGTATGAGATACGGTGTTCAGTCTGCTCGCTCAAGAGAATGCGTCCATGGTGCCCATGATGGCGCCACTGAGGCTCAGCAATGCAGAGCAAGATTGACAGTCTGAAAGAAGAGTAGAAAAATCATTCGATGTTCATATTCATGCACCTGGATCGCATTTTTAACTAATTTCTATGTTTTGACCTCTCTGACCGACGATTCAACGGCTGAGTTAAGGTGGCTTTTTTCGGCCTATAAGAAGGTCCCTGTCTAAGATAACGTTTTTCGTCAGCTTCTTCAAGATAGAAAAGTCCTAGTCATAGAACAACAGGTCTAGGAAGAAGCCAGCTTTCTAGGGACTATAGATAGGGGGTTTACTTACTCTTTAGTAGCGGTTTTCCCCCATTTATTTCTATAGACAACATACGGTTATTTAAATCATAGAAGTACTATATAGGCTATAGAGCTCGGAATAGCGTACCAATAAATCAAATCAAATTAAATTAAGTCACAAGCCATACCATCCTACCTTGTAGCCTCAGACAATATGAGACCCCTTTATTCTCTAGTGGTGTGAGAGAGTGAGCCTGGTGAAGCAAGGTTGGCGACACCGATGCTGATTTGTATTGAGGTTGTATTTGATCAGCGCTAATCTTCATGCTATTTCATATCGCAAAGTTGCTCTCAGAAGCTGAGCTCCTTATTTGGCAATCTTTATATCCTTGCCATTTTTCTGTGAAGCTATAGCTGCTTCGCAGTCGCCGCAGCGCCATGTGGTTGTTTCCCACCAATTCCGACGACCAGGCAGCGGCCAAAAAAACACGTTCATGAATCTTTCCATGCCCTTTCCACGACCTTCAACTGTAGTCTTGACGATTTTGCCGCAGTGAGGGCATTCGACCGTCTGACTGACAGGGCGCATACGATCAAGCGCGACCGGTGGACGCCCAGCCGGATCCTGCCCGGGAGTTTGTTGCACGGATGTATCCATTTTGGTTTACTGAACTTGAGCGATAGTTAGCATCGTTCTTTTCTCTAAAGGCTTGCTCTTTCCTCTAGGCAACTTACTGTCAGGCGATGGCTGAGAGCAGGGAGCTTCTCATATGTCGCTGTATGGAATGCTGGATGTGATAAGAGGAAAGAAGAGCTATACACTGTTGCGAGATAATTTGGTACTTTCAGTTACTTTCAAATTATGGGATATATCTGTGCTATATATATTTCTCTGATTTGAAGATGCCGTGCAACCCAGACGCGCGAGTTTTATGATGACGTTGTGGCAGAGAGCCAAGGAAGCGAACTCAACCCAACAGACCCAGCCGCCTGTCAGCCTCAGAGGCTTAGCCTCCGTCGTTTAATTAAATGCATCAATATTCAATCACAGCCTGTCACTGCTGTATCGGTATGCCCTTAATCTTCAGATGTTGATGCAGATCACTCGCCCTGACGACAGTGGCTGTGCAATGCTTACTTCCAGCCAAGCCTGGCTGGTGCCGGGCTCACCAGCACTCAGTTCCACTGCTCCAGACGCACTAGCCTAAATTGGTTGTACGCTGCGCTACCAGCAAAATTGTATGGCAAAGCCGAACCACCAATTTCGCGAAACTTCATGTAAGTGAGTGGCGATCTTGACGATGAAGACTTGTTGTGACAAAATGGGCTGAAGATGTTAGGCGGATATCAATGGTTTCCCAATGCGCTGGTGAATACTGGCTAATAAAAAACAATAGAATTGAATATGGCTAAGTGCCTTTTCGCGCTATGATCTCTGTGTAGGCATCTACATGTATGGTGTTGTTTTTTTTCTTTTTGGAAAGGGACCAGCACTCCCGAAGGTAATGATAATTGCTTTTTAGAAAGGTTAAAATGAATTAAGACATAGTAATAGAGAAACCCCATTCATTATTCACATTTTGTCGAGGGTCATTGAATGCACTCTGGGCTAGAGCGAGCCAGTGGCCACTCCAGCGCTCTCTATTAGCGAATCAAAGCATCCGAGTGGCGACCCATACAACGCGTCCGACAACACTTGCAACAATAAAGATGTTCTTTGCGGAGTTTTTAAATGCCTTGCCGATGGCAGCGCCAAACGCATCAGCCAGAATATCAGCTTCATTTCGGTGCGGGAACGGCACGTCGGGAGCTTCCCTTTCTAGAAACTTGCACAGCGGCTCCCACGCGCTACCTAACTTGTACTCGAGCAGTCGATCCTTGGGCACAGCTCCACGCACTGCCTCATAGTGCCTGTGATACACTTCGCGTGCGTTCTGCTTGGCAGCGGCAGGACTCACAGAGTCAAAGTAGCCGCCGATCCACAGGCGACCGCAGGTGAGGATGCGACCGAACCAGAAAGGGTCTGTGAATCTCAACATGTACTGGCCGAAGGGATTCAGCACTCCGTCGATCAACCCCCCGATGCTTACAAGCCATTTGTCGTCGTCCCGGCTGACGAGCACCACGTTGGCTTCGGGGTATGCCTCGATAAGCTCCTCCCAAAAAACACATCCAGGCGTATCGGTGATGGCGGCTGAGCTCCCCAGGAGTTGATCGAACTCCGCCCTACCATACTGCTTTCCTACGCCGTTGACTTTGGCATTAAGGGCTTCGTTCCACATATCGGCGTCCTTGCAGTTCTGAAAGACACTGGCATAATGATACGGCTGCGCGTAGCCCAGGGTGGAATATTCCTCTCGCATCGATACCGTTCCTGTGCGCGGAAGGCCGAGTGAAGAACCTTCATGTCAACAGTGCATTTCGAGCCTCGCCGGTCGATGTTGGTGTCAGGGTTGAGCATTGCTGCCCAGACACTCAGGCGCTCGTAGTCTGCTGCCGTCGCCATGCTTGACGCAAGTTGGGTTGGCGGTATGTCGAAGTGTTTGTGAGCAGAAATACTGAAGGTTGTGAATCGTGGTAAATGAGAGCATGATTGAGTGGAGGCCGGTTTTTCAAATGCGAAACAGGCTTGATTATTCTATGTAATTCACGCAATGCCAAACTAATAATAATTGCCTCAACACAGAGCTCGCGTCAGCGCTAGCTTTGGCTGTTCTTGCCGACCAAACTTACATTACTTTGTAAATAATATGATAGGGCGCATGAGGTCTCTTCCAGCTGTTTATGTATTTGTGTCATGCTGACCTTGTCATTGTAGCCAATTTGAGGTACGGAAGACTTGGACGCACCGCCAGTAACACCCCTCCCGCGCTACAGGGTACTGGCGGCTTTTGGAGCGCTGCCAAATTCAGCCATTCTAAGCCTCTTATTTATTACTTACTGCCGCAGCTGCGATACAGCTAGAAATGGCTCATGCCTGCCCACAAAAATAGAGCGAGGGGAGGAAGAAGTAGAGAAAAACGGGCGGCAAGCAACCGAGTTACTAGTGTGTGAACACAATAGACTAATAGGGCCAGTCAGTCAAGTCAAGTGCCTAATGTCAGGCGACTCTCGTCCATAATACTCACAGTTTAAAAAGTTTTGATTTCTCAATTTTACGGGTAAAGGGGTTTGTATTTACTGCCGCTCCTTTCCTGCACTTCATATGTCTCTATCTGCACTTTACGCATATGTAACACCCGCCTTCTGTGGCCTCAATCCGCGTATTTCTTCCCAAGATCGCTGGCTTCAAGTGCTGCCTGGTCGTTGAAGCCTATGACATACCCGTCCAAATCCTGAATATAAAACATCCTTTGTCCGTTGTTATCCGACACGAGAGGTTTCACCACCTTTGCAACGGTGGAAATGCGGTTGTACACTTCTTCGATGTCGCCAACTGGCAGGTAGAACATGCCAGCAAATCCAATCGGGTGCTCTGCCAGACAAGGTAACCAGTTTTGTAGTTGGGCATGGCTGTATAACATGCAGCACAGGTTGCCTTTGTAGAGCAGCATATGTATGTCGTCGTCTTGGTTTGCTGAGCTGGAGTCCACCTGAAAGCCCAACTTTTCATAGTAGGCAATGCTAGCTCCCGTGTCCGAGACACCCAGACATGGTACGAAAGTCATCACGCCTGGAAAGATTTCCGGAGAAACTCAACAAAGGGTAAACTTTTAGATAGGCAGAAAGAATTGCAGTTGGATGTTGCCAGATTTTTTTCAAACAGGAGACTTGATCAAATCTATTTATGCTTTGCTACCCCGCCGCAACCTATGGCAGGGCACCACATGCCATGGCTGAGACCTGGGTGTTATTAGGCGTGGGCGCAACGAGAGTCGACAGGTGTGCGACAGGCAACCCCCAACAGGGCTTAATTAGTTAGTGCATGATATTGTTTTGGGTTTTCCTTTCTGAAATTTTGTGGGAGGCACTCCCTATGGGTGTATCGAGGAGCCGGGCACAGCACAGAATCACTTTTTCTTCCGACTACACAATTGCACCCTTACTTAACACCCATTCTGCATGACAATCGGGTATCGGGTTTCTCGGGTATGCTAGACCCACCAGCATTTGGGGCTGACAAGCGCATGAACACTGCTGCCGCAAACGGCATGATGCGCATTCGTGTGTCAAAGCCACCCAGAAAAGTATAATTTTGCTTTACAATTCCTCGGGGCCGCCCATGGACCAAACTAGTCGAATAACGTTGCGTTCGCCATCTGCAAACCTCGTAATGCCACCCTCGCGTCGAGACAACCATAGAAGCATGCCTCTACACGCTAGCTGCCCCATATATGGGGCAGGCATATCGAATACACAGTATAGCAAAGATAGTCAAGTATAGCAGTATCAATTCGGATTTTGTGCTAGCATTCCCAAACCAAGTGACATGAGCCAAAATAATCAAGGCGAAAGCGCAGTAGTATCTCAGTCTACACAGCGTCCCTCTTGTGCAAGATTAATCTGGACAGATTTACCAACTCCCATCCTTGAATGGACGATCCGAAGGCTCTGAACCCCATTCCTTGCCGTTCCAATACTCAACTTTAGCGGTCGTCAAGTCAATTCCCTGGTCTTGGTCCAACGTAACTGCATTGATCGCAATTGTACTGGCATCGCCAGAGTCATCCCCAGTATCGGCGGAGCTGTTGTCCTTGCCCTTCATCATGGTGGCAATTCCGCACTTCTGACAGAAATGGTGATGAAGCTGTTTTTGGCCAAAGGTGTAGGTCCCGAGGTCTGAAAATGATGTGGGCGATTGAAGCGTAAAATCCTGAAGTGGAACTTGGATGGAGAGAAAATTACTCTTGTGACATCGTGAGCAATTGCACTTGGATACGTTGATCCTACTTGAATCGAGTTTCACACTGTAGGTGACATATCTGCAATTGCATCCGCCAAGAAATAGCTTTTTGGGGCTGGTTGAAGACATATTCGGCGTCTGCGACAGTATTCTTGTAGTTGCGAAGGACCGAATAGTGTAGCTGGGTCTTGACGTGGCGATGGCAACTTGCGATATTGCTCCGGTTTTGAGTACTGAGATCAAAGCTCTCATCTCTAAAAGTTGGGAATATGATGTTTGGGTATTATTTGAGGAGTAATTGGCTTTGTCCCCCCTAAAAAAAAGAAATTAAATAAGACTCTAAATCAAACGCACATCCGCTACTCTTTATAATGGTACCGCAGTGAGCTTCAGCCATAGGCTATAGGACCCACACTCTACGTAAATGTCTTGCGTCTCCGCAATGGAAGTGTTGCTCTCTCGGCACCCGAGGAACATGGCACCCAAGTATCAGTCAATCATCGGCATCGAAAGCCAAAACGCACAGCCAACTTGAAGCAGCCACCCCTAGCGTAAACTGTGTTGCTCCAGAGTCTGCATGTGTCAACTTGGCTTCCCTGTTCATCCACTCGCCCCTTACCACGCTAGCAAGGGTTGGGCATCTGCGGTCTGCGTCACCAAGTATAAGTCCCGCCCTACAGTTTGAAAACATATGCCAAGTCCCGAGTTTCCTCATGTATCGCGGGTTGGGGAATGTAAAGCAGCTGGAATATCTCGATCATGTTGCTGTTATTAAGTACTGTTTCAATAGGAATAAAATTGACAAACCACTAAGCAAACTTTAGTTGCAATCCAACCCGCCAGATCATCACATAGCCTAGAAAATGAGCCTCAGTCGTACGCAGACATTCGGCCTTCCAACATCCTTTCAGCTCCCCAACTTATCATTGGAGGTTTATTTAAAAGTATCTTTGTACAGACCTATAAGCGGGGAGCTTCATTTCTTTCTCTCAGACTAGGAATTGCAAGATGTCTCTTTACCATGGTGGGTGAGTAGAGTACCTGTTACCACGTCTCTCCATTCGCCAACATCTCCACAAGTTCGGCTATCTTGCGACTCCTTGTCTCCGCCTTTTTAAGATTCATGAGCCGCCACAGGAAGGGATATCGCGCCGTCTTCTTTAATTTTTCGAACCTCTTGATCGCCTCTGGTCTTTCCTCTAACGCGACTTGAAAATCGCGCGGCATCACCATCCCGGAGCTGCCGGTATAAGCATTGTCCCAGCGGCCGTCCGCCATCGCCGCGTCTACCTGTGCTTGGCCTGAGGGAAGCATGCGTCCCTCCTTGGTGAGGTGTCCGACCTTGGCCACGTTTCGCTGAGACCAGAGGCTGCGCAGACGACGCGGCGTGAAGCGCTGCAAATAGTACTGTACATCTAGGGAACGGCGCTGACCGTCAATCCAGCCGCAGCAGAGAGCCTCGTCGAGCGCTTCATCATAGGTGACGCTGGGTATCATGGTAGCCTTTTTCGCGATCTGTAACCATACGCCACGAGACTTGTGGCCTTGTTCAAGGATCCACGCCCGAAAGGCGGCGGCGTGGGTGAAACGAAGTTGCGGGAGGTCGGCAGCTGTGCAGGACCCCTTGCCACCTGCGGCGGATGAGTCTGATGACGAAAATTTGGCGTTATGTTTAGCTTGTTGGGGTTCTGGTTTTTTTCGTGGGTTAAATTGTCTCAAGGAGTGCTTTGATGTTGCTGGCTGCATGGATGTTGTAGTAGCGAGACGCTGCGAGCGGCGAACCATGTTGCTGTGTAAGGTGTAGCGACTCTCTTGGTCCGGTCAAGCTCCGTGAATTGTTTCGAGGGCAGGTGAGTTTATGAGTTTATGAGTTGGAACTAAGGGGTTTTACAGCATTATGGAGAGACGGCCCTGGCGAGTCTGAGAAGAGGCATTTCCGTACCAATGCGTGCTATAAAACGTCGCGGAGCCCTCGGCCCCGAATCGTGCTGAAAGGGCAAGATATTATCGATGGCCGGATTTCTGTACGCTTGCGTATTAAAAATCGGCACGCGAGGAAATGCCTCTCAGTAACCAGGAAGGCACTTGAAAGCATGGCAGCTGAATGCAACCTCATGGATGAGGCGCTGATGTCGTTGCGATGGTGTATAAACTGCACAGCCCGCGAAATTGCTCGAGACCAAAAGCGCCGAGAAAGCGTGACATCGACGCATCACAGCAGCGAAAATTAGCACGAGCCATCATGCTGTGCCGTAAGTCATGAACAATGCTTGGGAAATATAGATTGGTCGGTGCAGAGTGGCTAATGCGCCATTGCTTGAACAATTAGATGGGAAGCCATAGAAGCTCGCCTGAGCCATATGTCCTTAGGTAGCGCACGCTCAGCTCGGCGCAGGCTGGTCAAGGGCCGCGCGGGGCTATAGTGTATATCATCTATGGTCAAAACAGTGCTGCCTAGTATGCTGAATTGTGGGGAAGTGAGTTAACCTGCGCTTATACTGCCAAAATATAAATATCTCTTTACTAGAGTAACCGTTTTAGTGCTGTAGTTACGGAAGTTAGTGAAAGATTATAAGTTTTCTACCGAAAGCTGTTACTGTAGTGGCTGAGAACTTTACTAATAGCGGGCAGTGGTGGAACGAAAAATGTGAGAGGGCGGCGGCAAGTTCACGTCTCACAAAGCGCACTGAACGCGACCAGACAGCGGCGGAATTTACACGATATCACGTGCTTCATCCGTGGATTTTGGCACCGCGGGTGGAAGCGTTTGGCTTGGTGCGTCCTCTAGGAGCCTTTTGTTCCTCAAGGCATTATGGCACCCCTTTCAACAGCTTTGGTTGAGGATGAATTTTGTGGGCTTTCTCGGTTCTACCGCTATGTCGTTCACTGGATTGCTTGCACATGAGAGTGACGTCGACGGTATTAATACAGATTTTGCTATGTGTTGCGTATTCTCGTGGAGGAACGATTTGCTGAGCTCTATCAGCATTTTGAGACCGATCAGCTTCGATTAGAATGTTCCAAATAATCTCAACTAGCTAATCTATTGTTAGTATGATCTTAAGATTTTTAGAAGGATAAACGCAGATGCAACTTGCGGAATGTTGGCAGAGTCGTTGAGCTCATTACGCTACCGATGCGCTAGCCAGGCAGCTCCACCAGTCCTGGCTTCTTGTCACCACAGAGCTCCGCTGGCAGGTCCCTACCATCCGCCTCAGCCCTGCCAACAAAGTATCCAAATCCGCCCTTGTACTCCGATTCAGGCCTGCGACTCTGTTTTGCACGTGTGCTCTTCTTGCGCCGCTTCACTATCCAAAGTGCTGCAAAGAACCCAAAGAGTCCGAGTACTCCCAGCACCGCGCCGACCACAATACCGGCAATGATGCCTCCGCTCAGCGGCGGCGGTGGGTGGCTGCCCGAATTAGTGCCTTCGCCAGAGGTGCCGTTCCCTATGAGCGGCGCGGTCGAGTTCAAGAGCGGCGTCCCGGTACCCTGAACAACGGGATTGCTCGTGATGTCGCCGGAGCCCTGCTGTGGCCCTGCCGACTTTGAGTCGCCGCTCGTCTGCGTTGCTGCACTGGATTCGGGCCCAGTTGTTTTCGATGGAGAAGATGCTCCTGTACTCTGTTCTGAGGAGGACGCTGCCGTTTTTGTGGTTGATGCGCTTGTGGGTGTAGCGGTGGCGGAGGTCGAGGCTGGGGCATCCGCCGTGTTGCTGCTGGGCGGCGCTTGAGTGATCTCCGGCTTGCTTCCCACTTTCAAAGTGGAAGGTTTGTCTCGAGTTTTCCAATCATAGGAAAATCGGATGCCATTCAGCCCCTTCTCTTCGTTATCCAGATTCCTCAAGTTATACCAGCAAAAATCGGACGAGAAATCGTTCGTAAATTGGAAGAGCTGCGATCCGTCGCGGGGCTGTGCATTCTTGTAAACACCCACTAGATAGTTCCATGGCTGTCAGTATTCTATGTCGTGAATGGGTATCTAGCAACCCCATCGGTAAAATCCACGTACTGATGACCAGGTTTGCAGTGTCTTCTTTTCCGTTGTAGCAAAATGCCCAGAGACTGGCGTTGGGATAGTTCGACTTGTAGCTGACTTCCATGACATCCAAATTGTGCATGACATAGCCAGTCGTGGCAGGGAACACGAACTCCGCCGTCCAGTCATCGGCGTTCGCTGGTCGCACAAGGGCGAAGAGACACAGAGATGCGAGCAGATTCGCGAACGCGCCTGTTGGGCGCTGCATCCTGGTCGCGCTGGCGAGGTGGATTCAATGTGGTGTCCCAGGGCAAAAGCCTCTGTCTTCTCTGCAATAAGTTCGCCGACGCGCTGGAACCCAATGAAATTCAACAGCACTGCACTTTTTCTGAAGGAGAATGAAGAATGTCGTACGAGATGTAAAAATGAAAACAAGCAGATCAGTCGAGATTGAAAACTCGTTGGGAGGAGTGTGACAGCAAGCCCTTTCAGATTTAAGCGCCCGCGTACGGCAAGGCTTGCTACCATTGGCTCGCGGTCCCAACGCGAGTCCGCTTTCACGCATACATTCATTGGCAAGGCACGATTGTATTTTACGCGCCCAGGAATAAGGCACTATTTTAGGCTCACAGCTTCCCCCCCTATTGTGGTAGAACGGCGACGCGAAGTTCAACCATGGCCGGTTACATGAAGTTGGGCGTGGCGACTGCCGCGACGCCAGGCTCACGATCTTCGATGAAGAGCAGGCATTATTCCCGTTTCTTTCCATCAATGTTGGATTTTCTATCAAAATAGTCTGCAAGCCAAATGAGAAACCATGGAGTGACTACCATATTTGTTTTCCCCAACCAGCCGAGATTAGCAGCGGCCATTGCAAATATCTGGCAAATGAAAGTGAGCGCAGCCTGCGAGCTCCAAAGCGCGCCAGATCAACCGGGAGCCACAGCAAGCTTATTTACGAGACGATCAACTATGGTGAATTTTATGAAATGATATACGAGATGTTATAAGGTGTGCCATCGAATGTGCATAATTCTATTTGGTAATATGGCTCTGTGCACCATACGAGGCTCCACTGAATACGGTTGACCTAGCTCAGCCGTCCAGCTCGAACGGGGCCGGTAACTAAAAAGGTAAGCAACGGCTCAATTTACGAACGCCTGGAAGGACTCTCGAACGGCCATTGCCCTACCAGACTCAACCAACGAAACCAATGACCAATTCAATGTAGAAACTCTTCCAAAAGATCATATCGTCCTCATTGTTCAGTTACTCTGCGCGGCCACAGACAAATCATTTCACAGGAGGCGGCCAAGAAATGTGTCGTTCGCGCCCATGAGCCCTCGTTCCCGTCGCATTTATCGAGAACTGGGCAATTACAATTATGTTCTTGGCGTAAGACGAATATTGATTGTTTTTGGAAAGCTCCCCGCAAGATCCATCCGAAATGCTTCAGCTATGCCCTCTGTGCAAGCAACTCGCTTCAGCCGGGATGGGGCAGTGGAGTGGTGAAGCTTCTCGCCTCCGCAATAAGCTTGTTTGAGCCTCGCTAAGATCGACAAGCTGAAAAGAAAAGGCAGAATACATTCTTTGAGCCTCAGCTACAAGAGATGTCGAACGATTCTATGACTCCATTCCTCGAAAGGAATTACTATAAAGTCTTGTCATTTCTCGCACTTGACCTGCATTTTGGATCATCACCATCAGCCGAGACCACTTACACTGTTTCCAGCCTCTCGCCCTTCCTCTTTTACACTTTATTCTTCATAAAGCCCCGTCCAACTTTTATTTCAAAATGAAGTTCTCTCTCGTTGCTCTCGGTGGCCTCTTGCCTTCCACCCTCGCCGCTGTCGCCAGCCCTGTCGAGGCTCGCGCTCTCGAGGCCAACCAGAACTTTGAAGTCGCCGCTGGCAACTACAACTTCACCGAGGACTTTGGCCCCGCCCTTGCCTACACCTTCAATGCCATTGCTTCCATTCCTGAGGAAGTTCTTGCCGAGGGCGAGGAAGCCGCCAACGAGTGGTTCATTGAGAACAACTACCGCAGCGCAGCTGTCGAGCTCGCCACCGACGCGGACGAAGCTGCTGCTGCCCTCGAGGCCCGCGGCTTCTGGCAGGTCACCAAGTGCGTCGGCTCCGTCATGTGGGCAATCGGTTCGACTGCCATCCCCGTGGCCAAGATTGCCCGCATCAAGAAGTACATTGAGGCTCTTGGTGGCGTGAAGAAGGCCGTGCAGCTCATGCTTGGTGCTACCAGCAAGGCCGAGAAGCTCAAGGCGGGTGGCCAGGCTCTGGTCAACCTCAGCGCCGAGCTTCTTGGTATTGCTGGCGTTAAGGCCAACTGCTTCTAAGAGATGAAGACTCTTTCGAATGATGAAGTTCTACTGCCTCTGAATATTTCGCGATCGCGGGTTATTAACGATGTGTAGAGCTGCACTCAGCTCATCCCGCACATAGCATAGATTATACAGAAATGACATCTAAAACATTCATACAATCAAAAATTCGTTTCTATGCAAATATTGGGATTGTGCAGTTACTATACAGACTACTTTCAAACCTTTTCCGCTCGGGTGTAGTCAGGGGCCTAGAAGAGATGTCATAGCAATACCAGGGAGCAGTCGTAACCGCTATTTCCACTGGTTGGCCTATCACTGCAACACACACAGTCCTCAATTGAGAGTCTTGAAAATACAGAATATGAAGGTGGGAGTTATTTTGTACACAAGCCTATCGTCTATATAGGTCCCATTAAAATAGCTGTCAAATATGATGAGTGGTGCCCGTCCTCGACCGCGCAAACTACGGGTTGCCTTCGGAGTTTGTGTCACGATCATGCATCACCAAGTCGTAGTAGCTGCCCTTCTTCTCCATCAACTCCCGCGGACTACCCACTTCCAATACCTCACCTGAGCCCATGACCACTACTCTGTCATAGTCAGCAATGCTCTGGAGACGATGCGCAATCGTGATGAGGCAGCGGGCTTCGCCCTCCGCCGCCGCTTCACGCAGCGCCTTTTGAATGCCGGCGTCTGTTTCCGAGTCCATGTTTGAGGTGGCCTCGTCGAGAAGCATCAGTTTCGACTGTCGCGCCAGGATGCGGCACAGTGACAAGACTTGGCGCTGGCCGTGGGAAAAGTTTTCACCCTTGGCCTTGACTTGCGTCTCCAGCGTGAGGCCTTCCGTTGCATCGCTGCCTGACCCGTCGTCGGAAGAGGCGGCGGACTGCTGTCGTCGGCTCGCTTTGATGGCTGCAATGGACTGGCAAACATCGAGCGCCTTCTGGAGATCGGCTTCGGAAATCGTCCCAGTCGGGTCAAGGTTCTCACCAAGGGTTCCTTGGAACAGCTGCGATTCTTGTGGAATCATCGAGATAGCTTGTCGGAGCTCCTTGTATGGTAGTGCGGTGATGTCGACGCCGTCATAAATAATCTGGCCCGAGACAATGTTTGTGAAGCGAAGCATCGACAACACGAGGGTGCTTTTACCGCTGCCCGTTCGGCCAACCACTGCGACGCGTTCGCCGGCGTTGAAGCGCAGATTGATATTCTTCAGAACATCCGGTCCGTCCGCATCATAACGCACTGTAACATCACGAAACTCGATTGTCCCGGTTGCAGGCCAGTTTGGCGGAATGGGAATATTAGGCGCGGTTGTATTCTCCTGAATTGCATTGCTTTCCTTGTGCAGTTCCTCCTCTGGTGCCAAGCGTCCATATTCTCGCACACGGTGGAACGTTTGCATTTGCAGGTTGAGCTCGCTGACCGTGAAAACCATCATCAAAATCGCAGAGCTAATTGCCGAGGCTTGCGCCAAACAGAAGCCGACGATTCCGGCTGAGAGCTTGTCACTCTGCCAGATTGCCAAGAATGCAGCACAAACATTGATCAAACCGGAAATCGTGTTCATGCGAAACTTGATCCATTGATCAGAGTCAATCTGAGTGATTCCAGCCTCAGCAGATGAGAGAAGTAAACGTCCGAGCTTCTCCGAGAAGACACCTGGCATGGATGATGTTGCGCGGATAATGGCCATTCCGCTGAGACCTTCTGAGAACCCAGAAAGAATCGGAGACTGGCTGGCTGAAACAAGTTGCTTGAGATAGATGGCGTTACGGTTGTACATGACGCCGACGAGGATGCCGAGCGCAGCAAGCGCAAGGGTGGGACCCATGAAAATGGGGAGAAACACAGTGATCGCACTCAACATCATAACGGCCATGATGATACCACGAATGGTCATAAATACGGTTCCAATGATGTTCTGATCCAGCGTTTCCATGTCTCCGGACATGCGGTTGATGACTCTTCCGACAGGGTTCTCGGTGTACCATGCCAGGGAAACGTTGAACAAAGCGTGGATGGCCTTTTCGTGGAGCGTCCTGGCGGCATACCAGGCACCTCTGACGAATGTGTAAAAACAGACCGTGTTGACTGCATCGGTGCCAATGCTCAAAGCAACAAAGACAGAGAGGTAATATCTGGTTGTGGAAGTGCCGTCGGTTTCCGTATGGTCAACCCAAATTCGTAGCCAGTATTTCGTAACCAGTTCGGCTCCTGTCTGGGAGAGCATGACGAGCATGGTCAGGATGACCACGCCAGGACCGCCAAAGTACATCAGGTATTGGAGGACTAAATGACTGGGATTAGCTGGGGTTCGTTGGACAGCGATAGAATTACCTACTAGGGAAGCCGCCAAGTATGCCACTCTTTTCCACTTCCTCATCAACGATGTTGGGTTTCTCAGTCTCTTGTGGCTTAGACAACGCCTCGGTTTCGTCCGTGGGCTCAGCGGCGTCCGCATCATCATCCAGCATTGCAGGCAGAGACTGTGGGGTGCGGACATGGCCAAGGTTTTGCTCCATTGACTTGACGGAGCCATCTTCGAGGGTAATTGCCAGATCGGCCTCGCCAACAACCCAGTTCAGCTGAGTGACCAGAATGACGGTTCTGTTCTTGACTAAATCGGAGCAGAAGACCCGATTCCACAGTAAAACGCTCGTTTTGGTATCCAGGGCCGAGAAGATGTCATCCAGAATCAACAGGGACGCGAAAGAATATAGGGCTCTTGCTAGCGCGATTCTTGCCCGCTGTCCGCCAGAAAGCGCCGCGCCATTCTCACCAACTTGTGTTTCGTCGCCATTCGGGAGTTCGCTAAAATCAACATCGAGGCAGCAGGCCTTGACAACAGCTTTATAACGTCGCTCATCATAGTGGAGCGTAAATAAAATATTGTCGCGGATAGATTGAGCCTGTAGCCAGGACGTCTGGGACGCAAAAGCTGCGTCTTTCGGTCGGGTAACGGTACCGGCTTCCTTGATGGTCTCTCCGAGCAGCGCCAGCAGAAGCGTGGTCTTTCCGCTGCCGCTAATACCAGTGACAGTGTTCAATCCATTTTCCACAAAATCAATCGTAATTTTAGAAAGGTTGAAGTTGGCAGTGCGATTGCGGCGGAAAGTTGCGCCTTCAACTTTCACAGGGCCTTCGGGATAATGGTCAAGTGGCTCGAGAGCAGCAAAGAAGCTGTCAAATCGGCGCAGACAAACCAAAATTCTGGGTAATTCGAGGATGACGGAAGAGATGAAGTCGAGGGTGTTTCGCACACTCTCGAACAGCGTGTCAGTGGTGTAGGCAACGGATGCGGTCATTGGCAGCTGGAGAACGCCGACGTAGAGACCAAACATAGCCAGCATGCCACCGATTGGCATGAAGGAACTCATTTGCTGGAAAACAATCCAACACATGGAAATGTACCAATTCTGCTGCAGTTCTTGGCCTCTGATCTTCTTGATCCTGCTAACAATGGAATCTTCCCAGCCAAAGTATTTAATCGCCTTGATGGAGCGAAGGTATTCAGAAAGGAGTGAGACGCGAACATCTTGCAGCGCCTTTAGCTTTTCCTCAAAGGTCATCATGTAACCCATGATGTACCCTGCAATTGGAGCACTCAGGAAAACGATGGCGAGGCCGGCGAACATTGGCCAACCAATGACGCTGTACAGACCCAGCATGGCCAGCACGGAGGCAGGGATTTGGGCCACCGCCATGAGGAAGATTCGAAGATGCGTGATTGTGTTCATGTCGGTTGAGATCAGATTCTCGAGCATGCCAGCTGCAGTGCCTTCTCTCACTTTTTCGGCTTCTTCGCCAAACTGGTCTTCCTCTGGTTTCTTCTTCTTCTTCTCATCTTGGAGGAAGTTTCCGCTAAGCTCGCGAGAGTTCATCGCGCAATGAAAGACTTCACTTGTGAGCATAATTTTGGAATACATGGCCAGCTTTCGAGTAACCGAGATGAACTTTTGCAGGAGGACGCTCTGCAGCAGGCGACCACCAAACATAACCAGAAGCCAGACATAGGGTTGCAGGACGGCCGCTCCTGGGTTGCGAATGTATTCGAGAATCTGGTAGAGAGCAAGAGGGCCACACAGCTCGAAAAAGGGATACGACACGCCAAGAATCACAGACTCGGCGATTTGTGGACCGAAGAGAGAAAAGATTGCCCAACCAGTCGTTTTCTTCACTTTCCTGGCGTCGGAGAATCTGCGACGTAAAAGCTCGGGGTTGTAGTGCCACGGAATCTTTTGCATGTCATCCATTCCAATCTTGCTTGTGAAACTCTTGTAGATGAGCTTATCAACCTGTCCGAATGTGACATTTTGGTTTATCCAGCAGCGGGTTTCTTCGTTTGAGGGCTCGGCGGTAAACCCTTCGGGGACGTCAGTGCCGGCTCGTGGCGGTTGCCATTCGCGCGGGGAGAATCCCAGAACCAGTATAGCGGACGCCAGAGAGGTAATAGCAAGCGAGGTGATGAGATCGGGGCGATACGTAGAGTCGACGACGATGAGGGGTAGTAGATCGGCCGCCGTTGCGAGCCCTAGAGTGACAGTAGAGACCAAAACGATCTGATGGATCAGCATCGGTCGTGTTAGACCTCGCACGACAATTCGGAACAAGCCGAGCAGGAAAACGTATCCAACAGCGACGGCATTGTACAGCTGTCGTCCATTGCGGCGGCTAGCGACCACAAAGAGCGCAAGACTCAATGCGCGGAAAAAATGGCCAAGCGCTTCGTAGAACATGATGCCTTTCGGCTTGTGCGGTACCGTCCTGCCAGAACCTTCGCGGCGGATTTTAATTGTTCGGCCGACCACACAGAGAAGCGATGCCAAGGTGATAGCGGTATGCACAGAGCCATGCCGTCCTATGTCCACCAGGTGCTGGATCCAGGCAGGATAGCTGCGCAACTGTCAGTCCAGCACGACGTGCAGCTGCCGGTCAATCGCTAGCTTACCGATGGTCGCCATGGTGCATGACATTGAAAAATTCCTGAAAGGCTGGGCCATTGTTACTGGACACGTAGAGCGTGTCCATCTTGGGCTTGGTGTTTTTGGCCCGCGCGCCAGGAGCTGGGAACCTCGAGATCAGTCAACGCAATGCAGCGATCGAGTGAGATCAGCAATTGCGCGAAAATGATGGTGTAGAAGAAGCTCTGCGGCCGTCCATGAAAAGGAAAATTCTTGCCGGGGAAACGGGACAAGAAAAGTAAAGATGAACGGGAAACGGTACCGCGGTAACATCGTCCGAGAGTGGGAGACGAGGCTGAGGGAATGCATGCTACCCCGGCTGGGGTGACTCTTCCGCCGACAAGTATTGGTGGTGCGGGCTGGATTGCCCATCTCTGATTTTAGGCGAATTCCCACTTGGGGTGCTGCTACGGAGGTCATTAGTGCAAGCCACCGGCCACCACATGCGTAGTCAGGCTCGCTCGTTCAGCGCCTGGTGCATCAGCTCGGGGAGTTTGGACTCCCCATAGCTGGGTTTGGTGGCTTACCACCTGCCTCTTTGGACCAGCGAGCAGGGCTCGGCGACGACTCGTCCTCCACCATGCCAGCGAGCACACCATTCTCTGGCTCGAACGCCCAGCTGAGTCACGGACTGCATGAATTGCGCGTCGCTTTGCCAGCCAAAACGCACACGTATGACGAATTCAAAATTCACACCCGAGTTGATTGAGCATTTCCCCGATCGAATCGAATTGGGCCGCTTTTGATTGGCATTATCTGGACGAGTTTTTACTGATCATGATTCCTCTGTATTAATATGTAGCGTAACGTGCAAGCCTCTCATTTCCACAAGGGCAGTCAGTGGTGGATACAAGTGCCAGAGCCTTGTTCGAGTTATCACGAGGAGTTAATTGTCATCAGCTCTGTCAGCCGCTGGTTCTTTGGGGCCCCAGATTGGGAAGTACCCTGAAAGGTAGTCTTCCACCTCAAGCTCCTTTTCGTATTTATCGGGAAATATTTCTCGGAACATGGCCTCGTAGTGCTCCGCGTGGCGTACTGAGCGCATTGCTTTGGTGTACTCCCAATAGGCAGGGAAGAAGCCAGCGAATTGCCAGTCAACGATGCCTGAAAGCCTACCAGCGTCCACGAGAATATTTGACGGATGTAGATCGGCATGCGTGAATACGGAAAGGTGCTCTTGAGAGTGAGCGTCGGCAAAGGCTTGCGTCAGCTCTTCTGCGCACCCGCGCGTGATCTGTTCGTTGAACTGGGCCTGGGTTTCGTAAGGCCCACAGCCGCCAGACGAGACGCGGGGATCCTGCAGGCGGCCCCCAGACGCGCTCGCGATCAGAAATTTGGAGCTGTTGGGTATATCGCGGTATACGTTCATCGCAGTAGCCAGGTCGTCGACCAGCTGATGACGTTCGGGATACGACATTCTGTGGATGACCTCGTCCAGTCGCTGGCCCGGCATGCCGGTCATGATGAGCCACGGCTTGCCCTCGGCGACCAGAGGCATCAGATCCACGAACAGCGGTGCCGGAACAGACGGTGCATAGCTTTCTAGTAGCTTCAGAGCAGCCGGCTCGCCCTGATTATCACCGCAAAATTTGGCGTAGAGACCAAGCGGGAGGCTGTATACGATTTCGGAAATGGTGCTCTGCTGGCCGCGGGCGATTAGCTGTCGATAGACCCATGAACGAAAGCAGGCGGGCATAAAATGCCAGATTTGGCGAAACAGAAGCTGCCATTTACGACTCCAGTAGACTGAATCAGCTTGAGTCAGTACGCGGTATTTCTCAGCGGCATAAACAGTGACACACCTTCCGAGACGGCCGGCGGCCAAGGCTTGGCAATTTCTCGCTCGACGTCGTTGGCCTCGACTGCCGCAGCAAAACAGCTATGCAGTTTAACCAAAAATGGATTCGGCAATGGTAATTCTGCTGGGTCATCTGTTTCTAAAGTGCATTCGAAGAGCTGAATACCCTCGGCTGCGCCATCGCTCAGCAAGTCGTCCTCGGGGGCGAAGCCAAATACGCCATACTGTCATTGTTAGAGTGTGTAATAAATCGAGTGTGCATACAAACCTGGTACTCGTAAACTTTTGGATTTCCAAGAGGTCCGGAGATCTTGTCATCGCTTGGTTGCAGCCATATCTCTCGTTTCCAAAAGGCTTCTCCAACGGTTGGACTCAGAAGCAGTGCGTTCCCAAGCTGACCTTGGCATGACGTGTCGGAAAGAAGCTCTTGCAATATGCGAGAATAGTGCGGTGAAATGAAAGACTCTAAACATGAAAGAGTAGAATTTTCTTCTTCGTGGTTGTTCCAAAGACAGAGCAGAGCCGGTGATGTGATGTGATAGGGCTGCACTTCAACGCCTGACGTCGGGGTGCCCGTCAAACAGCAGTGGCCCTTGTCGCGCAGCAATAGCTTCCGTTGAAGCTCCGACCCGAACTGCATTTTTGTTTCTACTGTTTCTAATCGTCAGTATTGCTTTCCAGATACGCACGACGTGGCGATGCATACAAAGCTCCAAAATCCTGTACCAATCGTGCTTCAGCCCGCGAAGCGCCTCTTCTGTAGGCACACCATCTTGCTCCACTCGACGCAGTATTTCTTGCGCGGCGGTTTCTACATCGACCGATGCCGTGAGAAAGGTTTGGGTCAGAATGTTTTTCTCAACAGGCGACAGCTTGGAAGATGAAATCACCGTCTTGGCTCTGTCTGCCAGCTGGCCCATCGTGCAGGTTGCAGCGGCCAAAGACTGGCGACCGCCTGGCGACGAAAAGACACCAGATTCCCACGTGATTACGACAATATCTCTACAGTGAAAAAATCCAATTTGCTACTAAAATGACAGATATTAACTGTATACACGCGTAAATACCAAGATCACGCCGTGAAGATGCTTTTTCCCCTTCCTGCCATTAGCAGCGGTGAGCTCGACAGCCCGCGCACAGCGCCGCCGCGAGCGAGAACGCCCCGCGTTGCGAACACTCGACACAGCTGCCTTGGGCGCGCTTTTCCACGTCACAATCTGGAACCCTGACTCTGGCTTAGAACGCGCAAAAGGCGCTGTCCATTTCCTTGCGCAGCTCGGACAAGCGCGCTCTCTTCTCCTGCATCAGATACTTATTGTTGGACGCCAGGGCCAGCGCCTCCTGCTCGACGTCTCTGATGGAATATCCGGGCCGGACACTAATGTACCCTTCATCATCCAGCTCGTAGAGGACCTGGAGCAGCCACGTGCGGCAGCTGAGGCGACCGAAGCGGTCGGTGTCCTCGAGCCGGACCACGGGCCTGCCGTCGAGGCCGATTCGGCGCTGCAGGGCCTCGTGCATCTCGGGGGCCATGTCGGCAATCTTGACGACGGAGATGGCGGTGGACGAGCAGGCCATGTCGGTGCTCTCGTGGCAGTGGTACTCCCAGGTCACGGAGCCCAGGTTGGTGATGTGGAAGACCCAGCCGAGGGACTCACTGATGTGCAGGTACAGCACCCAGTGCCAAACATTGCTGGTGCTCTGCGTGCTCAGGATAATGTAGAGGGCGTTGACGTCGAGCTGCAACTGCGGCGCGCTCTGTTGGGGTGACATAAATGTTCGCAGCAGGTCATGCGGGCTGGGTTTGGCCTCAGCCGCGGACATGTTGGCGCAAGTAGCGGGCGTGTGTGCGACCAGACGACACACGGCACTGCTTCACTCGGCGGGCGGGAACGAGGGACTAGCACGGGCGTGTGGTGATGGCGACGGCGGCATCAAAATCGAGCCGACCGCTAGCATCGCTTGGCTTCTTTGCAAGGTTGATATTTATAACGCCAGGCGCTGGCGGACGGGAAACCCCATGAATCAATACAAGGCCCTGCTGCATCTGAGGTCGCACAAGACTGGTGAGATTGGGGCCAGGTGTGGAGGCGGGCAGCAAATAGCTCTTGAGAGCTGAAAGCCTGTGTCGCCCGCCGCAGAGGAAGCGATCGTCTTTTTCTTTTTTTTGTTGGCTTACTTCAACTATCGATTATAGCGGCGCTTTTTTGCTCTGGAGAAGGGGGCAGGACGGCGTGTGCCCAGATACGAGGACCCTTTACTCACTGAATGGAATTGCACAACTTGTTGAGTGAGTCTTGTCGCACGAGACAGCCCGCGAACCGGATCTGACGTGTGAGGAGAGGAAAGAAAGCGCAGACTGTGGCTTTGTGCGACGGTGACAAGACTCCGTGACAAGAACAAGTGTGGTGTGTGTGTGCTCGCGTGTTCTTCTGTTGGGCACCTACGCCGCGATTCGGAGAGGCAGCCTAATAATTATTCAAAGTTGGAGACAAAGAGCCGATGTGACAGGATCGCTGTCACATTTATCAGATGATTTGCCCCGGATTTTGCCAGCGCTGGTGCCAGTGACATGCCAGCGACCAGACCGCCGCTGCGTTAGCGGACCCCTCGATGCAGTGCCGTGTCTTACTGAGCCGCTTCTTGTGTAACGCAGTCGACAGCCACACCGTGACTCAATCCCCTCCACGGCACATTTCTGTATGAAATGGGCTGTCGTGGACAGCGGCAGAAACAGTGACATCAGCGCTGAAGCCTGCCCTACGCCGCCTACCACGGGTGCGTGCGGGTACGGGCCGACGCCGAGCTAAGGTGCGCCAGCCTCCGTACCCTACCAACAGATGGCGCCCAAATAACAAGTCCCACCAGAAGTTGTTGCGGGCGCATTTCACGAGACAGACTGTGATGCGCAAAGAAAATTAAAACCATGGTTGCAATTAAGATTAAAGATGACAGGGGGGAAAACGGCCTCGATTTCATCTTAAATTATGCTACCACTGCCAATGCAGAATCTCCCACCACTTACATCATCAATGCACCCGTTCAAAGAGAGTGTTGACAGCAGACAGACGGTCTGTGGCCTGCTCCCACGCAATCTCCAGACCTGCCGGGTTTCCATCCACACCCATTGTAAATTTAGCGGCGTTGAATGCACGCAACGTGGACGAGCCACGTATTAGAGAAATGTATGCCACCCAGTCATCGCCAACGACGTGTCGTAGGACAAGTCGAATGGGAGTGATTAAATCATGTCGGGTAGCAACGAGTTGTCGCTCGCCATCTCCCGCACCCCCGCGTACGGTAACGTTTGACTTCTCCACGGTAAAGGTGTACGCGCCATATCCTAGATTCTTGTATGTCCCAGCCAGACGATCATAATCAACAACGAACCCGGGAGAATCGGTGGCATGACCTGGGTACAAAATATCCGTCGCATTGTCAAAGTCTCTTTTGGCTTGTTCTAGACTCTGCTTCATTCTGCAAGTTGGTCAGCACTTCCTCTTACGAAACAACCCGTATTTTCTTTCGTTCTCTTTCGACAAGATATTTGAATAAAATTGCATGGCAGCATGGGAAGAACATACCTTTTACTGCCATTTTCTGCGCGTTTCTCGAGCGGAATGCCGAGTTTGTCTTCCACCAGCTTCTGGGTGAGAATCTCTTCGACAACGTTGCCAGTGCCGACGGTGTTTGCAAACGCCACCACTCCGAACTTAATCTCGGGCATCCAGAGCACGTTTGTGCCAAAATTCTGCGTGCCACCATTGTGCATGTAAACGGCCGCCCCGTGCAAAGAGGTGCGCTCCCAGCCGAGACCGTAATTATAGACGCCCCAGCCGGGTGGGGGGTCTGAGAGCAGGAGCGTGAGCGGTGTTCTGATCTGTTGATGCGTAGCCGCCGAAAATGGCGCCGTCTCGTACAAAAGACACTTTACCCATTTGCTGTAGTCTACCGCATTGGTGATGATGGCTCCGGCGCCGCTCGAAAACTCGACGGGATCTTCTTCCACGGCCACGTATTCTTGCGCATCCTCATCCCAGAAATATCCCGTCGCAATGTCCTTTTCGCTCGCTCTGGCTTCTCCATACGAGAAGAAAGTTGACTTCATGCCGAGCGGCTGCCAGATGACCTGGCGAAGCATATGGCCGATCCACGATGAAGTAACAGTCTCGATGACATGCGACAGAACAACAAACATGAGGTTGCAATACTGAAAGGTGACGCGCGGCTCTGCCGTCGGTGGCAGGTTTCGCAGATTTCGAACCGTGGCCTGGTTTGTCCTGCGCGGAGTGTCGGTGCTGTTGGGCTCGCTGGTGCCTGTCCAGGACAGGTCGTGCCGCGGCATGCCGGTGCGATGGCTGACGGCATCTTCGAGCGTGATGTGCGCAGTCGCCCATTCGTCCTGCAGCACAAAGTCGTCTCTGATGATGGACGAGATGGGCGTGGACCAGCCTTTGGGGAACACGGCCGCATGGTCTCCGGTGTTGATCAGATGCGCCAGGGCGGCCGCCACATGCGCCTTGGTCGTTGATCCGCCGAGGAACAGCGTATCGGGCGTGACGGGCTTGTCGGGTAGTGTGGCAAATCCGTAACCCTACATTTTTTAGACAAGATTCTGTTTCTGGCTGCGGCAATTGAGACTCACCTGCGAATACACTTCGTCGCCGTCGATGACAGCTACGGAAAGGCCTGGCACCTTCCATTCGTCCATAAGATCCGTGACATAGCGGCCGAACTCAGCAGTTAGTGGGTTCCCACGATGGATTGTCGTCTTTTCAATTCGTTGCAGAGGCTGCTGCTCCAGAGCTAGTGATGTCGCGAAAAGCGCAGACAAGAGCATCTTTTTAGAGGAGCCACCACGAGCCATGGTGTCGTGCCGGATGATCCGTATATCGGATACCTGAGTTAAAACTGGGTTTGAAGTAGCAGTTTGAAATCCGGATTGCTCTTTGTACAGCTACGAAATTGCTGGTGTATTTATTACAAAGTGTATCTGAATGAGAGCGCGCGGGGAAACGAGGCTGTGGCAGGTACTTTTGGATGCGTGCGTGGCTGGGCCACAGGTTTACGCAATGCTCAGCAATATGGTACACCGGCGAGGTAAAATTTACGTCAAATCATATTAAAGCTCTTCTTGGCGATAATTTGATTGTAAATTGATTTTTTCTGTTCAATCAGCCCATAACTGGGGTAGTCTTCCAGCCAGTACGGGCAAACTGTCTCCAGCATCATCACTGTGGCCCGTGGACGCGGACGTTTTACGTCACCTGTTGGCAGGCAGCGAAAAAATATTGACTTGGCAAATACTCGGCCGCGTTCGGAAATTGGCGTCACATTGACCCCAGATTTCTTACTCTTTTTAGTCCCAACTCGTGCCAAATATAGACCAGGACCCCAGTGCCTCCAGGCAGAGTACCATCAGTCCTGCTAGCGCCAAGCTGGCCAATGACAGCCACTCAATCCGAGCAACCCTCGGCCATTCTCAAACACCAGCCTGTTTCGTTTTCGACGAGCGGAATATGCCAGCTCTTTCCCATCGAACCCTGTCCGCCAATCAGTCCCCATCGTCAGCTCATCCGTCAGCCGGCCACCGAGACGGCGCAGGTAGTCTCACGACCCCGCGAAGCCTGCGCCGCCGTCTCGACCCCGCGACGCATGGCCTCCAGGCGAGGCTAGTGCCTACTCTGCGGTCGCATTTCCGTCGATTGGTCGATACGCACATCTACTCGATACAGTTCTTTTCTTCTTCCGCAGGGGTTCTGTGCTGTGAATATGGAGCCAGGATGGACCGTCACGCCGTTTCACCGTCACAGTGCACTTGCCGCCGAGGCTGCTGCTTCCCGACACACGAACTAGCCTAGCGGGCTGTACTTTACATTGTCATTTCCAGTCGATTGTGAAGAAACATTTTTTCCCTCTCGTATCACATCTCAGTCTAAGGATTTCGACGTTCACATCCCGCCACTTCCCATCGCTGCGTCTTTCGGCGACACAGTCACTGTACGCCTGATCACTTTCCTACGGTGCAAGCGGCGATAGCTCAACGACGACAGCTCAGCATCAACGAGTAAGCCGAAAGTCAGCACGCAGCTGTTCCTTATATGATCAGAACTGATCATCCCTCTAGAATAGGTCGTTAATCGACGAAAACTTTTCCTCCGAATCTTGGCAGCGCACACCATCTGTGACCGCCAGCGTTTCGAGTCGCCGTCCACGAACTATACCTGTTTCGCCACTGATAGGGGTCCCCAGAATTTCATCATAGAGTTCTGTCTGATTCAGTAAACAGATTTACGCCACAGAACGGACGTCAGTCGCTGTTTGCTTCCTGTCCAACGTTGCAAACACGTCGCCCAGATCACAGCAACACGATGAAAAGGGCTCGCGCATATGTCGGCGCCGTTGCCTGTCTGGCTGCGAGCGCGCAGGGTCAACTCCTTACACTCTCTTCCGTCGAAATGATAACGTCGTTTGCGGTCCCTCTCAGCTGCATCTTTGCCTACAACACGCCCATCAGCGGGTGCCAGATTGCCGACTTTTCCGGCGGCCGCTGCTCGGTGACGTGCCAGCGGGGTCTCGCGCGCGTGCAGGCCAACATCCGGGCGTCGTGCGACACGGTGGACGCGCAGCCGAACTCGCTCATCTGGGAGGCCCAACGGGGGAACTTGGTGAATGCGCTCTGCAAAGTGAAGGAGCCTGAACGCACTTCGACTGCGGCACCGACGAGGCTGACGCCGAGACCTTCGACGACATCCGCAGCTTCGATCACGGTGACGGTGCCGATATCCTCCACTACTTCATCAGAGGCGCCGTCGTCCACACTGACGAGGTCTACGACTACAGCTGGCTCGTCGACTACAACCAGCTCGACCGAGTCGAATTCTAGTGTCGAAACCTCGTCGGAAGAGGAATCAAGCGCGACGTCAAGCTCAGAGTCGACGTTACCAACTTCATCACTTTCGACGACCACTGGGCAGAACCCTGCATCTAGCAGCTCCTCTGCTTCCAAGACGGCAGAGCCGACACGAGACCCAGAGCGCGGTGCAGGAGATCCGTTTGCTAATTTCCCCAACTCCTCAAGCCAACTGGGTCCGTATGTATGGAGTCTTGTCTTGATATTATTTGTGATTGGCCTCATGTAATTACTAGTGCGCGTTTGGACAATACTGGGAGGCGTTTGGAAACTGCCTACCGGGCATGCAAGGATATAGCTAGCGGTATTTATTTTGGCATCATTTGAGCGGTGGACTGTACAAGCTGGAGTTTATACCATATTCTGATTCATTAATTCACTCACGCGTGTCCCAACATTCGCTACGCCTTGTCAATGACCGCCTGCACCGTCTGCATCGTCTTTCTCTCTGATCAATGTGCGAGAAGCGCGCCACATCTGCACTTGATCCATTCGCAGTGTGGCATCTTTTCTGCAAAGAGCTTTGTCCCAGCGCCGTCGCGCCCTCCATCTCGCCGGTGAGTGTCCCTGCTGCCAGAGCTTCTGTTCGGCGACGCAGTTGCACAGCACTAGCCTTCTCAAGGCCCTTTCCATGCCCTGCTTATCGCCCACTCCGCCACTAGCATGCCACCCCACGACTGGCCAAGCACATTCAATCCTTCTGCCCGCGAGTCCGAGATGGTTCAACCGCTTATCGAGCTCGGCGACAAACAGTGCGGGCGTCCAAAAGGTCTCGTCTCCACGGCGATCGCGGAGATGCGTAGATTTTCCGTTGCCGAGTTGGTCGTAGACGATGAGATTCACGGAAAGATTCGTGACCGGAAGGAAATACTCGTGGCATGCACCGGGGCCGCCGTGGAGGATGAGATGAGGAGTGCGAGAGAGGTCGCTGATGGGAAGGCGACGGTGCGGGACCAGGTGCTACAGCGGCCGACGCCGGGAACGTCAGATGGGATTGTGCCTTCCGTCATGATACTCTTTTGATGTTTGTGTGAGATGCTGCATGTACAGGTGCGGCGAAAGTTACGGTAACCGGACAGCGTTTTATATACACGTGGTGCTTGTTTGCTTCCGGCTACCCACGGAGCTTGCGCTGAACGATTGCAAGATAGCATGAGGATCTTGGCATTGCGATGAAGAAAACAGACGTCAAATTATACCAAAACTACATCACTTAGCCTCAAAGTGTTGGATCAGGCCGTTTTATATACAAAAAAGGTCTTGGAGTTATTTTGTGAGCCGAATATAAAATCATCATGACGGTACCGGGTAGTTAGTCAGTCTACGGTCAAGACCAGTCAGGAAGTGCTACGCTGGCTTTCTGCGGATGCGCTTTAAAGTCTTGGTGCTGTCGCAGTCCTTCTTTAATGTGTAACTTTCCTCTCTCTCCTTCTTCTTTTTTGTTTTTTTCCCCTTTAGGTCCAGGCTGTGATGGAGTTGAGATTGACAGACCAGGCGTGGGTGGTTCGTCCTTACAGCAAGTCTTGACTCTGTTGACTTGTTTACATGGCCAGCACCTGCGCAAGACACGAAATTTGGCGTCAACCAAATCGGCCAAACGACAACTCAGGGGCTATTATTTACTCTTCTTTCTCTTCTGCTTATTCCGTTTGTTTCACTTCTTCAGCTTACCGCCACTGTGATGGATTGTGCGCGGTGTACATGGTGGCGTGTGCTGCGATGTCGGCGCTGAGCCGAGCTGAAGTGCAAGGATACTGATGGTGGCGGCCGCTGAAAAAGGAGATGTACACTTTTTTACGATGAATGGATCCAAGATCTGGCAGCGTCTTTTTAAAGCAGTGATGGCCGAGATGGACAAGACGGCAAGAATCGAGACGAACTGCTTGGACCCGTGTCTCGGGCCCGTGTGCGAGTGAGACGGGTTGGACTTGGGCCTACACGGCCGTTGCAGTTTGTATGCTTCGCAGCAGACGAACGGAATTATGCAAGCCGCAATGCAAGAAGAAATCCAAGACAAAAAGCAAAAAGCAAGGAAAATAGTTACCACCACACATGATCAATGCAGGATGTCGATCGTTGGGCGCTGCCAAGCAGTCAAGGTGGAGGCACCGAATTGGGCATGTGTAGGCCGTTGGGCCGTCTTGGCCAGCTGGGGAAGAATGCAAGTCGAGTTCTTGCTGCTTGGCGATGTCGATGCCGAGAAGAAAAATTGGACGTAGATGAAGCCAAGAAGACCCTTAGATTCACCGTTGGCCATACTTGGAGAGTCGATGAATCGAGCATACATAGACAGTCGCCCCACCGAGAGAGGATAAGCATAAAGTTGGCGTGGCACATCATGGGCGGAGAAAGTTGGGCGGTGGCGTGCGGCCTTGACAATGTGAAGTCTTTTTCCGCGGATCGGAGAATACAGGTACAGACGGCCAGCCAAGGATGTTGCTCGCATCAAGCTGCTCAAGGTGCATGCGGGTGAATACGGGGATGCAATACTCTGCGCGACGGTCGGCTCGTGTTGCAGCGGTGTGCTTGTGTCGCAGCGGGTGCAGCGCTGCGCAGTGGCTGTACGTCAGCGGCTTGTGAGACATTGGCAGACGTTGAAGTCTCAGCTGGAACTGCTGCAGGTAGGTAGGTATGAATGTAATGAGTCTACAAGTAAACCTCAGTAATATCTGGCAATATTGCAACAGTGAGACGGCAATGCTTATTAGCCAAGAGGGTCTAGACCGACTTACTGGAAGAGTGCACAGTGTGTTTGATGAACAACAGCGGCAATATGATGGTAATGAGCCGCTTGGAACTGCCCCCGCCAGTGCGTGGAGATGCCCCGCCAATGTTCTGAGACGCTGACGCAACTGGGCTTCTGCGTTGAGAGCACGCCTTGTCCAGGAACCAGCGCGGACCACTTTAAAAAAAAATCAACCAGAAAGAAAACAATTGGATGGTCAACCAGGCTGGCATGTTATGTTATCTTGGCCTTGTTCCCTGCCCGTAGTCTTGGCATTGACCAATTATCCTCCTTGACTATTTGCAATATCCTCACCAATCCCCCAAACACTTCATCTCTACTCGAAAAGCATCTCCAACATCTCATCTCCCGTGCAAACGCTGCAATTGGCGCTCCGGCTTCGGCACGTCATTGCTTTCACGGCATCATCACCGCCGTCGCCGCCGTCGCCGCACCAAAACGCCCCGATTGCCGCCACCGAAAAAACATAATTGTCCCCACAGGTCAGCACACGCCTTGGCGTCGCTCTTCTGCTCCATCAGCATCTTTTTTCTTGGGCCGGCCGGCAATCTTCCGAATCTACATCTTTCCTCTTAATCTCCTCGACTCCCTGCACGCATTGGCTTGAGCATCTACACAAATCGCGACTTCTCATCGACATCGTCTGCTCCGCCTCCATCGCCCACCGCATGTCTCCCGCGCGTCGCTCCGTTGGCTCTCGTTCTGTTGACTGGGGTGCTCTGGCCAAGCCGTTTTGCTCAACCACTTGATTGCTTTTCTTCTTCTTCTTCTTCTTCTTCTTCTTCTTCTTGCCATTGCTTGCGCTTGCTAAAGAATCGCACATTCGCCGATCCAATCCATCGCAATCCCCTGCCGGCCTCCCGGCGCGACACTCGCGATCCGAATACCTTCACCTTCGACGCCTCCCCCGAGTACCTCCGCGACCGTCGCACTCCTTCAACATGGCCTGGGAACACCTCGACATCACCAAGCCGCACTTGGTCTACATCATCCTCGGCGGCTTCACTTCCATCTTCATGCTCTGCTCCTCCTTCATCAAGGAGCGCATGTACATTGGCGAGGCCACCGTCGCTACCCTCTGCGGCGTCATCTTCGGCCCCCATGCCGCCAACCTCATCAACCCCAACGACTGGGGCTCCGTCGACATCGTCACCGTCGAGTTCTCCCGCATCGTCCTCGTCGTCCAGTGCTTCGCCGTCGGTGTCGAGCTTCCCAAGTACTACATGGAGCGCCACTGGAAGTCCGTCATCTTCCTCCTCATCCCCGTCATGACTGCCGGCTGGCTCCTCACCTCCCTCTTCATCTGGTGGATGGTCCCCGCCCTCTCCTGGCTCGAGTCCCTCGTCGTCGCCGCCTGCGTCACCGCCACCGATCCCGTCCTCGCTTCCTCCGTTGTTGGCAAGGGTAAGTTCGCCAAGCGCGTCCCGAAGCATTTGCGTGATCTCCTCTCCGCCGAGTCCGGCTGCAACGACGGCATGGCCTTCCCCTTCATCTACCTCTCCCTCTACCTCATCCAGTTCCACCGCGACGCTGGCGAGGTCTCCTTTCACTTTATTGTCTACGTCATTCTCTACGAGTGCATCTTTGGCGCCTTCTACGGCTTCATGATTGGTTACATTGCCCGCCATGGCATCCGCTTCGCCGAAAAGCACGACCTCATCGATCGCGAAAGCTTCCTCGTCTTTTACTTCGTCGTCGCCCTCTTCTGCGCCGGCTCGGGTAGTATCCTTGGTGTCGATGACTTGCTCGTCGGCTTCGCCGCAGGTGTCGGCTTTTCCAACGACGGTTGGTTCGGCGAAAAGACGGAAGAATCCCACGTGTCCAACGTTATCGATCTGCTGATAAATTTGGCCTACTTTGTCTACTTTGGCACAATCATTCCCTGGGAGCAGTACAACTCGGGCTACTTTGGCCTCACCGCCTGGCGCCTCGTTGTCATTGCCATTTTCGTCCTCCTCTTCCGCCGCATTCCCATCATGATGGCTCTCAAACCCTTTATACCCGACGTTCGGAATTGGCGAGAAGCTCTCTTTGCCGGCCACTTTGGTCCCATTGGCGTCGGCGCCATCTTTGTCGCCATTCTCGCCCGCGCCGAACTCGAGCACGAGGAGCCCGTCCCGCTCTCGCAAATGCCACCCGAGGGCTCAGAAAACTATGCGTTAATGTACCTCGTCTGGCCCATTGTCACCTTCCTCGTCATCTCCTCCATCCTCATTCACGGCTCGTCCGTCGCCGTCTTCACTCTCGGCAAGCGCATCAACACCTTGTCTCTGACCATGTCCTACACCGCCGCCCCCGAGGACGGCCCCTCCTGGATGAACCGTCTGCCGCGCATCTCCTCCCAGTCCCGCTCCCAGGCCAAGACCATGTCCGAGGCCTCTTTCGATCTCAAGGACCCCCAGTACCCCGCCGGCACCCTCGCGCCCCCTCTGGGCTTCCTTCGCCGCCAGAAAGAAGAGGACAGCAGCCGTCCGGGCAGCCGCGCCTCGTCCCTCGTCTCCCGCAAGCGCAAGCACAAGAAGTGGGACGACGGTATTGGGCCCGGCGGCCCCGTCTCGCAGTCGGCCATCTTCCCCAACCGCCAGTCCATGTCGCCCACCGATAAGGAGGACGAGCAGGCCAACTCGAGCCAGCCCACCACCGACTCGACCCTCACCGACGGCAGCAAGGAGAAGACGGAGAAGCTCCACGACGACCGCCCGCACGACGACCACGACGACGGAAACGACAGCAACGATGGCCCTACCCCCCCCAGCCGCGTCAACATTTACGAAGAGGGCCACCACCTTGTCTTTGAAGACGAGCAGGGCGAGGTCATTGACTCGGTCGACCTCGACGCCGTGCCCCAGCCAGAGAAGGCGAATGCCCAGGAAGAGGGCAGCGCCGCTCTGCCCGAGGATGCGGCCGGTTGGTCGCTTGGTGGTCTGCGCCGCCGCTTCAACGACATGTACAGCCAAGAAGTCGAGAAGCGCAAGGAGAGATCAAAGCAGTCCCGCCGTCACGAGCCTGCGCGCGCTTACCAATTTGGTAACCAGGTATGGCCACTATTTGCCCTGTTTGATTTGTTTTTGTGAATTTGAATGCTAATTGTGTGCAGATTATTGTCGAAGACGAAGACGGCGAAGTCGTCAAGACGTACGAGCTGCCATCCACCAAGTCCAACCAAGAATCCAGTGCCATGCTAGGTTCGAGCCTTAAGTATCTCGGCCTCGGTGCCCTGGCCCGCCAAAACGACAAGAACCCTCAGTCCGCCGCCGAGGAGGGCAAGGCCGGCGACGACGAACCGGCTCCCAAATCCCGCTGGACCGCCGTCCGCCGCATGACGGGCACGGCCCCCGGCGGCGGCGAGGTCACCGACAGCGACGACGACCACAACATCCGCTTCACCATCGGCGGCGTCGGCCGCCGCATGAACAAGGAGGACTTTATCCGCGAGGTCCAAAAGCTCGACGCCAACACCCGCAGGGACGTTGCCGAGCAGTCCAACGCCAGTCGCCCCATCAAAGAGGTCGCCAAGCGCAACCCCGGCTTCACGCAGCCCTCGAACCCCCGTCCTGCCGTCCCGCGCATCGTCGAGACGCGCGCCGACAGCAGCGACCGTGGCAAGGGCGGCTCCGGCTCCTCCACACCCCGCGGCCGTCCCGCCGCCAAGGAGACGCGGTCGTCGCCGGCGGTGGCACCGCCGGAGGAGCACGAGACACCAGTGGAGAGACGCCGTCGCCTCGCCGTCCTCGGACAGCAGGCCAGCGACCGCAGCCAAGACGCCGACGCCCAGGGTGACTCGGGCGAGACGCCCGCCGAGCGTCGCCGTCGCGAGGCCGCGCTGGGCATGGGTGGGCCTGCGTCGGACAGCGATTCGGAAGATGAAGGCGGCGTGCGCGTGCCGCCTGCGCGTCGGGGCATTCGTTTCGCCGAGCCCAGTCGTCGTTAACATCAGACGTGCATCTACGGCGTGCATTTACGACATGCATCTTTGCGTACTTTTCGCATTCAACGTACGTACATCATTAGCGTAATATTTGTCTTTTTTACCTGCCATTTTTTATGGAAGCATATATATCTTGCATATATACATTGATCTATTGTTCTTATACTACTTGATTTCTTGGGATGGATCGTATGGTCCTATGTTTGGAAGAATGTTATGATTTGACGCGCACACGTAGCGTATATAGCATGTACATGATACGAAATTCACATTGTTCAACACGACACATGGACCGCGATGTTTACGAGTAGATTGACTATAAGGAGGAGAGGCAACACAGCTGGATAATTCTCAAATGTTCCTGTTGGAATGACCGCTGCGCTAGGCTCTCTTTTTTTCTCCTCGCTTCGCTCGACGCATCTCTTGAGATGTTCTCCGTAGATCGGCGGTTATAATAATCCTGACAGAGCAGGGATACTCAGCTGCACGTGCAGTGCCGCAGTCTGCCTCGCACTAGGGAGCTCGCGCCACATCTGACATGCTGCAGCGCATCTTGTTCTTGTCAACTTATTCTTTCCATGATTTTTTTTTCTGCTTATAAACCTCGAAAGACGTTTCTCGATGTGGTAAGCGAGCGCAGCGAGACGAAAAAAGACCGTCCCAGCATCGATTCAACTGCGACAAAAGGCGACGCAATTGAACAACGATTAAGAAACGATCAAAGACGACTCGAGCGAAGCGAGGACAAAAGAAGAGCCTAGCGCAGCGGTCATTGGCGCACGGAATCATGGATTGATTTCTGTGGCTTTGTCTACTCTATCGATTTATTGTATTTTATACAGGTCGCTATTTATGTGAATGGCCTAGTCGAGCGCAGCGGTCACGGCATCGAATACTCGAGCATATCCAAAAGACGAGTCGAGCGAAGCGAGGAGAAAAAAAAGGCCTAGCGCAGCGGTCACCCCATCAAAAGAACTGATAACTCAATCGTCGGGGTTTAACACAGACCACAATGGATCAAACCGGGGACCAAGATTCGCCGCTGTCCATTGCGTCTAACATTGCCGGTCTGCTCACGTTCGTCTTCGCCGTCGCTGCTACCGCGTACGCGCGCGTGCGGTACCTGCAAAACAGCAGCACCGAGTACGTGCGCGTAAAGACGAGCCTATCGTGGTACAAGACGGAGTCGACGTGGTTGTCATACCTAGTCGACACGTCGGCAGCAGCGCCCACATCAGCTCCTGAGGGCGATGGTTCACAGCGGAGTAGCATGGAAACCAGCATCGATGAGAAAACTGGCGAGGGATATCCACGACGCCGCCGAACGGGCTTCGATCGCGAGCCAGCAGCACCTGCGTCACAGCGCGCAGAGCAGCACATGTTTGCCTTTGTCATGGAAGATCTTCTCAATCTCGAGCAGCGCCTGCTAGACATCATCACCGACGTTGAATCCCGCGCCGAACTATCCCCTTCTTTGTCTTCTTCGTCATTGATCGGAATGGGGTTATCATGGTCGTTGATTCCGGGATCGTGGCACGGCGGGCGGCCTTCGGTGGCCGTAGCGTGGTTGGGCGTGCGCACGAAAGCGCTGGAGTTGGTGAGGCAGCGGGAGGCATTGACGGAGAGGGTGCAGTTTCTGCAGCTGAGCATGATTGCGTCGAGGCTGGGCGCGCTGGAGGGGCGTGTCTCGCGGGAGCTGGAGGGGCGCGCGACGCCGGCGCAACAGTCGGGCGAGGAGTCTCTGCGGGCGGAGATTGCGGCACAAGCGGTGTTGATTCGCAAACTGGGATCAAGATCATCCACCGTAGTAGGATAGAATTCCACCAGCAACTTGTATATAACCCTGATTCTTCCCACATAAAAGCTCTACCCAGAGACGCAGTTCAACCTCCGGGTCACGTTCGAGCGAAGCGAGGTCCAAATCTTATTTCACGTTGTAGCCACCTGTGTAAATATACCCCGTCGCCATCAATAAGCTCAGCGTCGCCCACGGCAGCTCCAGCTCCATGACGGCCCAGATCCAGAGACAGCCCAGCGGCGGGGCGCGGCGCTGCGTCGCGAGATAGCCCTTCATGTTGGTGACGTAGACGAGGTAGCAGCCGGAGACGACGCTCATGAGGAAGAAGATGGCCTGGCGGAGGGGCTGCTGATGGCGGGCGTGGAGGAAAGGAAGGAGGGTCTGGTCAGGGGTTCGTCCGTGGAGGGCCCAGAAGAGGAGGAGGAACACTATCACTCAATTAGCTTTTGACAGATGCAATAATGGTTGCGCTGGTTGGGTAAGGGAGATGACGAACCAGCCCAGGCGCTGAACGCGCGCTGCACGATTTGCAGCCAGTAAATCTCCGTGCCGTACTGGTGCTGCACAAGCACGTCAAACGTGAAATGCAGCGTCGCCAACGACACAGTCCAGAGCATGGCTTCCAGGATACGCTCCGCGGCGGGCGAGAGCGTGGGCACGTCATCGTCGCCCTCTGATTCCGACCCGGAACTCGATTCCGCATCGTCATCTCGTCCCACGCGGATAGTCTTGAATTTGATGCCATTTTGCTTTTCGCGCGCTGCGGCTTGTTGGAAAAGCTGTCGCTGCTCGGCAATCTTGAAGAGTGTCTGCTGGTCGACGCCGGGACCGGAGCGGTCGGGATGGGCGAGGGGCGGTGCGGCGGCGGTTGATTCGGCCGTGGAGGAGCCGGTGCGAGGCTTGCGAGCTCGAGGCATTGCCATTGTCTGTTGTGATGCTGTTTCCTTCGTGCTTTGCGGGGAGGATAGCTAATGATACTGTCACGGTGATGATGCCTGCGATCGGCGTGGAAGCTCCGTGTTGAGAAAAAAAGACGGCTCGGCCGGGTGCGGCGGTGCGGCGGTGTGCTGTGGCGCTTGCTGGTGTGGCTGCCCTGCCAGGGTCTTGTGCGGCCCTCCTTTTGGCACGAGCTTCCCATTAATGACCCAGAGTTATATGGCCAGTGACCACTTGCAGCTGCAGCACGTCCAAAGATTTCAAAAAATTGTGGGCTGAGGAGCTCATTGGGCTGCATTTCTCACAAGCTTGCAACCCGTCAGGCCCGTTTTATCACGGGCTCGCGTATCTCGTCGTGCAGGCGTTTGCAGAAACAGTTCTTCTTCACCTTGAACCTTGACCGTCCCCTGTTCGCCCTTCCTCAACCCCCAGCACACACACAAGCTCTCTCTCCCGTCTGTCCTCCACCAACGCTAGAGCCCCCAAGGATCCCACCCGAACCCCATATGACCTCACTTGGTTAATTAAAGCTGGGGCCCAGAGCTAATGAAGATTTGACGACCAGGGGACGCTGTCGAAATCGCAAGGTGGCATCTGCGCGCTGCCCGCCAGGCCCATTTCCTCTACCCCCCAACAACGGCTTTTTCCCTTTCCTTTTGAAACTGAGAACGGAACTGCTCGCGTGCGTTGGGCGCGTTGGCGAGGACACTGCAGCTTTGAGATTCTTCTTCTTCAGCGACGAGTATACGACTTGCGACTCCTTGCGCGTGTACGCATTCGAGTGCAAACGACCTTCACCGACCGATCTCGCCCCTCACGACGACACGAACCCTACGAAACCTGCGGCTACAAACACAGAAAACGCCTGAAGAGGAGAGACAGAGGCGCAAACTTGGCGGTGTATTCAAGATGGACCCCTTTTATATACTCATCGCCTCTGCCGCCGTCCTGGTGCCCGTGCTCTACATGTACACCGTCGGCGTCGTGCAGACGCGCTTCCCGACGCTCCAGAACAAGCGCATCTGCCTGCTCATCGCGCACCCGGACGACGAGGCCATGTTTTTTGCGCCGACGGTGCTGGCCCTAACGCGCCCGGAGACGGGCAACCACGTCAAGATTCTGTGCCTCAGCTCCGGTACGATCACACACGACCACACCCTGCAACTTGGGAGAAGCACCTTGCTAACTAAAGCCCAGGAAACGCTGCTGGACTCGGCGAGACGAGGAAAAAGGAACTCGTCAAGAGTGGCATGACTCTCGGTCTCCGCGACGAGGAGGACGTCTTTGTCGTCGACAGACCGTACGCCCCCTTTCCACCACCACCCTACCATAAACGCCCACTAACTCCTCGCAGCGACGACTTTCCCGACTCCATGACGGAGACCTGGGACGAGGCCAAGATTGCCGGGCTCCTCATGAGCGCGTTTGCGCCCAACCTGTCCAAGCAAAAGGTCACGGAGCAACCCGTCGCCAACATCGACGTCATCATCACGTTCGACGCGCAGGGCGTCTCCTCCCACCCCAACCACATTTCTCTCTTCCACGGCGCGCGTAAGTTTGTCGGCGCGCTGCTCAAGGGCCGCAGCGGCTGGGCGTCGCCCGTGGACCTGTACACGCTGCGCTCCGTCAACGTCGTCCGCAAGTTCACCTCCATCATCGACATCCTGCCCACCTTGACGATGTGGGCGGCGGCCACCAAGGCCGACAAGGCGCACCCCGGCGCGCTCGTGTTCCTCAGCCCGCTCGTCGGCGACGGCGGCCTGCCCACGGCGTGGAGCGCCATGACGGCCGCGCACAAGAGCCAGATGGTCTGGTTCCGGTACCTGTGGATCACGTTCAGTCGCTACATGGTCATTAATGATTTGCAGCTGGAAAAGGTAAAGGCGTGAACAAGAACAAAATTGCTGCATTGATCAACGAATCAAAGGCGGAGGAGGAGAACGAAGGGGAGAGGAGGAGAGGGCAAAGAATCCTGCATAATACGGGCTGCGGCGACATTGGGCCGCGGCTTAGTTGTATAACACGAGAACAATGAGATCAAAGAAGCATTTAGCCAGATTGACATTGGCTTTACATTAATACATTGAACCATCCTACATGTCCTGCTGCTGGTGTCTTTTCTCACGGACCTGCCATCTTGACCAATTGAGGTTACGCACAGCTCTGTGGGCAGCTGAAGAACTCTGACACCGATGCTTATCGCCATCACGTCCCAGTATCAAAATCAGATACTGAATTATTTCGTTTTTATAATGACCGCTGCGCTAGGCCTTTTCTTCTCCTCGCTTCGCTCGCTTCCGCCCATATTATCCCTCCCACTTACACCAGCTCTGTTCGATACCGAATTTACACAGACACCAAGTCACATCGTCATCATCACTTTCAAGCATACAAATTATGCAATCGTCTTTTATTTTGAATGACCGCTGCGCTAGGCTTTTTCTCTCCTCGCTCCGCTCGCTTTCCCCGTCTAACACGCAATCGGGTTATACTCCGACCGTAGCAACACCATGTTGTCAATACCCTGTTCGCCGCACCCTCCCAGGTCATGTCTCTTCACCTCGTAGCACTCGCGTCTGTGGCCCTGGTCGTGGAACACGCGCGAGGCACGCATGCTGCCCGGGTCGACGCACAGCTGGTAGTTGTGCCCGCAGGAGCTGAAATCCCAGCACCCGCCCTCGATGTTGCCCGTGCCGTCCTGGCCGACGGGGCTGCTCGCGCAGTACGCGCAGTCCGTGTCGTAGTTGCGGATCCGCGACTGGCTGTAGCCGTTGCGCACCGTCCAGATGAGGTCAAAGTAGGCCGACAGGTCGGGGCACGTACCCTGCCCGCAGGCTCCCCCGCGGCGCTCGAGGCGGGAGATGGCATCGGCGGCCGCGGGATCGACGGGCGTGGCGGTCGCGTAGGCAGCGAGAGCCGTGAGGAGAACTTGGATGCGGACCATACTGGAGAAAGAGTGCTGTTTGCTTCGTATTGAAAGGACGGTAGAAGAGGAAAGCTTGTCAAAGTAGGACTGAGTGGTGTAAGTCGGTGGTATGATTCTAGCTTGCAAGTCTGCTCGAGATGGAGAAGATTGTGGTTTCAATTCCGAGGGGCATCCTGAGTATTTTATAGTTTATCAACTGAATGAAATTAATATACATCCCATGCCAGGCCGACCCTCTCCATTCGCGCTGCCCGTTCCCAGAATGATGCTTGACCATTCCACGCGGCATCCGTCACAAAGTCATGTCAAAGAAATACCATTCATCTCCACTCTAGCCCAATCCAGTCTCCAGGCCGAGCCGATTTTGCTATTCGCAAACCGCATTTGTCCAAAATGTACGTAAGAACCAAGCATTCATCTCCGCTACACTCGCTCTCGGCCTAATCTTGTTTCCAGGCTCGCTACTACCCAGCCAACTCTGGGCGATAACCGCATTTATCCAATTGTGTACATCAAATCCATATCCGCTCTGCTCGCTCCCAGCCCAAATTTGATTTTCAGGCTGGTCAAGTACCGAGCCGACGCCCGGCGTGCCACATCTACCAATGAATCCATGTTGCCGTGAGACGAGGCGGCGCCAGGCTGCGAGGAACATTGCCGATTCGGGCAGCCCGCCGCTCCGCTAGTCTATACTCGGGCATTTATCTGACAAACGAAAGCATACGGAAATGAATGCCAGGATGTCGAGAGAGCCTCATATTCACAGTGTTTGGGTTTTGGTGGGAAATTCTACACCGATATTTGGTTGCGTCGTCGATGTCGTGAGGCATAAGCACACAGCGCTCTAAGCGACAAGTCTGGAAAGACGTCAAGGTAACGGACCTGCCGCACGTAAATTATTGAGCGATGATCTAGGGCACGATAATTAATTAACCAGGATTTGCCTTACATGCCATGCCCTCGTAGCGTTGTGCAGCGCTGGTTCAAGTGCATCTCTAGGGTACGTGTCATAAACAGCTCCATCAAACAGCGCGACATTTAGCAGAACATTGGTAGTAGAGCCTGGTAAAGTGGTGCAAATGCAAATTCATTCAAGCAACGTCTAAAATCGTGTACACATAACATTGGCCAATGCCTTCTGGGTATATCCTCAACACCGTTTAAGTTCGCTTCCTGAGCGTCCTTCCCTCTGTCGCAGTCGCCTCACCCGCCGGCTCCTCCATCATCCGGCTCATCAGCTGCGCTTTGCGCTTCTGCGCATCCGGATCACCGTATTCCAGCTGCGTCGCCGGGGGCTGACGCTCTTCGCTAAAGCCGTCTTCCACCTCGGCCCCGATGGCGGACGCCGACCGCAACGACTCGGGCGCAGGACCAGTACCGCTGCTCGCATTCGATACGTTGCTGATTGCCCGTCCAAGAATCTGTCGCTTGCGAGGCCTGTGATTCGGCGCCGTCCCAGCGGCGGCCATGTCAAAGTCCATAGCGGGCTGACCCTTGGTCGTATCCAGAAGACTCGTAAGCTTGGATGTAAGCTGTTGTCTTTCAGCAACGCGAGCTGCTCGTCGGTCTTCATCGTTCTCCGCTTGTAGCTTTCCGTCAGAGCTGGTGTCGGACCGCGCAGCGGGGGGCGCAGATGCCCTATCCGACTGTGGCTTCTCATTCTCGATACCGTTGGTAGGATCTGACTTGTGTCGTGGGAGCTGCGCACCAAGCGTCTTGGTTGGAGATGGCGACTTGTTGACGGATGCAGATGACAATTCGGAGAGCGGCGTGTCTTGCCGACGAGTTGGTTCAGGATGCGAAACCGCTGTAACAAAATCGGCTGATGTCGTCGATTCTTCATGCCGCGCACTTCTCATCTTAGGTGCGGGCTTCTCGGGTGTGTCCCTATCGAAGCCAGATGTGTCCATGCTCGTGGCAGCTGGGCGTGATGCACTAGACTTGGTCGTCGGTTTCAGCTGTGAGATTGGCTGCGTTTTCTCGGGTTTGGTGGGTTTATCGCCATGATTTGTATAATGTGACCGCAGTTGCGGGAAGATATGATCTTGTGGTGGAACCATGAATCCAGTCGAGATACATCGCCATAGCCAGTCTGCAGAAACAACGGGGACACCCCATGTCAAAGCATACCGGAGCTTGTCCTTGCGCATAGCGGCAATAGAGTGACACACTAACAGGCTGGTGTCCTTGCGAAATTGTTCATCGAAAGTGGCACCTAGTTGCTTTATGCTTCGGGCAACCTGGTTGAGCTCGAGTCCTGTAAACGTCGAGCTACAAACGGTCAAAGAGTCGAAACCTGGGATGGGAAATAAGGGAAACGGGCGACCTAAGACGTGGTCGTCGGGGTGGAAGAACTTTTTGTTCTGGAGGCATCGTTCGACGTAAAATTCCGTGACAATATGCAAGTTATTATGTTGCGATTGCGGGTGTGTGTCGGGCTGCGAGTTTTGGGGGACAATGAGGAAGCGCCATGACGGTTCTGGCGTTTCTGACGTGGCAGCTTCGTCAAGCGACCCTACAATTGTTCCTTCGAGAGATTTTATCGTTTGATGTAAAATGTCCGTCTGCTGAGAGCGAAAGCCGTGGATGAAGAATATGCAGTTAGCAAAAACACCATCTGGTTGTACTGGCGTTGGCTGTTCTGGCGCAGCTTGCTCAACAGCGGGGCCTTCGTTAAACGAGTACTCCTTCGAGTCAGATCTCCCGAGAATGTTGTCCCATAGCGTATTTCTCTGTGAATTCAGTTTCATGCTAGCCGTCTTTCGCAGTTTTCGTACTCCGTCTTCGGTGGTCGTCGAGCCGGATGATCTAGATCGTTTGCCCGATAACCTCCTGCGCGGGTCCTTCTTCACCCAAGCATCGACACCTTGCTCCTCGGCCGGAAGAAGAGGGTCGAACTTCGCCTCGTCCAGAATCATGCCGCGTGCAATGCTCTGGTCGAGCCAGGCAAGGGTGACCGTACGAACACCCCAGGCCCTAGCTGCAGTAAATTTCTTGCCCTCTGGCGCGCTGACAATCAGATGGGTGCATTTTCTGGTCAGGTCGCCGGTATATCGGGCACCGTTGGCTGTGATGCGTTCGGAAATTTGGTCTCGTTGGTCGCCGAAGCCAGTCAAACAGACGAGCAGAGAGTCTTGCTCAGGAGTAGGGTTACTCTCGCTTGGCGGCTCACGGCCACATTTGTCCAGAGGTCGCAGTTTGTATTTAGTCTCGAGTTCTCGCAAGTTGATTTCGTCGTCAAACTTCCACAGCTCCGAGATTTCGTCTATCCAAGCCGCGTCCATGGCCTTGATATCAGGCCGCTCTCGAGCGACATGGCGATATTTCGGCGTGTCATAGTCGCCGACGATGAGATGGGTAACGTCCGGTGTGAGGTCATATTTGTGTACTCCTCCAAGCTCGTTGACTTTTTGGTCGATTTCAGTCTTGAAGCTGTCAGCTAAAGTTTCGTTAAGACGCGAACACACCTACACGTTGCTCGGTGGGAATGCTGGTGCAGCAAACAATGATGCCGCGTAGAGGCTGAGTCGGGTCTATCGAGTAATCATCGTCGACAGACGGAGTGGAAGACATATTGGACCGGTGACCACCAGGCTATTTACTTGCGCCTGGTAGTTTGACAGTCGACAAAGTTGCATGCGACAGCGCGAGCTGGTGGACGCGTTTTGGAAAATGCCCCCACACGGCGCGGCAGGCAGGCAACACCCGTGCCCCACACCAGCTATTGTTAGCCACGGCGAGGATGCAAGGATGCCAATACATTTGTACAAATAAATCTGCATGGTAAATTGGAAATTCAGAGATGAGATTTAGCACATTTATTCTTCAAACCATTGTTGCTGGTTAAATGACCGCTGCGGGCCGTGTAGGCAACCCTCGCTCTGATGTCATCACGCTGGTCTGCGCAGGCAGCCGGCTGGATAATAACGACCAAATCCTGCGTGGCACAACATTTTTATATCTTCATCATAATGTGGGATCCTTTCAAAGCCATCGTCTTTTAACCATCCATCTCATGGCACATGGAGAGCTGGCATTCATATCGGCAGGTACCTTGCCATAGTAGTCATGCTGCACAGGTACCTGCCTGCGCCAAAGTGGTGCTCTCCGACCCCACATGCCCCTCTACTCTTCCACCATCTTGTCCAAATTCACCCAAACCACCAGAGCCAATCTTGTGACGTTCGTGGTTTTGCTGTTTCCGACGCGACGAGCTCTCAGGTGGCATTTTGCTTGTTTCTTTACCTTCTTCGACCACAATCTGCGTGCCTCCGCCTGGTATCTCGCGTCTTGCCGCCGACCAGCCGTCCTGTGCTCCCACATCTGCAGCAAACGCCCGCCGAAAGGAGAAGACGACTTCCGCCGCCGTAATTGCGATCGATATTGCCTCACGAGCATCATACAACCTCAAACTGCAACCTCGAACCGTCCAAAGCAACCAAACACCGTTTCTCCGCCAACATGGCTCCTTCTGCTGCGCAGCTTCGGGCCATGGTCAGCCAGTTCATCACCTTCACTGGAGCCAACGAACGCGCAGCGGCCAAAGTATGTTCGACCTCAGACAATTAATTCCTCTGCTTGCTTTTTCTTGCGCCTGGCGATCTGAATCAGCCCCTTTCCTCCGATCGCCGGGAAAAGGGATGCTAGTGCCCGTGTCGCGAGACTCCTCCAGCCAGCATACCACGAACGGTGCCAGAGTGCGACAGATGCTAATCAGTCTCTGCAGTTCCTCAAAGCCTCAGGCTATCAGGTCAACGAAGCTGTAGACGAGTAAGTGCTGCTGTTTCTATCCTGTTTCGCTTCCACCTGCCGGATGTTGCCATTGTCACGTCGTGCATGTGGTGGATCATGATTGCACTACATACGGCATATCCGACCATTTCCCAAATCGACGGCTTCGATGCAAATCACGTCCGTGCCGCGCCGCTGGCATTGTATGGGCCAGTTGTTGCGGCACATGGAGCGGGCAATGGACGTTGCAATAGTGCTGGAGCACCGCTGAGCACGCTCGACATCACTGGACCAATGCCAGCGGGCCATTGGTGGAGTGCTGCTAGACATCTCCCAAAGTACGGCCGAGCACCGCCCGACGGCTTGAAACAGAGATTCAAAATGCCACAACGTCAGCTCGATGCTCATCTCGCATCTTTCCGACATCCTTATATCTTTTAATCGCCTCGAATTTTTCATCGGGCGCTCGGCCGTCTTCTCTGCGCTAGCAACCAACAGCACCACGCCGGCCCTCCGCATCCTGTACTCCACCCTGCGATCGCTACCCAACCGTCGATGCAGCTCACCAGCGGTAGTCTGCAACAATGGGCTTAAAGGGTGTGAGGCGTCAAATCCACTGCAAATTCCAGTCGCTGCTACCGTCAAGCCGAAAATGGGATCAGAGCAGTTCTGATGACCTCGCATCGGAAAAGCAATCATGGTACATGCACCTTGTACAGCGGACGTGACAGTGGCATTGCATCCAAGTGGAGGCATCATATGAAGCTTGAAGATGGTGGCAATATACTTACTCCCGAGACAGGTATTTCCACTCACAAGGTGGTTCCAACGGACCCTCCGCTCTCGATGCCGAACTGGACTCTTTGTTTGACAGTTTACGAGGTAGGCATCTTGGCCATGCCATTCCGCGCTGATGCTGACAGCTGCAGATGCCGAAAACGATGCCAAGGATCGTATGGAGCTAGAGTCAACCATGAACTACCTCTCCAACGACCTCAAGGTCAACATAGAAAACGCGGAGCTTTTTGTCGTACTGGAGCTTCTGCAAGCCCCGAGCGTCGGTGAAATTTCTCGCAAAGGCTACGTCGATGCATGGAAGGAGGCCGAGTAAGTGTCATCGCATCAACATGCCACGTCTATCCTAACAGCCTCTAGTGTTGAGGCCTCAAATGCAGAGCACGCCAAATACGTCAGCGGTCTCGTCAAGTCGCTGTCCAAGGATCCCGCCCTGTTCAAGAAGGTCTACAAATACGCCTTCGTAGTCGGACGTGAAAAGGACCAAAAGGCGCTGAACCTCGAAGTCGCCAATGTATACTGGGACATGTTGTTTGCACCTCCTGGGATGCAATGGAAGAATAAGCATCGCGACTGGTTGGCGCTGTGGAAAAAATTCCTGGAAGAGAAGTGGACGCGCTCAGTCAATCGCGACATGTGGAACATGGCTCTCGAGTTTGCGTTTAAGAGTATCGACGATGACTCGCTCTCTTTCTGGAATGAGGACGGCGCGTGGCCCAGCGTCATTGACGACTTTGTGGAGTGGTGCAAGGCTAGCGGCGTCGGCAAGTCGGAGCAGATGGAGTTGGACGGCGCATAGAAGCGCTCCTCGCGACGGAAGCAACAGATCCAGCCGGGGGGTGACAATCCGGGACGCCGAAAAAGGGCTAGGCGCTGAACGGCGTTGCCTGGCGTCGCCCGTGATAGTAGACCAGCTGAACAGGATTATGCCCTCCTGTTTTTAGCGGGAAGAAGGACGTTGGACGAGATACATTGGTGCATATGGTAGTGACATGGAGAGGGCCAGTGTTTTTCCCACCAGCGACCACGGTTTGATTTGACATAATATGACTTAGAGGCTGCATCTTAGCGGCTGCTGCAGCAGCAAACGAGAACGAGGTTACGACTAGATAGCTGGAGTATAATTCCATGACATATCATTACCACAATTGAATGAGTCGCAAGAGTAAGAACGTGAGACCCAAAAGAAGTTGCTGGTGAAATGAAATGATTTTCTATGCTATCCGTAGATTCCGGTGTATTGTATTTGTACAGTTTTGCGAGGCATGACATCTTTGGTCATGTTTACCTGGCGTCCCAATCCAACTTGATATTGTACATGCCAGTTCGTCTGTGCTCTCGTCATCGAATGTCCATCCGGTTCGTTCGCAGCCGAGGCTGGCTCCCGCCGTTTTATCGTGCTCGAGCGCGCGACATCCTGGGAAATGATAATGTTTATCCCCCGTTACTCCTTCTCCTTTATCTTTCTCTCGTCTCGTCCGGCCGGCCGTCTACGCCTCACCCGCCTCTGTCCGCCACTTGGGCGCGCCGAAGCGCGAGAGCGTCTCGAGCTTGTTGTCGCCGAGCTTGACGTGGGATGCGCGAATCATGCGCGGCTCGAGGCGCATGACGTTTCGCACCTCGCCGTGGAGCTTGGCGGAGGCGTCGTAGCGCATCACAAAGTAGTGCCCGTGGTGGTGCTTCATCTGGTGCACGGAGACGGGCCTGGGTAGGGAGAAGACGCCCCAGTTGGCGAGGCCGCGGATGACGCCGCCATTGCGGAGGATGGTCGAGCCGACGGTCGTGGCGATTCTGTTTTGTTTTCTGTTAGTCACTGCCTCGCATTTCAAATATTCCCACCTCGACTATCGGTGGTCGAGTGATTCGGGGTTGGCGTCGAATTCGGGTCGCGGGTCAACGTACTCTTTCACCTCGGTCAGGTTACCGGGCCGTACCTGCAATTGGTTAGTTGAGACGTTGGTGAGCCGGAGAAGAGGCACGAAGCACGTACTACGGCTATTAATTCGTAGAGCATCGTGGCGACCGTATGTGCGGGAGAGTCGCTGTGTATGAAGGTGCAAGCTAGGAGATCCGGGACAGGAAAAATAGTAGGCGTGTGGTTTCTCCGGAGTTTAGCCGGCGCAACTCTTGTCAAGAATGACAGGCATCATTTCGTAAGGACAATTCGAGATAAATTAGTTTTTGCATCTCTGAACAATATAACTTAGGTGAGTCCTTTAGCTTTGTTTTATCATTGTTTTTACATCAGCTCTTTATGTGTGGGTGCTGATAGCCTCCCGTCTATACATCTCCCTATCCTACAACGCCATGCATTTATTATACAGTATTTTTACAGTTGCTGTTTTGACACCGATTGCCACACTCGCCAGGGCAATCTCCAGCCCGCTGGCTTCACCGCAAAAGGATCAAAGTTGGCCTGCTCCAGCCTCTCCAAGAAGTACGTCGCCGGCGTGGCTTCGAGCAGCGCGGGGAATCCATATCTCAGATCACCTGCCTTGTCGGTGACTGGCTCGCCATCATATACGTGCGCCCCCTCGCCTTCGTGTTCAAAGTCGTGGCCCGCGTCCTCGCCCGCCCGTAAACGCTTCAGCATCTCGCGCGCCGTGATCAGGTGGTCGTTGGCCCTTGTTGCCACCTTGAAAATCGCATCCTGCAGGCCCGGCGCGTTCGGCCCTTGCCGGAACACCTCCTCCTCCTTAACGCCTTCTTCCGCCAGGATGTCCAGCGGTAGGAGTAGCGTGGGCTCGCGCGTCGGCGGTGCGTTGCCGCTCGGAGTCTTGATGGGCGCCGGGGGCGCCGCGAGCAGGGGCACACCGCGCAGAACGGCGACAATGCCGCAGGCCTTGCCGATGTGGCTCGCCAGGTGGTCGACGTCGACGGAGCGCAGGCCCATGCTGGCCAGCGTCGCGTATGTTAGGGTCGAGTAGGTGTTTTCGGCGTAGTCTTCGAGTGTCGCCAGGCTCGTAAACGGTCGGTTGTCCATGTGCTTCTCTCGCGTGCGCATCAGCCGCGTGATCCAAAACTTGATTGACTTTTTGCTGGATGCGTCGGCAACCTCCTCCATCCGCTGGAGCGCGTGGTGAAGTAGAATGCAGATCGGTTCGCGGGGCGGCTGGCCGGCAAAGGTCTTGTCGATGGATTCCTGCCAAAACTTCATGCGCATGAGTCCAATTGTCGGATTGGACACAATGTCGGGCAGACGGAGGAGCTCGAGGTTGAGGGTGCGCAGGGCCGTGTACATTTCGTGCGCTTGGGGCAGGAATCGACGAACGAGGTAGGCATCGTAGTCTCCTTTTCTGTTCCTTCATTAGCATTATCCATGCGACACAGTATCGCAGCAGCTAGACGAGGGGTCACCTACTCCAGTTCCTTTTCGCAGTATCTTCTTGCACCCTCAACATCAGCGTTGGCGATGTAGCTCCGGCGCGCGGCCGGGCTGTAGTTCAGGCGCCTCAGGCCATTGGATAGAATGCGTGGTCTATACATATAGGCACCCAGGGCAGCGAGACTGGTCTTTGAGATATCGTCGTCGCGGATGATGCTGGCCAATCGTCAACATGGTATTTCCAAGAAATTGAGCTCCGCCTTGGGAACTCGAATATTTCGTCTAGCGGCCCCGGCCAGAAGCCACTGAAGCGATGCCCCGCTAAATTTACAGCGAGCTTGGCCCAGCTTCCAGCGCAACAGTCCACTGTAACGCGGTCAGCTGATAGCGCCGCGAAGTCGCGCCAAGGCACTTTACCCGTCGCGTCTCCCAATGGCAACCTGAATCTGTGAACCTCGCAGTATCGACCCCCAGGTGCAGAAGTTCCATGTGTTGACGACGCCATGGATTTTGGCAACGCACAAGAACCCCCGGCCAAGAAGCGGCGGTTCTTCAGTGATGCGGAGCCCTTTTCAGATCCGGTGCTGAGTCCCAACGCAAACTCGAGAGTCAAGACGGAAAACGACGCGGACGCCACGCCACCGGAAGACGATGCCTCTGCCGCTGCGAACCGCGATTCTGCCAGCAGGATCGACGATGGCACTGTGTCTTTTGACGTCGACACCTTTGAGGCATTTGTTGGCGAAAAGGTCGCTGAAAATGTCCTCGCCGTGCTCCGCGAGCAGAGCAACAGTAACCTTGAACGCGCTGTCAACATGTACTTGGATGGCGCATACAAGAAGTTCATGAAGCCGCTGGTAACGAAATCCTCGCCATCGATAGCACCCACGCCAGTAACGCAAACCGCACCACCGGTCGCACCTCGCAGAATGCCCAGCGCGCGCTACATTGGAGCGTTTGGCGTTGAAGGATGGGCCACTCGCAGTGGTGCTAACATACTCAAGCACGGCGATACCGTGAAAATAGAGCGACAAAAGATTCAACCACCAGCTCCCCCCAAGATCAAGGCGAAGCTTGGTGTGCCAGTAACGCCGGTACGAAACAATACGGCCGCTTCACGACGCGTTGACGTTATTGTGCGCTTCACAAACGAAAGCGGCATGGAAATCGGGCGGCTCGCAAAAGACACGGCAAACTGGGTCTCTACCCTTATTGACCAGAAAATCTGCAAATTCGAGGGCAGCGTCGTTTATGCACCGGACCGATTACGAACGAACGACACGATCTTCCTGCAGCTCAAGTGCTCGCTGCTGAATTCCGCCTTTTACAATCGGGGCTTCCAGCTTGCCGACGACCGACCTCAAGCGTTTTTTGAACAATCAGAAACCACGGACGAAAAGAATCTGCGATTGCGACAAGTTGCGCTGGTGAGGTTGTTCCAAGAGATTGGCCTGCAGCCAACCGTCGTCAATGCGGCCGCTAAGGATGGTCGCCAAGGATTGCTGCAGGCGGCAGAGATGGATGAGGAAAAGCAAGCCGAGCAAAAGAAGCAAAGTGCAACAAAGGGCTCCGACTCGCCAACATCAGAAGACGTAGAGGAAGGCAAGGAACTTGAACAGGACCAGCTCGATGCGCTCTACAAAAAAGCGCAGTCCTTTGATTTCACAACACCAGAAGCAGAACCGGCTGAGTCCTTCGCCATGACACTTCGTCCATATCAGAAACAGTCTCTGCACTGGATGATTGCGAAAGAGAAGGATGCGCGAAGCAACAGAGAACCATCTATGCATCCTCTTTGGGAAGAATACGCATGGCCGACAAAAGATCACGACGACAAAGACCTGCCCCTCGTTGGTGATGTTACTAAATTTTACGTCAACCCGTATTCCGGTGATTTATCGCTTGAGTTCCCCGTTCAGGAGCAACACTGCTTGGGCGGCGTCCTCGCCGACGAAATGGGTCTCGGCAAGACCATCCAGATGCTGAGTCTGGTGCATTCTCACAGATCAGAAGTTGCCCGCCAGGCGCGTGCTGCTAATGGCGGTATCGCCACGGTCAACCAGCTGCAGCGGCTAGGATCATCGTCGGCAGCCATGGTCGACGCACCGTGCACTACACTGGTGGTGGCGCCCATGTCACTGCTGTCGCAATGGCAGAGCGAAGCGGAAAAGGCCTCGAAGGAGGGTACCATGAAGGTTGAGCTGTACTATGGCACCGAAAAGACTAATAATCTGCAAGCGTTGTGCAGCAGCTCTAATGCATCAATGGCACCAGACGTGGTGATCACTAGCTATGGCGTTATTCTCTCCGAATTCAGTGCAATTGCAGCAAAGAATGGGGACAAGTCATTCCACAATGGCATTTTCTCTCTTAACTTCTTTCGCATAATCTTGGATGAGGCTCACCATATCAAGAACCGATCGTCCAAAACAGCCAGAGCGTGCTACGAAATCGCATCGACGCACCGCTGGGTCCTGACCGGAACTCCGATTGTCAACAAACTGGAGGATCTGTTCAGTCTGGTGCGCTTCCTGGGCGTCGAGCCGTGGAATAATTTCTCATTTTGGAAAACATTCATCACGGTGCCTTTCGAGTCAGGCGATTTCGTCCGGGCTCTTAACGTCGTTCAAACGGTCCTTGAGCCCCTCGTCATGCGTCGAACAAAGGACATGAAGACGCCGGACGGCCAGCCATTGGTGCCTCTACCGCCGAAGCAGGTTGATGTGGTGGAGGTCGAGCTCTCAAAGACGGAGAGAGATGTCTACGACTACATTTACAACCGCGCGAAGCGAACATTCAACAAGAATATGGAAGCTGGAACAGTGATGAAGGCGTTCACAACCATTTTCGCCCAAATTCTACGTTTGCGACAGTCGTGTTGCCATCCTATCCTGGTACGAAACAAAGACATCGTGGCAGATGAAGAAGAAGCTGGCGCAGCGGCGGATGCCAACACCGGCTTCGCCGACGACATGGATCTCGAGAACCTCATCCAGCACTTCACCGCTGTGATCGAAGAGGACGCCAAAGACAACCAGGCATATGGTGTAAATGCACTGAGCGAGATCCGCGACGAATCTGAGAAGGAATGCCCGTTCTGTTTTGAGGAACCCATGAATGACCAAACTGTCACAGGGTGCTGGCACTCTGCGTGCAAAAAGTGCCTTACCGACTTTATGACGCATGAAACTGACCGTGGCGTGGTACCGAAGTGCTTCAGTTGTCGCGCACCCCTCAACTCACGCGACTTGTTCGAGGTCGTCCGACATGACGACGAAGTCGACATCTCAACCGGAAAGCCACGCATCAGCCTCCAACGCCTCGGCATGACATCCTCCTCTGCCAAAGTCGCGGCTCTCATCAGCCAGCTGCGCAGCCTCCGCAAGGACCATCCCGCCATGAAATCTGTCGTCTTCTCCCAATTCACCTCCTTCCTCAATCTCATCGAGCCCGCGCTCACGCGCGCCAACGTCAAGTTCCTGCGCCTCGACGGGAGCATGGCGCAGAAAGCGCGCGCCGCGGTTCTCAACGAGTTTACCGACAAAAAGGGCTTCATGGTGCTGCTCATTAGCCTGCGCGCCGGCGGCGTCGGGCTCAACCTGACGAGCGCGGGGCGCGTGTTCATGATGGACCCGTGGTGGAGCTTCGCGGTAGAAGCACAGGCGATTGACCGCGTGCACCGGCTGGGACAGGAGGACGCGGTGCAGGTGAAGCGGTTTATTGTGAAGGAGAGCGTGGAGGAGCGCATGCTGCGGATCCAGGAGCGGAAAAAATTCATCGCGACGTCGCTGGGCATGATGAGCGACGAGGAGAAAAAGGTGCAGCGCATCGAGGACATCAAGGAGCTTCTGAGCTAGGGTGGTGGATAGAAATGGGTTTGCATGGGAACGGCGTCTGGGTTTGTCGGCGCATTTGCGTGGTAACTTATGACTGTATATGGAGTACATAATCCAACAATGCTTTGCATAACTCGACGCGTTAGATGGGAAATTTATATGTGACGCGCGTAGCTGTAGTAGCTGTGGCTGGCTTTGTAGGTCACTCCTGGTCCACTTGTGCTACAGGTTCTGGCACAACTTGCACAGCTTTGGGGGAAAAGATGCTTGTCATGCTGTTTTATTCTCAATTACTTTTATTTTACTATATTATTCGTCACCCATTTACAGGACAACCTGAGTGGTGGCGGCCTTCTCGCGCTCATCGCCGAAAAGATTCACGTTCCAGCCGGGCTTGTACGTGAAGGGGATGTTGAAGCGGTGCTTCTCGGTGGTGCCAATCTTGTTCAGGCGATCAATGTCCTCCTGGTCGAGGTCGACCTCCTGGAAGTTCTCGCGGATGCGCGAGGCCGTCACCGACTTGGGGATGACGGTGTGGCCGCCGACCTGGGCCCAGGCGAGCAGGACGTGGGCAGGGGTGACATCGCGGCCCTTGGCCTTGGTCAGGCGCTCGGCGACAGCCTTGACCTCGTCGTGGACGATGAGAAGAGGCGCGCCGATGGTGTTGTTGCCAAAGGCGGAGTAGGCGGTGATGATGATGTGCTTGTCGGCGCAGTACTTGACGAGCTCCTCGCCGAGGAGGCGGGGGTGGCGCTCGATCTGGTTGGCGGCGGGGACGACGCCGGTGGCCTTGATGACGGTCTCGAGCTGCTTCTTGTTAGCGAGAGGAAAAATTAAAGACATTGGTTGGACTGGGTTGGACGTACGTGCTCAACGGTAAAGTTGGAAACACCGACGGCGCGGGCCTTGGTCTTGGGGAGCTCAGTCATGGCTGGAGTTTGTTAGTAAAGTCGCAGGTTTTGCGGGCGTGTGTGTTCTTACCCTTCCAGGTCTGGCTGATAGAGGTCTTCTTGTCCAGCTGGATCTTGTTGCTGTCGTTGGGGTCCTTGGGGAAGAGACCATCGCCGTGGGTGAAGGCGACAGGCCAGTGAATCAGGTAGAGCTGTTCAAGTGCAGTTAGCACACCAATTCTGGTCAATCACCAATTTTCTGGCGCCGCCAATTGGCATTTCCAAGCTGTACGTACATCGAGGTACTCCAGGCCGAGCTCCTGCAGAGTTTCGTCCAGCGCGCCGGCCACATTCTCGGGCTGGTGGCAGTGGTTCCAGAGCTTCGAGGTGATGAAGATGTCCTCGCGCTTGAGGCCGGGGACCTCGGCGAGAGCCTTCTTGATGCCCTCGCCAACTTCGCGCTGGTTGCCGTAGACCTTGGCCAAGTCAAGGTGGCGGTAGCCAGCCTTGAGGGCCTCGAAGACGCCGGCGCCCACCTCGCCGGGGGCGGACTGCCAGGTGCCGTAGCCGAGAGCGGGCACCTTGGCGCCGGTGTTGAGAGTGACGGTGCGACCAGAAGACATGTTTGGATTGATTGAGATGGGGGTATCAATTGTAAATGAAGAAAATGAGGAAACAAGGGCGGAATTGGGTGGGAGGGGTTCCTGAGCTTTTAAAGAGTTGGCCCACGACCTGACCTGTTGATAGCTATGGTGGGGGAGGGGCAAATTTTCCACCTGAATGACGACACAGACTGCACTGAACGATCTATTAGTTAGTTACTTTTAGTTACTTGCAGTGAAGTTACTCGCTAAAAGCATCCCCTGGCAACCACTGGGTCTGCTCGGGGCTACTGAGGGGTTCTGTCTCCAGTTAATGCAGTGTTCCTATTGCTGCATTAATAATGCTGTGCCGCAATTCTGAACGGGGTTCGATCCGCCGCGTTTGGACTGTCCCTGTGTTAGCTGGCGTGCCGTGAGATGCCGAGACTCCGCGACGGGCATTGTTAGTCTCTAATTGGCGCGGTTCGCCCACCTGTCAGGGTTGGTGTGCGCCACAAGGAAACGAATGCCCCAGCCGGAGAAGCTTGAAAGAAGTTGAAAGAAATTTTATACCGGGGCGACGAACACTGGTAACAGCAACCTTGGCCCTCAACGCAAAGCAAGTCAGTGATGCGCGGAGCCATCGTGGGGGCGCCAGCGACTTGACAAGGGCCATCTAAGTCCACAATCCCACCGAAATGTTGTTGACGATGATCCATTCTTAACGCCGAACTGGGATTATCGCGGACGGTGTTTAACGAATCTTGAGTCACACCGAACGTTGCATCGCGAGCAGAAAACGGTCTTCTTTCCTGTTGGCGCTTGATTAAGCTTTCATCTGTCAATCTCAGCCCTGGGCCGCGAGTAAAGCCAGGGTCAGAGCCAGCCGGTAGCTGGGCCGATCTCGCATTGCGGGACACACGGCAGGTTGGACTGCAACGTGAATGAGTTTGGCATGAGCCATGCCCATGCAGGCTCGTTGCATCGCATCACGTTACGTTGACATGAAAATGCACAGTATCGCCTCTGGCCTGTGGAATTAAGAAGCATCTTCTATTCTCCGACAACGTTGTTGTACTACCAGGACATCCTAGAAGATGCCGTGCTTTGAGCCTGACACTGAAGCTGCCCAATCTGTTCGAAATACATATTATCGCCCGCTTTTTGTAAAAGTCGTTGCAAATCCATTAAAAGAAAGTCCAAGTAACAAAGCCGTAACAAACCGTATAATACACAAAGAAATGCTGTACACAAGAAATGAACCAGAAATGAATCAAACTGCAATGTCCGCCGACGATATCAGTGAAACAGCCGCAGGTATAGCTGATATCTTTCTTCAAAAAACTCTTGTTCTCTGATTATGCCTCAGCTGGCGCGGCTTCTGCTTCTTCGGCGGCAGGGGCTTCTTCTGGCGCTGGCTCGCCGCCGCTGTCAGAGGACGCCTTGGAGCTCTTTGACCCCTTGCGGCTGCTCGGGCGGCGCTTCTTGCGTGGAGAGCACCGGATCGAGTAGCGATAGACCCAAAGAAAGGCAAAGGTGCCGATGAGGAAGATGCCGAGCACCACGCCGACGGCGAGTCCAATGCTGGCGTTTGTGTTCTGGACCGGGTCGCTGGAGAATTGGCGCTTGACGAGAGCAGGCACCAAGAAAGCCGCTTTATCAGCTATCCCAAACTCATGGTTGATGGAATTTTGGCCGTCGCTATGCGAGACTGCATGCGCAGGCGTGAGGCTGTCTGCCTCACTGACACCGCGCGGGATATACATGCACCCCGCTTACACCACTGGTTCGGGCGGGAGGGAGGAGTGTGGGCGATGCGCAGCAACCTCAGCGACTGGCGAGCAACGCCAAGCGGTCGGCAGCAGAAGAAATAGATGGCGAAAGAGCTTTATCCAAAGCGTATTAAAAAGAATTTTATGTAACAAGCAGCGCAATCATTCATCGTCGGAAGTAAAGGGGCTCGCCAGAACAAGCAGATGGGGGTTGGGCTTCAACATCGTGGGCGGGCGGGTGGTCATTATATCTACCCAACGTAGTCGGTCGTACCTTAGCCTACAAGACGGCGTCACTGGAAGCCTGCAGAGTTTAAGGGCGTGCATCGAAGCCTGTCCGCTCCAACAATTTGGAGAAACGTGGCGCGGGGTCGCACCGTCAGCCTGCATGAGTGGTGAATTGCTGGGGAACTGGTACGTGGCACTAGGGTCTAGACATGCACGGATTCGGTCGGGAGCGCATATGCAAGTGGTTGAGGTGAAAGGTGCGATGGCTTCGATGAGGTTGCAGGGCGCTGTCTGCGTGTCATGAATCACCGCATGCTAGTCAGAGGCCGGTTTGGATTACATGACGTCGGAGGGCAACGTCGCTCAAAGTATAAGTACTGCCGCTCACTTGAAGCGAAGCGCAGTATTTCGATGTGATTGGGATACTGCCTGACTGGGCTCGGGCTCGGGCTTCGATTCTCGTGCCGATTTTGAAAACCCGCAATTTATTGTTCATCATCGTGGGAAAGGCTGCGCCGGGTCGCCCTAGCATCCCGGGGATGGTTCCGGGGCGGGCACCAGAGAAATAGCGGCCCAAGCAGTTGCGGCCTCACGACGTCGATCGCGATGAATCGAGAATTTTGTATAGAAAGTTTTCAATCAAGGAACAGGGTGCAATGGCGCCTGAAATAAATTGCATGAGGCTACCGAGAAATGAGCTATCAATTTATGAACATTATTTACGAGGAAACGAGTCTCTAGCTACTCGTTAGCACGTCTAGCCTGATAGCGGCGCCGACGTACAAATGTAAACTGCGCTCAGAGGAAAATGACGAAAAATGCGATGGTAAATGGATTCTCACACTAGGAAATTAACTACGACTTCTTTTCTACCCATTAAGCAAAATCTACTTTGAACCCCCTACGCAATTCCCAGTACTTCGTAGAAGGCCTCAGCGGACGGTTCGCGACCCAGAAGATCCTTCAACAAGTCCATCGGCTCACGACTACCACCAGGCTTGAGCACCATATCGCGATACCGTCTGCCCGCCTCCTTGTCCATCGGGTCTTTGCCAAAGACGTTGTGGAACATGTCCGTAGCGTACACCTCCGACCAAGTGTACCCATAGACGCACACATCGTAGCCAGCCATAATGTGGGTGAAGGTCGCCGCGCCTTGGGCCCAGTGGTAGTCGGCCTCCTCGCCGAGATCCTCTAGCATGCAGATATCGTGTCGCAGCTTGTTGTACAGCCTGGACACGTCCATGGTGCAGGCGTCCTCGCGCGACGCGGGCTGGTGGATCATCATGTCAAACTTGCTCAAGTGCACCGAGCGCAGCTTAAAAAGCGACTCATTGACGTAGCGCGTGCGGATGAGAGAATCAATCATCTCGTCGGGCATCTTCTCATCGGGACGCGCGGCGCTGGCGTCAGAGACGCTTTCCAGGTACGCCTTTTCATACTCGGGCGAGAGATACGACCAGTGCTTGCTAAGTGACTTGATCTGCGACGAGACCCAGCACCAGTTCTCCAGCATCTGGGACGGCGCCTCCACAAAGTCGCGCTTGGTGTTGGTGCCGTGGAAGCAGCCGTACTTGGTCTCGGACACCAGGTTGTGCATGCCATGCCCGAGCTCGTGGAACATGGTCACCATTTCACTGTGCTTGAGCAGCGACGGTTTCGTGGCGGTTGGGTTGGTGAAGCTGCAAACCAGCGTGGTGGCGGGAAATCGACGGCCGCTGCCATCTGGGTTGTCAGAACCTTGTCGCAGAGTAAAGTTGGCAGCGCCTCCAAACTTGCCCTCGCGGGGATGGAGATCCATGTACAGGTAGCCCACGAAATCGGACTGGTTGGATTCGCCATCATCTTTCCAGACTGAAAACAAGTGCACGTCTGGGTGCCACACAATGTCTTCGCCCTTCCCAGTTGGTGAAGCCTTGTCCCGGTCTTTGCCCTCAATGTTGACAAAGACAAGATCAAATAGCTTCGAAAAGATGCTGAGCATGCCGTCTATGCAGCTTTGCAGCGGAAAGTATTCAGAGAGCTTCTGAAGATCGAGCTTATAGTTTTGCTCCAGCATCAAGCCGTCATAAAAAGATTGGTCCCAAAGATAGTAGTGTTCCGGGTCGATTGAATTGACATCTTTCCTCTTCAGCTGTTTGAGCTCGTCGAGCTCATGCTGAGCACCCTTAGCTAGTCTGGTCCGGAGGTCATCCAAGAGATCATTGACCGTCTTAGGCTTCTGCGCCATCTTGTCTTCAAGCGCAAACGTCGCATGATCAGCATAGCCCAAGATGCGGGCTGCTTCGTCTCGAATCATGATGGCTTCTTTGAGCAGAATCATGTTCTCAGGACATCTGTTCTCACTGCCCAGATACCTGTATCTTCAGTCAGAAATCTTCCATGTTGTAATGTTAAGCGCTGCATCCCACAACGGCAAGTACTTACATCTTCTTTCGAGTCTCTGCAATTTTGCAATGCTTTAGAGTAGGACGCAGATCTGTAGCCTTGAAGGACAGCTTAACCTTCCCTTCATTCTCGCTTCCTTTCTCGCCCTTTTCGAGAGTCTCAAGGAGATCTTCAGGAACTCCACTAAGGTCTTCTAGCTTAAGCCACAAGCCGCTCTTGTCATTGGAAATATTCTTTGAATACGCAATATAGAGCTCTGGTAGCCGTTTTTTGATCTCTTGGAGCCGATTTCGTTTTTCAAGCGGCAATGCCAGCCCTGCGCGCGTGAAAGCCCTGTACTCGTCTTTCAGCAGGAAAAGGTCCTCTGCCTCAAGCGCGGGGTCATCCTTCTGCTTATTGTACACGGCTTCTACCAGCACAAAAACGTCTTCGCGCATAGACAATTCGACTCGGTAGTCACTGAACGTCTTCTCCGCGGAATTGGCTGCGTCGCGAATTTTTGAGTCAGGCGACACAGCGCGAATGAATCCAATGGCGTTCATTTCAAGTGACATGGCGCTCCTGGCCTGTACCAGTGGGTACAAAACATTGGAAAACTCAGCATTGCCAACCGAAACATTCTGCACAATGCTGTCCACCAACTTTTTATTGCGCGCGATCACATCCTCAGTCAGAGTGGTCACGCTCTCTGGGGAGTGCGTGAACAGCTGCGGGGCTTGCGGCAATGAAGGGGATGACATGGTGGATAGCAGTTGTATAAGCTACCAGCGATGGCGTGTGCGGGTGCTTGTGTAGGCAGAACCTCTGATGATGCTCACTAAATGACAAAAGTCGCGATATTGAAGAATCGTACTGGTGGTACAACGCGAGCAAGCCAAGCGGGAAGCTTTCCGAGAAGAAAGTCTGAGAGGCTGTTGGTAATTTGGGAAGAGATTCAGGTGTGCAGACAGAGCAGACAACTAACGAGACATTGCTGTTTTACAAATTCGGTTAGGCATGGATTTTCATCGCTATTAATGCAACTACAATGCGCTTCGGGACCCTTGTTATTACGACAACAAGGCTCTTGAAGCGCCCGCTATTTGCATGCGCCCCATGCACTTTTGTTCTGCTCCTGCCACTTGCGTACCAACAAGCAGCTCATCGGCTGGCACGGCACGCATCCAGGCCGTCGCCAAACAGCGCTACGCATCAACATGGCCAATCAGAGCACTTGAACTGGATTAGCGGGCAGACGCTTCTGCAGTATTTGTGGCTTGCTGCTGCCCTCGCGTGCAAGGATCATGGAGGTGTGAAAACGGAGCTCTGCAGCCTGAGAACCGGCGTTGGCAGGACTAACAGCCTGCGCTTGAGCAAACCGACCTAGCATGAGGATAGAGTGTGGTATGTTGAGGATCTTCTCCGAGCCAGGCGTTCATATTTACAGACTCACCAATGGTCAAATTTCCTCGAGAATTGCACCCCTAAGTGATTAGTGCGTTGTGTGTTCGAACGAATCTGTCATTATTCGTGTGCTCCGTCGATGCACCGCAGCGCGCCACTTCTGTCCCTTGCAGGCGTGTTATTAGACGACGAACTGCTAACTAACTTAGCGAGTGGAGCGCGGAGTGTCGCCGCTCTTATTGACCGTCAGGATATTGCACATGCCCACGCTGCATAATAAAGAGGAGCCTGTCCTGTTATAATTAGACAAATATTAATATTTTTGATTAATAGTTTTTATTGAGTCTCTGCATTTGCAACTAGATTTAGGAAAACCCATCTGGAAAACTAAATCGAGACTACACTAACTAGGGCCATCCACGGCGTAGCGCGCACGTATGCCCAATCATTCAACACGCGACTACTAGGCAACAGCTCAAATATTGCAAATATCTGTTACCTTGACCATATCATCATCTATCGATCTATTTAGTGATGTGTTCCCATTCGACGGTATTGGCCTTGTGCTCGCAGGTTGGGTTTCCGTTGTTCCACTCGCCACGGGCAACGATCCTGGCAGCCTACAGGAGAGAAAGGTGTCAGATCAGTATTCGTCAAAGGATCTTTACTCCCATGTAGTTCATGGTGTTGGGACTTATTTACCTCCATGATAGTGGCCTCAGAGATGGGCATGGCCATGGCCGCGGTGCTGATGCACAAGGTAATGAAAGAGGAGAACTGCATGTTTGTTTTGGCTTGCTTTTGACGCTGATTTATTTTTAGAGTGTAAAACTTTCAAGCTGAGAAGATTTGGAATGGTGATAGAGCTATTTTTCTGGTCGAAAGCCGACTTTATATACTTCGAGTACCCCGCGCCATGGCTTGCACGGCGGCCGAGTCACTCGGGCTTATACGGCCAAGAGCGAGGACGAGGGTGGCAGCGCGTACAGTTATTTCGTAGTAAATTATATTCAATTAAAACTCGGAGACATTTGTCTCCCCGCGTCCTCCAACCAATGCTGTCGCGGGCGGGCTATGCGCGATAGCTCCCCGCAGTCGTCGCGTCCTGACCATGAGGGCGGATTCACTGCACCCCCAGCCAACTCAGGATGGGTGCAATGCTCATTGGAACCATATTAACATGGAATATACAAAAGTTCCTCTCAACAATTCGAGCGATTGCTGCCTAGGAGCTGTCCCAATGCGGCCGAGTGCAGGCGGGCTGTCTGCAACCCGAGCATAGCGTCGGTGCTGCGCCGCTCGCGCATGCATTAGTATACAATACTACTGTCGCCTTATGGAGCTTTGTTTCGTGGCTTTTATTTGGTATGCGTTAGTCCAACATGGGCGGCTTGCTCTGTTGTGTTGATGACCATCCATCTCAACACTTCCTCCATGATAGAATATCCTTCCCACGTTACTTTGTCACGTTTTCACTTAGCATTGTATAGTGTGTTTTTCTTGAACTAGTATCGCGTGAAATTCTTCGCCTATCCTTCCAGTTCTGCTTACAGGATCAAATTCTGTTGGTTGGTACGAAGCTACGGTCGCTTGTTAGCAGACCCCACTGCGCCAAAACGCCACCCACCCAACATCATCGCGCAACTCTGGTCATCTGCTAATGGAGAGATCCTGGCAGCCTAGAGTCCTCACCACGCTAAATCAGTCTTCCGCGGTGGGCGCATTTCAATGGTCGTGCAACTTTTAGGGGCGTGGCTTGGGGGCGGTTGGGGGCGGTTGGGCGCGCAGTCAGACGCCTGCATATTGCCGACGGAGTCTGGACCACAGAGACAACACAGTCTCTGCAGTATTAGTTTATTTTATAGCGCGAAATAATATCCCTCAACTTCTCTTTTCGGTCTCGTCTCATGCATGTCAATGATAGGCGGAATATGCTACGCAAAAGAGGAGGTGTTGGTAGCTGCATCTCGTATGGCTGCATGAGTGGACCGAACAATCGATGCAGGCTGTGGCTAACTAGGCCGTGCCAACTCATCCGAGATTGTACCCCAGCCTCGACGCAAGCGTTATTGTAGCTATCCCCGGTCTTGTGTCTCAGCCCCGATCCCCGTGCTGATGGAAATAGGTTTCTCGCCCGCCGATATGGACCAGATGCGGTTCGCCTTCACCCCGCCCACAGCAGAGACGGCGTTTGAGTCGCATCATCCACGCTCAGTACGCCAAAAACATGGTGAAAATGAAGTTTCCATATTCTGCTGCAAAAAACTTTGGTTTTTCGACTGCATCAATTACTGTCTTCATTTTTATCGTATATACTCTTCTTCACCTTTTCACCGTCAACATTCACTTCCTGTCTGTGAATTCCGAGAGGCCAGCCAATCCTACCAGCATTCGTTACAATCCCTGGCTAGACTTGAGCATCTCTGAGACTGAAAGCCTGCTTCACTATTTGCACACAGTCCCAAATAACCTGAATCTGTCCAGCCCTGGCTCTACGGACCCATTTCAGAATTACGTCCTTCGCACGGAGTTGTTGAGACCTAACAAGTCACAATCATTGAGCTTCGTTGACGAAGGTTCTCGCTCTAAGCCCCCACGATGGGCTTCTGTACTTGTGTACCATGGGGCCGATGGCGATGTGACTCTCGACGAGTACTCTGTCGGGCCTCTGCCGCCATCTCCTGAGACCGAGATTCGCCCCTTGACATTTTATCATAATTCGGCGAAAAGCACCAGTCCCAACCTGGTGCCTGATTCAATGTCGCTTAAAGATTGGCCATACTCGATTGCGCGCGACATCTCTGATATAACTCAAAGCCTATTCGGCAGTGCCATCAATTCTGAGAACAGTTCTAGCCCAAACGGGTTGGAGCTGACCTTTCGCGATCCTTGGATCGACAGCGACGGCAGAAATGTTCGCTGGTGCGTTTTCCAAGGAGCTGGAAAGCGTTGGGGCGCAAACACTCTGCTCCCGCAAGGCCTGTATCTCAAGATAGATACAACTGGACGAGACTCCACTCAGTGGAAAGTCATTCACTGGTTCTATAACAACGTGTTATACAACTCTACTGAGGAGTTTCGTGCTGCCTGGATGTCGCCGGGTTTTGTCATTACTCCACCAAACTTGGATGGGGAATGGACTCATGTTGATGATGCTGCGAATTTTGACAGAAATCCCAAACAACACTCTACAACTCTGGCCACAGACTCAGAGAAACAGCAGTTTGCCCTAGACAAAGAACAGAAGTTTGTCTCTTGGCAAGGCTTTGAGTTTCATATGGCATTCTCACAAGCCACTGGTTTGACGCTTTACGATGTTCGCTTCCAAGGAGAGCGATTTATATACGAGCTTGGCCTTCAAGAAGCCCTGTCTCATTACGCCGGAAGAGACCCGGTCCAAGGCGCTGCAAAATATCTTGACTCGTTTTGGGGAATGGGAGCCACAATGTTTGAGCTAGTTCCAGGTACGTCGGATGCACATTCTAGCTAGTCAGAAAACTGCTAACACTTGCAGGTTTTGATTGCCCGAGCAACTCACAATACATGGACGTCCAATTTTCATTGCGGTCGGAAATGAATATCCATCGCAATGCCATTTGCTTCTTTGAGCACGAAGCCGATTATCCACTCCAACGCCATTCCACGGGCGCGTATGTCAGTGTTTCCAAAAACACATACTTTGTGGTCAGGACGGTTGCCGTTGTCGGTAATTATGATTACTCCATTGACTACATATTCTATCTTGACGGTAGCTTGGAAGTTAAATTCCGTGCCAGCGGGTACATCCAAGGCGCATATTACGTACCTGGTGAGAGCGAAGAGTACGGCTACCGTGTTCATGATCAATTCGCGAGCAGCCTCCACGACCATGTCCTCAATTTCAAGGCGGACTTGGACATTCTTGGGCAGCAAAACACACTCGTCAGTGTAGATATTGAGCCTGCCACCGTTCAATATCCTTGGGCGCCTGGTGAGAGCCGCAGCACAATGAAGCTGAACCGGCGCGTCGTGGAGACCGAGACCGGGCTGAATTGGCCTGCGAACTCGGGCTCTCACCTCGTCGTCCTGAACAACGATACATCCAACAGCTGGGGCGAGAAGCGCGGCTATCGCATCATGCCGGGTAGCGGCATGGGCGCGCCCGCGCATCTCACCTTTCAAGGATCGGAAACATTGGGGCGCTCGGCGGAATGGGCGCAAAAAGACCTGTGGGTGTCGAGGCAGAAAGATACCGAGTTTCGCAGCAGCACGCCTTCCAGCAATTTTATACCTGACGATCCGATGATTGACTTCGGCAAATTTATCGACGGAGAGTCCGTTGTACAAGAAGACCTGTAAGTCCACCAAAATCGGAGTTCATGATGCGAGATACTAACATGCCTGCTTGCTAGCGTCATTTGGTTCAACCTGGGAAATCATCATGTTCCTCATTCGGGTGATCTTCCGAATACACTGCAGCATACGAGCGCCAGCTCTGTGTGGTTCATGCCGTACAATTTCCACGATCGCGACCCCAGTCGAGGGAAGAGTGAGAGGACTTTGCGTGCAGCGCCTACAGTGGAATACCGGCGACTGGGTCCTAACAAAAGCCGCGCACGCTCACTTTAGCTATTTTCAATATGAGAAGGTAGAACCCTAGCTTAAATCCCGAACCAGATGGATCATTTACATGATGAAATGATGAGGAACGCTACCGGTGACACCAGGTGACATCGAAGGCACACACCACCGGCACTTACACGGCCAAAGATGTACCCTACACAAATTGCTTCTTCTTCATTCTGCCACCTGAGGAGAACCAAAAACACAGACTCTAATATACTGTAGTAAAAATTATCACCAGAAGCACTCTTTTCTTCCTGTGCGCTATCTTCTCTGAATATGAACGAGGCGGTTTGTGGTCACCAACCGGCGAAGATGTATTTCAAGTTACAAGGACGCCGCAAACTGGATGCCAACCAGCTGTAAACTTCACGGCGTCCACAGGCACTGCCAGGGAATACTACCTGACTCTTCCTCCTGATTTAGCCCCGCGATTAATTGGGCGAAGGCTGAGCTTTCTGTCCTGGAGAGGTAAACCGGCACTATGTTTCGCTGCGTGCGAACCCGAGATGATACACTTGCGAAACAGGTTCTATATAGGCAGGTGCTCTAATATTCATTCTACCATGCAAAATATCTGTAGGATCTATATGGCTACGATAGATACTCTGTGCTAGTGATATTGTTGTAACAGCCAACTGTTATACTTTAACTACTGCCTCGGTGCAATCAGTTAAGTCGTTAATGTTGTTTACTCCGAGAAGGCTTAAGCGGACGTATTCTCTGTTGTAATCCTGCATTACAAGTCAGCTCAGCTCGCTCGCGGTCTGATCCGCCAGTCTAGTCAACTTACCGTAAGCCAAGGAAATAGGCCAGCAAACCCTGTATATGATTTCCAGGCTGGCTGAGTAACAGGATGTCTACTAAGCTTCTCATCGCTTGGTAATCTAAAAACACCTTCTGAGGGGTGCTCAGCAAGTACTTCGTCGTAGAAATCTGTGCCCCAATTTGCTGGCGTTCGATCAAATGCTTCGCCTGCGCGGCTTGGGTCGACGAATGATTGCCGAGCAGAGGTATGCGCTCCCACAAGAGCTACAAGACCCCGAGGTGAAATGGTCTTATCTGCGAACAACTCAATGAGCTCATCACCACTTTGTTCTTCTGTAGGAAGAGTCCCCTTTGGCGACGGATGGCATCTATCCTTGCGACCTACAAAAGTAGGTACAAGGGGACCGTTGTCACACACATTGGTTGCAACATTATGCCCTGTTTGGATCAGATCTGCCATCCGGACCCCATAACGCTTATACTCGAGGAACCATTTCCATGTCTGCGCACAGATCTTTCCCAATCCCTTGTTGTCGTCACGGGCTTCGCACTCTCCCGCTAAAATAATAGAACCATCCGCACCTCCATAAGGTCCTGTGCTCTTCGACCATGTACCGGCATCGTGGAACCCCAGCCGGACGGCGGCGCGGCCTAGATCATTGCAGCCGTGATTGCCATCCGAAAAGGCCTTTCGCATATCTAGATTGATGTATCTCCAGATGCAACATGTATGTTCTCGGCATGCGTCAGACCCCTTGGCCGGTAATGGCGTTGGCAACGGGGTTGAGGAATTGTCTTTGTCTGGTGCGCGAGTGTTTTGCAGCATAGACTTGATATACCGTCCAGTATATGTCAACTCGCTATCGGGGAGTGTCTTGAGGTCTCCGAGTAACTCTGTTGATATTTCAGAGTCTGACTCGGCCCGTATCAGGAAATGGTGACTTGGGTTAGCGTTGATGAGAGTAGCAGCGTTCATCATCATCAAGCCGATGATGGCGGAGATGTCGACTTTGAACCTCATGTTAAGTACTGAGAGTATCCTGAAGTTCTTGTGTTGAGACCAGCGAAGTTGTGGAGGACGGGACAATTTATATTGTGGACATGATTCGGTCAGACCTTGCCAAGAAAAAAATTGTTTATCGTTTCGTATTCTCAGTCTATCTGCTCAAAGTTAAAAATAGCTTAATTAGGGTCAGATGATGTTGACTAGTTGATCCAACCTTAAGAAGAAGCAGACCGTTTTGGGATAGAGTTCACATAAACTTTAATTATAGTAAACATAAGTTAGTCTCTATAAAACAAGGGATGGTATTTCTCGTACCGCAATGACCGCCGCATCGACAATGTCCCACATTTTCCTGTTCTCCACAACATTTCACGGTTACACTGCGCCATTGTGTACTCGGCGAACTTTCCAATGCGCGGGAGGCTAAAAAAATTAATGCGACGGCATTGACCAGACGCCGCACAATATAGAATGTGGAGGCACGTCACCATAGCGTACGGTAGCCCAGCGCAGGGTCTGGTCAGCTACCAAAAGTGTAGCCTACGTCCACTTTGAGAAACATATCCGATCATGATGGCAATGTAAGTACCACAGCACCACAATAACTAATTCATGGAAAATCAAAACGGATTTACTCAACAGGATTCCTATCAAAAGCTTTTGTCTTTTGTACTGTTTTTTTTCCCTCTTTGATCATCAACCCTTCATAGTCTTAATTACGTAAATTAAGCCAACCTGGCAACACAGTCTTCAGTCGCTTCAGTCGCTTCAGTCGCTCTTGTCCAGATTATATGTCGTGGTTGTGTATTTAGAGTAAATATGTCCCATGTTTACAGTTCTCAAATCGTGAAAATAAATAAATACATAAATAAATAAAGCGACTTTGCGAATATACGGCTCTAGATTTTCCAATACCTCGACGTCATGTTCCAATACTCGTGCCTATAGGTCCCCGCAGTAGTCACTGGTGACGGTGACAGTGACAGTCTTGGTGGACGGGAGAGCGGTGGTGACACTGCCAGTGATACCCCAGCATGAGCAGGCAGAGGAATAGCGAGAGGCGCTGTCACAGCCGGAAGCGTAGGCGGGGATGGAAGAAGGGACCTGGGTGGCGGCGCGGATTTCGTGCTTGTCGCGCTTGGACTTGGCAGGCTCATCAAGGTCAATAGTGACAGTGACGGTGGTGGTGACAGCAGCAGGAACAACAGTTGTCTGCAAGAAGCTGGAACAGTCGGCCTGGCGGGAGGTGATGGGGAGCAAGCCATCACGGGTACCTGTGATCTGGCGCGCGCAGTTATCACCTCCGCAACGGCTTGTGGCAGCGACAGCGACCACAAACGTATAAATAAAGGCGAGAAACCTCATTTTTACGGAGTGTGAAAGAATTCAATCGAGATACGTCTCAAGTGAAGTGAAGATAGAGCTGGTGAGGATGAAGAAGAGGTAGAGGAAAAGCCATCAGAGCTCGTGTATAGCAGCCTTTGGGGCTATATATACTCCGTAATAGCATTGATGACCCTTTTTTTTTTTAGACTTTCGGACAACTTCCCCGGACCCGTCCAAGCTTAATACCCACACACACGAGCCCGAGATGATAAGAAAACCACACACAATCAAGAAATAATATCAATAGTAGTTGCGACAACCATTGGCCTTGAAAACAAGCTCAAACAGCTTCTTTATGGCTGTGTGCAAATTCGTAGCGCTAAATACGTCTCCCCTCATACCATGTTGCTGCAGTTGGTTGGGCAGTTAGAAAGCTCCGTCGTATAGTGCAATCCAACCACCATCTAACCAACATCATCACAGATCTTAATAATAGTAATTACTTAAGTAAAGAGAGTAATATTAATATAAAGGATAAATATAATAGCTATATAATAGCTAAGGCCTATATAAGTCTAGACTAGGTGGTCTTCTATTTTGTGCTGGCTGTGTGCTGTTAGGAGCTGTTAGGAGGGTGTGGAGTGGCTCGACCTAACTTTAACGTTCCCCGATAACGTCTGCTCGCTAATAAATGGCAATGAAGCGGTGGTGAAAGCGATGTGCTTTGCGTTGAGGTGCGTTCGGAGATGCTACTTCATATTATCGGCGCGAGTAAATTTTCTTCGGCACCCAGCATAGAGGCAGTTCACCGTTCTGCCCACCACGTAAATCTTGGCGTGGCGCGAGGCGTGACTAGACGTGGTGAATGTCTGTTGGCAGCGTAGGCTGTCCCGGAAGCGGCAAGGGTAGCGTCCAGTCATTTCTTGCGAATAAGTAGACAACTCATTCGCCTCGGGTGGAAGATGTTGAGAGGTGGCGCCGATACCGGACCAACGTTCCTCCGTAGCCTCTATATCTAGCACTGAGTGCCAACCATAGGCACCTTAGTTAGACAATACAACATACGATTCTCTCTCTCTATCTAATAGCCTGTATATCTCAACAGAAGAAGGCCAATGCTGGGGCTCGGCCTCGGACAGGCATCGTCACTGCCCATTGACGTGTCATGGAGCCCAGAGGGCTCGGCCAAGGGGTCCCAGAGGCTGCTAGGTTGTACTAGCTTCACGCGTCCACTCGATTGGCTGGAGTGCTGATTGTTGAGCAGTAGGGAGACATAGCTGCCGGCGGCATTCCTGGCCTCCATTATGAGGCCTGACATTATTCAAGGAGTGATCACTATCGTTTATAATGTAGTTGCTCGAGCTTGTCAACAGGAAGATTTTGATCATGAACAGCAGGCACGCTACCGAGTTATATTCTCTTTCTTGGAACTGAGACATGCTCGTCACGAGCACCCGACGCCTATGCTTTCCACAGCAGGTGCTTGCGCCGAATGATACTTCGCATGCATTAAACAACGAAATTGCGCCAGATACTATTATGCACTTTTTAATATAAAGGGATGGATCCCGTAAGAAAGCAAGAGATCGATTTCGTATTCATATCAAGCTCAGCCGCCACCATCTGCTGGAATCCCGTGGATACCCTCCTCGACCTTCCACTGAGCGCAGTCGACCTACCGAGTAGAGGATTCTATTCCAAATATTACCTATTATTTAATACAAGGATGTCTGGTTGTGGGCGAAGGAAAGATTGCCACGATACTGTTCGAAGTGCAGGGCTTGGCTTCTCGTAGTACCTGCCAAAAGCTCTGGGGCACCTAACCGGCTGGTTTATGCTTATCGAATTGATCTCGATACTCATAACTTGTGCTTGAATTGGTGCTGAGTCCTCCTTGGGGCCTGTTTCAAACACTGTTTGAAGCATTCAAGCCGATAACCTCAAACTCGGCAGGGGTAGAACCGATGTCAACGAGCTTACAGGGGCCCGTCTGCGCGCCCACCCAGTTGCCACGACTCGTTTCATCAGCGTTACTGGTCAACACCCACTTTTGGTGCTGACTAGTTGGCTAGTTTCGGGTGAAGCCAAGTCCGCCGCCCGAATCAGTCTCTTAATAAATGCACCCGTCCTCCGTGCAAAAGATGAGGCGCGATTCACAGTACAATCATTAGCTGCATTATGAGACTCCAAACCTTTACGATAACCTTGGTCGCAGCCAGCGGCACAACAGCTTGCTTGCACGGCGCGGCATTGCAATCTCGCGGCCCAGGCCCAAGTCTGGATGAGTCAGCTTCCTACGTGCCGTGAGTAGGCAGCGGTTTGGCCACTATTCGTGCACCGGCGCTAACAACGGTAACAGACTTCTGTCAAAACGACAACAACGGAACCAGGTCAACATTTTTTTTGGTCAGATTCAAAATATTGGAGCAGAGATATATGGCTGCTACGCGGGCGGCTCAGATGACGCCGACAAAATACCGCAAGGCATCCAGCCGAGGACTGTGAATTTGGGCAATGAGGGGTTCGATCCAAACCTGGACCTTGGCGTCATGGTCTACTACGTCAAAGCTTCCCCAAACTCCGTCTTCATGTTTGACACGTCTACGGCAAAAGTTCTCGCCGACAGTTGCAACCAAGAATTGCGGCAGAAGACAGGCTTTACCATCGACAAGGTGATCCTGAGCCATGAGCATGGTGACCATGTCTCGGGGCGCGACGCGAGCAGCTTGAGGCAAGTGCCGGTTGTAGCGCAGGACACGCTCGTCCGCAAATTTGGCGCCAGAGGTGGCGGAAACCTGGCCTTGAAGCAGGGAGAATCCCAAGCCATTCCGATGCAGGACGGAATGATGAACGTGACCAATGTTCAAGCCCATACTCAGCTGGGGACAGTTGCCATGATTCGAGGTGTCGCACTTGTGGGCGATGAGCTGGAGAGCACTCTCAACTTTCTCGTCAGCAGAAATACACAGGCGCAGAGCAATCAACTGCAGAAGAGCGATGATATATTTTCGCAAAACAACATTGAGAGGGTCTTGCCAGCACACGGGAGTGGAGCCGCCTTGTTCAATGGACAATTCACTCTCCAGCTGTTGAAGTCCAATCAACAATATTTGCAGCTCATGGCTACAAATGCGCAATCCGTCTGCTCACAGTCAAAGACCCAACAGCAGGAAAATCAAGTCAAGGCAACACTCGCGAAATCGATCGGGGTCAACGCAAGTGATATAACCGATGCATACTTTGCAACTCACATCAATGAAAACTGCCAGACAGTAGGCGGCAACAGAAAACTGGCGAAGCAGGGCCGAAACCAATAAGCGGGTGGTCAATGTTCAGGGGAGTTTTAGGGATATACTATTGGTATCCATGGACACTAGTTATTCATGAATTTTAGGCGTCGTGTGCGGGTGCTGCATCCATATTTCGCGTATATTACTGTCGAGAGACTACCGCCTAACACAATGAATGCTCTGTAACAGATAGCCTTACCATCGGACCGAATTACATGGTTAGAATTAGTAAATGCATGGATTTTTGCTCCTGAGGCTAGTCAAACTTTAGCTACGTAATCCTCGGTTGCAATCGTCAGTGTGATATGAATCTGCAAAGCAGGTTGAAGAGGTTTGACAATCAGGCTCAGAATAATCTGCCACAACAGGACAAATTATTTTCAGCCACGTCAGTGGAGTCGTCAGCGGAATATGTCTCCGAGATGCCAATCAGTTTATACGTCAGCGATTACAACAAGTCATCACTGATAGCAAAATTATGCGCGTATACTGGACGAGTGCGTGCTCTTCCCTTTGAAAGGGGAGACAACTTCGTCTGATTAGAATGTAAAACTTTTAGGAATAGTTTATCATCTGGCTCTTCAGTTAAGGCGCCAAGTAAGCCTTGTTGTGGCAGTCCCAAGATGCCTGGGCCGGGGTATGTGACCGACTCTCCGCTTGTGATGGTGTCCGTAGCAAATTTATTACACAAGGAGTTAGGCAGCGTAATTTGAATTGAAGGCGAATTAATGTTTGGAGGCATGTGATGTATGGAAAGTGCAATATTACTGCATAAAACTCTATTTAATATAGTCACTAGCCAAGAGTGCTTCTTGATGGTTTCGTTTTTCAGATGCATAGATTCAAAGTCGGGGCCACCATCTAAAGTCAAACCTCAGCCCTGTCATCGAGACCACGCTTGAATCGGCTAACCCAGAGCCCTCCACCACCTGCGGGGTGCAGGAGTCCGTATTTAAAGTTTCAAAGAAACTTATCTTATGGTGGCTTAGATTTTCCGATCCGCGGATTTTTTAGGGTTCAGACTAAACTGTAGTGCCGCAATGACCATAGCGACGGCAGCAATGACTATAGCGACGGCAGCAAATGACTATAGCGACGGCAGCAATGACTATAGCGACGGCAGCAATGACCTCGGTTATTACGATAGCAATTGCGGAATGAAATCTATCACCAGTTCCGATAACAATGCTTTATGTTGGTGCTCTTTTCCGCAAATGTGGCTCGTTTCCGCACGTCGAAGTCACCCCCCCCAGGTCGGGAGGGCTTGGGCGCAAATGGGCTCCGCTACACCTCGGCACGGAGGATGGCCGCTCAAAACTTGCCAAGGACTGAAACAGTCCGAGTATGGCAACACGCATGGCTAATGGGCACATGAATAGAGAAGTCGTCTCTTCGTAGAGGCCTTTAAATGCATTCCGTGGGGGCTGTAGCATTACATCATGCTTCTGATCCTGATGGAATGGTCTACCTCAGCACTCGTGCTCCGGTGAAATCGCGTTTCCAGCTCCAAGTAGATGAAATATAAGCTCATGAATAGCAACCCTGTCATGCAGACTGTTTAGGGCAGACAAAGCAACCGTCTTTGATGAATTTGAGCGAGCCAGGTGCGAGCTTGGGAGCCAGATAAGATTATTGCTTTCCATCTCTGTGATGTAGTAAAGATTAAAACTCTTATAAGTTGCCTTTGCAAAGCTTTTTATTCACGACTGCGTAAAATGAGCTCTTGTGCTTTGGCGCAGTATTCTTTTCATCTATGTCTTTCCCCGTTTGCAAGAGGACATATGCCATTGATGCTACTTGGCAATGAGAACACAGTAGTTAGATCACCAGAGTGCGTGAGCCGCGGCTCAAGCCACATGACTACCACAACGCCATATGTGTGTTTTGGGCTTTGTCATGGCCAATAACTTTGCCAAGTTCTAGGACTGCCTGGTCGCGTAGTAGACTTGGAAGCTGAGCATCATACATATTCGCCGGCGGTGCCCAGCCATTGGTATGGAGTAAGAGAGCGCAAAGATGAGCCGCATGCCAAAGATCCTCCTTCTCGTCGCTTCCTCCGATTAGATGCCGTTAACATAGACGATTCTGCTTAATAAAATCTAAAATTTGCGCAACATTAAGCGTTCCTTTAGCAGTTTCCAGTATAGTAGTTCTAGGATAGAAGTTTAGATCCTGAATTATAATATTAAGCCGCCCACTTAGCTCTTTAAACAAATATTAATAAAATCTTAGTATCTTATAATATAATGAATATTAAAGGAAATAGCAGAAATGCATATTTAATAAAATTATATAATATTTAAACGATAGATGCTGGCTATTTGTAACCGGCCCAGTCGCTAGGTCGAGTACTTCTGGTCTGGTTACATGGTCTTTTGTCCCCAGTGTGTATTCTTACTGGCTGTGGTGTCCCCAACCGGGCTGCGAAGGGTCGGCCTGGTCTTCTCTGTTCACCTGCACAGATTCGATTAGCGTCGACTCTTTGGCGGGGAAAGCATGCTGATCCGGTTATTGGAATTGCAATTGGGCGACTCACGAGGTCGCGAGGCTCGGAAGGGGTTGGCGTAGCCATAGAAATGGCGAGAGAGCACAGGCCAATGAGGAAAGAGAGCTTCATGTTGACTGTATTTGAGGTCTTTTGTGCTAGGGTGGTTCTTTGACGAGGTTTGTCCAGAGCGTTCACTTGTGAATAGGAGAATATCCCACGTTCGGGGGCGCTGACTTTATAGATATACTTAACCCCCTAACCTTTGGTCTTTGGAGCGGATGTCAGCCTTACCAACACTAGTTAGGGTCGCGGCGACGGAAAACGAGGCTCGGGACTGGCAACGCTCCACCATATTCAGGCTGCGTTCATCGCGAATCAGACTCGCAATCCAGACGGCAGGATTCGTTTATGTCTGAAAATGTAGCACTAAAGGACGCCACTCGCCCAGATGGCGCCATATATACAGCGCTTCTGCCGCTCGGGGAAGCCTCGTGCTGCAATCAACTGGCTCTCAAATCACAGCCCCCCGCACAAGACAAGAATCGTCTGCCAATCAAGATCTACGATGGCCTGCCTTGAGTAAGATGAATACTACGTTCCCATGTTCGTTGCTTCCCCCCGAGGCTTAATTTCCAGTACCTTAAGCGCCGACGCGAGACAAGGCTGTAAGTGCGCCTTGCCCAACCACACAAGAAGGCTGAAAACGAGGCGGCGTATGTTTGACTTCCTAATATGGCGCTCGCAGGATCGGGGTGCCGAGCCTTGGCGGTAACAGTCTCGGGGCTGCCACAACGTAATTTCACGCCTGTGGGAGTCTGGACAATACAGAAACTTCAAATTTCGCGCAGTTTCTCTTTTTATTAATATTCTCGCATGTTTTTTTTTTCTCGGTTTCCTATTTTGAATCAGGCAACTCGTGCAGACTGAAAAATGTTACCTAATATAAGGCTCGTTCGTAGCCTCATCGGCCAGGCTCTGGTGGCTGAACTAACTTAGGTATCAGCGCCAGACCCTTGCATGCAGTCGTAAGCTGGGTCGGCCGAGTCGGCTTCCACCGCAATGCAGGCAATCCCCCTTTACAGGCAAGTGCAGTACGGTCCCAAATGTAGAACAAAAGGAGAGCCTCCTTGAATACCTTGCTCTCTTGTAGCATCAAGCCAGTAAAATTGTGTGGTTGTCAGTTCGCCATGACGTGCGTGGCGCACCCAGCAGCACCACCGTTGCGCCCGCCAGTGGAAGCAAACCACCAACACCACCGCTGACATGGCAGTCAACATATTTACCAAAGAATTATCTCAAAAGCGTTTACAATTCTGACGAGGAATTCTCGTATACCAAGTATATGTATTACCAGAAAGAATGGCATAGCTGAGTAGAGGATTTCGAGCAGTAGCATTACTCGAATCTAATTGGCGGCCTGCAGCGGCACCAGAGGTTGCAGTGCACGGAGACTTCTGTCTTTGCATCTCCGCATCCCTGGGGCTTCTCCGTAGACCTGTCCCTGGCCCATTTCATCAATTCATCTCGCAACGGCCGTCGACCATGGAAGTTTTACCCGCCATCATCGCCTGGGCGGCAACCAGCGCATGCCGGTTCCCCTTTGTTGCCGAGAGCGGGCTCGGCCAGCGCTTCTGCTCGCGCGCCGCGATCGACGTGCAGGAACTGGCGGCGCGGCTCTCGCCCACGGCGCAGGTCCTGTTCCCCAACGACAAGGGCTTCGATGAGGCGTCGCGCCGATGGAACATCATCAACGAGCCGCGGCCGGGCGTGGTGGTAATTCCCGGCTCGGTGGCGGACGTTGCGGAGACGGTGAGCGACTAACCCGATCGATGGCGTTGGACCGTTGCTGAGTGAAATACTAGGTCAAATACGCGAATGCGCACAAAACGCCGTTCTTGGCCGTTGGTGGCCAGCATGGCGCGACAAGCACACTGGGGAAGCTGCAGGGTGGTATTGAAATCGCGATGAGCAGCCTCAACCGCGTCGAGATATCCGAGGACGGGAAGACGGCCAAGGTCGGCGGTGGCGCCCTGTCCAAGACTGTCATTGATGCTCTCTGGGCCGCCGGGAAGCAGACCGGTAAGCCCCCCTCTGTCTGTCCGTCTATCCGATTAAAACATGTCTAATCAGGAATAGTCACTGGCACCTGCGAATGCACCAGCTTGCTCGGCCCCGGCCTCGGGGGCGGCCACGGCTGGCTGCAGGGCCACCACGGGCTCATCGCCGACCAGTTCCTGTCCATGGACGTCGTGCTCGCCGACGGCAGCACGCGCACCGTGGACGCGGCCTCGGACCCCGATCTATGGTGGGCGCTGCGCGGCGCCGGCCACAACTTTGCCATTGTCACGTCTGTGACGCTGCAAATCTACGACATCCAGCACCGCGACTGGGCGCGCGAGACCATGATCTTCACCGGCGACAAAGTCGAGGCCGTGTACCAAACCATGCACGATACCATCTTCAAAGACGGCCAGCAGGATGAAGACGTCGTCGTGTGGTCGTACATGCTCAGCATCCCCGACATCGACGCCGAAAACCCCGTCGTCATCGTATATCTCCTGCAGGAAGGCGTCAAGGTTGTCGATACAAAACATTCCGCCGCGCTGAAAGAAATCGGCCCCGTCGGCGTCGAGGACACGCCGGGCACGTACCTCGACCTCGCCGCCTGGACCATGATCTCCGTCGACGACGTGCCCTGCCAGAAGCTCGGCACCAGCAACCTGCGCTTCCCGCTGTACCTCGCGACGTACGACGTGGCCGCCGTGCGCCGCGCCTACGACATGTTTGCCACGGGGCTGCGAGAAACGCCCGCATTCGCGCACTCCATCTTCTTATTCGAGAACTACGCCGTGCAGGGCCTGCGCCGACCGGCGAGCGAGGACAGCGCGTTTGCGTTTCGCGAGGACAACATCCTGGTGGCGCCGCTCATCGTCTTCGCACCGGGCAATGACAACGAGCTCGCGGATAAGGCGGTGGCGCTGGGCGAGGCGCTGCGGACGACGCTGCACGAGGCGTCGGGGCGGACGACGATGCACACGTACGTGAATTACGCGTATTCGGACAAGAGCGAGGAAATGTACGGCGCGGAGGCGTGGCGGCAGGAGAAGCTGGCGCGGCTCAAGGCGAAATACGACCCGCATGGGCGCTTCAACTTTTACAACCCGGTTGTTTAGTGCGGCGACGACAGTAGCTTGGAAGCATATGTGCAATTGATATTTACAGCTCTAGTATGAATTTTGGCCCATTGCCTGGGTGCGTCTTCATTTCAGCCTCGTCCATAAACTCGGACATTGGTACACGTAGCTTGTAATCGGCGAGCATACGCCCGTCCGCGTCCCGGGCCAGCACTACGAGCGCCCATGGCGAGTTCTCATTCGCTGCGATAATATCCCCACGTCCGCCGTCCAAGACGCAAAACATTCGCGGTAGCACGCCCAATGTCGCTATTTCCTGCTCAAACTCCAGCGTCGGGTGCTTCTCGCCGTCGCGGATCCGCATGCAGACGATGCTGTCGTGCGGACGGCCCGTCAGGCGGTTCGTCACGTAGAGGTGCTTGTTATCGGACAGCAGCTCCAGATGTCCTGCTCTGGCCGTCGGCGGCGGCTTTTCCGCGCCAAACGTGGATTCCTCTGAGATTTTGGTAAACAGCAGCTCTGAATCCGTGTAATGCAGCGCAAAGACCACCACCGTGTTGGTGAGCTCGCAGAGGAGCATGTAGTGCGTAGCGGACGGCGCACCGACGGGGTAAAACGCGCCGTGGCGAGGACCGCTGCCGGGCGGAAGCGTTACGCGGTTGGAAATGGTAAAGGCGTCATTTTTGGAATCAATGACGAGAACCTCGTCAGTGCCCAGGTCCGGGATGACGTAGAAGCGCCCGGTCGGGTCAAGAAGCACCTGATGCGGGTGCGGCGCGTCCTGAATATGCGACACCGGCCCAGCGTTCCCGTCCGAAACAACCGTTTTCTCCATCAACCTCTCCAACTTGCTACCGTCGGTGACGTCCCAGACATCCACCGTACTGCTACCAAACACTGCACTCAGGAGCCGCCGCTTGTCTTGCGAGAAGGCCAGGTAGACCGCGCCGGGACTGGCCGTGTCGGCCGTCAGCTGCTGCGTAAATGGCGTGGCAGAGGCGGCGTCGAGATGGAAACGGTGAAATTTGCTGCTGTCTTCGTCGACAATGTACACGAGCGACTGCGTCTTGTCGACGGCGAGCCAGGAGGGGCAGCCGGGGAGGGCGAGGTCGTAGTCGATCTGGAAGGTATTGGCATCGGCGTGGTACGTGGCCAGATAGACATGCCCAGGGCGGGCAATGAGGAGTCTACTCATGATGACGGATGTCAAGTTTTACCTTGCAAAGAAGAGACAAGAAGAAACTCAAGTTGATGTCGAAGAGCGGCGCATCGGTGGGGTTGGTGGGGGATGGCGGGGGTCACCAGAATGCGCGATGTCAACATTGTATACGTGTATTATCTGTATTAGTTGCGAACAAGTCTATATCTATAAATCGCTAAATCCCAAAATTTCAGGATATCCACCATCTCCATTCAGGTCCAATCACCACGAAATCGACACGGCCTTGCCCTCGTACTGGCACTCCGCCGGGTTCTGCAGCAGATTCTCATACACCCAGCGTCCAACATCATCTCGCGAGATGAAATACCCAACCGCCTTGACCTCGACGCCTTTGCTCGGATCCTCCACGCCCACGCGAATCGCCTTCTCCGGCTGCGCCTCATCCTTCAAAAAGCTCGGGCGCACCATGACGACGCGCTCGCCGCTCTCCACGAGCTTCTTCTCCATGACCTCCTTGTCGGCGTGCGGCTGGCGGAGCATGAGCTTATACATGGGCAGCATGCCCCAGGGCACATCACAGCCGAACTTGGAGATGCCCGTCGTGCTAATGACCGTGTAGAGGGGCTTTCCCTGCACGCCCTTTTCTCTCAGCGCCGCGAGCGCGGCAATCATCGTGTCCGTCGCCTTTTTGCAGACGTCCGGGTCGTCGACGGAAAACGTCTTGATGTCGAACAGTCCGCCGATGGAGACGTGGATGGCGTCGACGAAGCGGGTTGGGTCAGAAGGGTGCACGAGGCAGGCGGACACGGAGGCGGCGTCGTGGGCGTTGCCGGGACGCACGACGAGGTTGGCGGGCTTGTTGGGGAAGTGCGCGTCCATCTTCTCGGGTTTGCGGCAGAGCGCGATGCAGGTGTCGCCAGCGGCGACGGCGCGTTGCAGAGCGGCGAGGCCGCAGCCGGCCGAGGCGCCTATGAATGCGATTGTGTGAGGCATGTTGTGTGTGTGTTTGTGGGTGTGTAAAAAGTTGTAGTGTGGTGTTGTTGCAGAGATGGTGTAGTAGTGTGTAGGTAGCTGTCTGCTAAAGTAGTTTTGTTGTAGTCGATGATGATGATTAAAACTAAAAATCCAGGGACAGAAGGGATACTTATATCTCATCCGTCTACGTCCCCCATGTCAAACATTACACGTACACCAACCCTCCTCCCATCTCAAGATTCAGCCAGCATCATCATCATCGCCCGCCTCGCCATTTTGGGACCATCCGCGCATAGCGGACGAATAGGCGAAAGCGAGCCAACTCCGCACCATCAGCCCTCGAGATTAAAAAAAAAAATCGCTTGAAAACAGTTGACAACGAAAACCGCTAAGACTAACTAAGATCCACGCTTGCGCAGCCTGCAAGGTCCGCCCGCAAGTCCGCTGGTGCTGACGAGGCTGCGCCCCTCGCACCCCTCGCACCCCCACTTAAACAGTGCTGTGTGCCCCGATCCGCCCAGCGAAGCTCGCGACGCGAAAGGCGCTGCTAAGGGCGAACCACGAAATGGGCGGCCGGAGCCTGATTGCTGCTGCAGCCTCGCACATCCTTTTCCGTCACCGTCCAGTAATAATGAAAACAGTTCTGAATAGGAATCGGAGGCCAGAAATGAGGGCGGCGCCACAAAAGCATCTCCGCAGACCTGGTCGATTTAGTAGCCTGACCCAGCCTTACAGAGATGACCTCGTTCACCACTAAGCCTGTCCTGCAAAACCGTCGCATGCCACGGCTAGGGTCGTTTAACTCTGACATCATCTTACTTGCCCCCTTTTCTTTTTCTTTTGGTAATGGTTAACATTTGTAGAGGAGTATGTTCTAACTAGCACTGCTAGTCATTAGGTATCATTACAAGCTCTCGCCTTCTTCCACTTCCTCCTCCGCATAGCAACTCCGCTGGCACATCCTTTGTCCATCAATGCCCAGCATTCAAAGCCTCAACTCCGTGGGCATCGCCATCATCTCCTCGCCTGGACCACCTTATACAGCACATACGCGCCGTAGCCCAACGCGCCCAGCGTCGCCCCGCGGCCCAGCGTACCAAAGAACGTCTCGTTCGCCAGCTCCATCATCCTGCTCGCGCTGCCCTGCATGTTCGCCTGAAACGCCGCTCTGTCATTCACCCGCGGGAACGGCGCCTCCACCATCTTGCCCGTCTTCGGGTCTTCCACCATGGGCACGTCGACGCCCAGATGCTTGCACAGCGGCGCCCAGCCGTCCTGCACCTTCCACTCCAGTCTGCGCTCCTCATCCACGACCTTTCTGCACTCGTCATAGCTATTCAACATGAAGTCAATCGCCTTCTGCTTCTCCCTGAAATGATCGTAGCGGCCCTGCGCGTTTTCAATCTCGTCCCAAAATGTCGCCATGTCTTTCGTCCTCTGATTCCACAAATAACACCACAGGCCGCGCACCGTGTCCGCCAGGGACTTCCTCACCCCAAACGCCGCTACCGTCTCGCTCACGCTCTCGTACCACTTTTCCGGATCACGGTTCACCATGATGACCTTGGTGTCGGGGTAGAGCTGCGCGAGGTCGGCGGCAAAGAGCGCGGAGGGGTAGTCGATGGCAGCTTGGCAGTCGCCGAGGAGGCGATCCCAGTCGAGTTTCGTAAAAGTGCCGTCACCGCGGTACTTGGCGCGGAGGGCACGCGTCCACTCCTTCATCTCGCGGTTTTCGGGATCGGTGACGACGTAGAGCATGTGGTGCGTGCGGTTGAAGCCGAGCATTTGTAGAGCGGCGTGTGTGCCTGCTTCCCGTTAGCGACTGTGTACGGGGAGAGGTGTCAGGGGGACATGGAGAGGCATACTCAGGGTGCCAGTTCGGGGAAAGCCACAAACGATAATCTTCATGGGCACCGTGCGAGGGTAGCCCTCGGTGCCGTCAATCGGGTATCGTTTGGGGAGCATCGTGTCTGCGGATCGTCTGATTGTATCGTCCGATGTTAGTTATCAGATCGTAAATCTATCTTGTAAACGGAGAAGTGCGAGGGACAGCACGCGCCTTTTAAACAACACCGCCGAATCGTCGACCCGCTCCTGCCCCAGCCTTTTCCTTCTCTCCTCCCCTTCTGTTTCACTACCCGTATCCATCCATTCATCCATCCCACTACTGAGTTTTTTTCTTATTACTTGAGGAATTGGCGCTGACGGCTGAATGCGACTCTACGCACCGCCCGGCCCACCACGCGCGCGTGGCCCGCCCAAATCGAGGCATGGCCCTCCACACGGCGCCGAGCTCGTTGTTGATGAAACCTCCGACGTCCGACCAGCTTTTTGTCCCTCCCTGCCCGCACCTCGCCAACTGAACGGCGAATCACTACCCTTACATCTAACCAATTGCTTATTTGCAGACATTCACTACGCTGGGAAACTAAATTCTCCTCTGGTCCAGGGGCGATCGATTATCCTTCACTGTTCCCACAACTGCCGGCCCGCCTGAAGAGGGAACATCTCCACAATGGCCCGGCCGCGCGAGGTCCCGACGCTCCGATAATCCGACTGTTTCGGCACTACCTTACAGCATTGAAAGACACGTACACCTTGTCATACAACGCCTTCGTATGAAGGTGGTCTGAACTAGTCCCATGTTGCGCAGGTGTGCAAGGAACTAGGCATATGCGATGCAGCGATCCTTGACCTTAGCGTCGGCCGTAGCGGTCCTAAAGCGAGCAAGTCGAAATGGCCGAAAATTACCAACGTTTTGGTGTGTAACTATTCTACAGAAGACAATCCAACATCTACAAAGAAAAATGTTTCGGAATTCCAAACGTTTCATAAATGGCAATGTCCCACCGCTGTATTTGTGGCTGTTCTGGCTGGAATAAGTACATCGCCAAAAGGAAATATTGAGGTCATCTGGCCCAGCGGAGGCGCAAGCTCGGTCCCGAAGTCGCTCGCCAAATGCCCGAAACTCCCACATCCAACGCCCCAGAAAACGACGCTAGTATAGACCTTGCTGGTTCATTTTGGCCATTTTAGATAATCTCGGCGGAATGCGCGGAGTCCATCAGTCTTGGGGCAAATAATCATTTGTAATAGCGCGGGGATATATACCCATGTATGCCCGTCGCTGCAAGAGAGTCGTCATGTTGCATCGCATACACCGTCGTCACGAGCGACCCGTCCTCTATCGATTTATAAGATTTATAAGCAGTCATATACAAGCAAGACATGGCGAAGGATTCTGAACAAAGCGTCGCAACACACAGCTGCCTTTCTCGTACGACAATTGCATCACACGCCGGTGCTTTGCAGCGGTTGGTACCATGAAGACATCCGTATTGGCGCCAACGAAGGCTCCAGAAATGGGTTCAACGACGGTAGTAAAATAAAATAAAAAAGTCTCCGTAGTATGGCCCAAGTCTCCGCGGTATGGACCAAATCTCCGTGGAATGAAACAAGTCCATGGCTGTCTATTATTATATGCCTGTATAGAAAAAATCGCTTTTGCGTAAGACATGAAAGAATGGCAGAAAGAAAAAAAGAACACAGAAAAAAACACAACGAATGCATAAACGATATTACCATTACCGTCTTGCCATTCAACAGTTGGCCACCCAAAAGATACAGCGCGCCGTCAACAGGCGCCGGGTATGCAGCACGCACGCATATACTGAAAACGCCAAACCAAATCCCAATCAGCTGACGACTGATTTACAACCAGAACAGAGCAGCACCGGCCACGACCATGGCCAGGATGCTGGCCTGTGTCTGCGAGCCGGAGCTCTTGCCGCCGGCCTGGGTCTTGGCATCGGTGGTGCAATCCTGGTTGAACACCTTGGGGTCGCAAGTCTTGGGGTCGAGGCCGTTGGCGGGGCGGGTGTCGGAACCGGAGCCGCCGCCGCCGCCGGGAGCATCGTTGCCGTGGTCGTTGGTGCCGGGGATGCCGCCGCCCGGCACTGAAGCCTGGGTGGACGAGGGCTTGTCGGGGTCGGAGGCACCGGCCTCCATGTCGAGCCCGGTGGCCATGAAGGAGCCGAGGATGGTGCTCTTGTCTGTGTCCTTGACGGTGTCGTTGGTACCCTTGGCATCGGTGAAGATGTAGCTCTTGCCGCTGTTGGTGCCGGGGGCATTCTTGGCGGCATAACACTCAATCTCGACTGATTTGACCGAGGCGTAGTAGTAGCCGTTGTTCTTGACGTCGGGGTGGTCCCAGGAGATGACACCACCGGCCCAGTTGACGGTACCGGGCGGGTTGCTGGGCAGGCCGGCGGGCCAGATGGAGAGCTGGACGCGGGCGGGTGTCTGGGGGAAACCCCAGGCGTTGGCGGTGGCGTTCCAGGTGTCCTTGCGCTCCTTGGTGCGCTCGGTTTTGCCGTCGACGAGCCACTCAATCTTGTCGGGGGTCCAGCGAATCTCGTACTCGTGCCAGGTGCCGAAAGTGTCGTCGGTGGTAATGTTGCCCGAGTTGGTGTCTGTCAAGTTAGCAACAAGTCAGGCAGGGCAAGTTTTAGGAGATGGTCTTACAGTCAGTAATTCCCTGGAAGTAGTAGTTGGTCTGAGAGGTGCCGAGGTCAACGCCGACCCATTCGTAGTCGATTTCGTCCTTGACGTCCGAGAGCAGAATAAAGGCGGTGACGACGCCACGGCCACGGCTCGTCTTCATGGTGGCTTTGACGTTGCCGTACCACATGTACTCGGTGGAGGCGAGGACGGTGCCGGGGGTGTTCTTGCCCATGGTCATGAGGGCGTAGTCGTCGTACTGCTTCACCTCGCCCTGGACCATCCAGTCGGCCTTGCTGGCGTCGCCGAGGTACTTGAGGATATTGACGCTCGTCTTATCAATGTTGTCAAACTTCATCTTCTTGTCGGTGCAGACGGGGGCGGGCGCGCAGGCGTCGAGCTTGAAGGAGCTGCGGGGGTCGCATCCGCCGAGGCAGTAGGCGCCGACGCCGCATTCACCGTATTCTGTTCAGTATTAGACGATGTGATGGTTTCGAGATTTCGGGGGCACTCACGGGAGCAGCAGGGCGAGCTCTCGGGGCACGGGTTTGAAGGGCTGCAGAGAGCGAAAGCAGTGGTGGCGCTCAAGAGAGCGACGGCCACGGAGCGCAGCATTGTGGCGGTAGCGAATGTATATGTTATTAAAAGAGTAGCGCGAATGAAATGTTTTCAGCGTCGAGTGAGTCGTCGAGTGAAGCTCGAGGGAGCACTGCGTTGGATCCTTTGTTAGCAACCCTTCATTAGGAGCAATCCTCACGGGCTCGAGCCTCGTTTTCGTGCACAAACGCTATCGCATCGCGCTGACGATCCTGCATGAATATCGACACAAAAGAAAATCGCAAAAAAGAATGCATGGAGAGAAAGACACGCGAGTAGAGGGTTCTTTTTGGCAACCACGCGGTTCTGCACAATACCGAGACATTGTGTCGAGACCCTAGACCCTGCAGCAAGCTTCTGCAAGGGCGATCTAGGGTTCCAGCGGGCCACCAAAGAAGCAAAAAAAGGGTGTCTTGCAGCATAAAAATGTAACCAATCTGCGCGTGCCGTCTCTCTTTCATTTATTTTGTGTCGTTCATCGATGCAAGGGCGAGCCGTTGCAGACCGGGCGGGATAACGTTTGCATGCGCAGCGGAAACAGACTTTGGAGGCAAAGAGATTTGGCGACCCACCTGTCAAACGTCGAGAGAAGAAAAAGGTCGAGTCGTTCGAGTTTGTCGTCGCACGGTTCGAGTCGATCGCGATGCTAAAGAACGTAATAACGAATGAAGCGCCAAACGGCAAAACGGGTTGGAAGAAGAATGACGGGGTAGAGGAGCGAGATGGAGGCAGAAATCAGCAAGTACGGAGTAATTGTGCCAATCCTACCTCCCGAATGGTTCTTGACTAAGGTAGCGAGCAGTGGCGCCTGGGCAAACTGGGCCTAGCAAAGGGGGTCCCACAATGCCAAATACGAAGGAACAGGCGGCTGTAACCAGAACTTTGCTGCCGAAAATAGTTTGACAAAGGCTCCCCGTGCGGGTTGTCCGCCGCTAAGTTTTGCCACCTGCCATTGCCGCTCAATACTCAAAGAATTCATTCATCAGCACGAATGACCAGAGTCAGAAACGCTGCCCTTCAAACACGATAAATATTTGCCGCTTTGCCATGCTTGCCAAGGACCCTTGAACCCCCATGCTGATCCATGCCTGCTCCAGCCGGTTCCCTCCAGCGCCCAGCCCAACGGCAATGGTCCTGTCGGCGGAACCTGTATCAGCCTCCGCCCACCTGACGGAGCGAGGTCGCAAAGTCTGCCTACGGAAGCACACACTGCCGAACAGTTTACCATTTATTCTTCATCTCGATTCCAATTCATTCATACAATGCGCCTGTTATTGTTTCCTAATGTATATACAGTTTTTGATGCTATTTTGACCGCACGTAAATCCCATTTCCCTCCATCCCTTTTGGCTTACTTCCTCCTCCGCGCCTTAAACGTCTTCAACGGATCTCCCTTGCGCGACCCGATGCGCTTGCTCGACTTGCCCCTCTTGCTGCTCCGGCGGTCTTTGCCGCCAAACTTGCGCAGCGGCACGAACCCAATCTTTTCCGCCGTCAGCGCCTCCTTGCCCTCCTTGGGCAGCAGGTACTCGGGGATGTGTTTCAAGTGCGCCTGCTGGCGTGCCGTCCGGAGCTCGCCATCGTGTCGCAGGTGAGCCATTTCGTTGGGGTTCTCTTCAAAGTATCTGTACTAGAGATTAGTTGCATGTTCCCAAAAGAAAACGGCAGTAAAAAAGGCCCAAATGGTAAATAAACGTACCGCTTCAACTTCTCACTCTTGAGAATCTCTTGTCGCAGCTCTCTCGTCCGTGCCTCGCGCACCGCCACCTTGGTCACCGCACGCAGCGCATCGTTCATGCGGTACCGAAACGCCTCGACCTGCTCCGGGTTGAAGTTGTACGGCTGAATCTCCTTGCCCTTCTTGGCCTGCTGCTTCGTGATGCGCGCCAGGATCTTCTCGTCGCGTTCCGCGCTCGCCACCGTCGTCGGCATGTGCTGCCGGTACTGGTCCTTGGGCACCACAAACGACAGCGCCATGCCCGTCTTGCCTGCGCGCGCCGTGCGTCCGATCCGGTGCGTGTACGACGATGCCGTCGTCGGCAGGTCAAAGTTGATGACAGCCGCCACGTTTTTAAAGTCGATGCCGCGCGACACGCCGTATTCCAAATCTTGCTTCGTAGCCTTGCGCTTCTTCTTGGGTCGCTTCTCGCTCGTTTCCGTCGTCTCCTCGACTTCCTCTTCCTCGCCCTCCTCCTCTTCTTCCGCCTGCTCCTCGTTGCCCAGGATTTCCTTCTCGTCAGATGCAATAATAATATCGTACACGTTCTTGTTGAACTCCTCCACCACGTGGATGCGCGAGTTGACTGGCAGCTCCGAGTTCAGAATACAGCTGCGGATGCCAAACTGCTCAAAAAAGAGCTTCAGGCGGTAGCAGCGGTCAATATCGCCGACGAATATTATGCACTTGCCCTTGACGAGCTTGAGCTTGAAAATGACGTAGGCTAGCAGAAACTTTTCGTCCTCGCCGCACTTTGTGACCAGCTGTTTGATGCCCTCGCCCTCGATGTCCGGCTCCTCCAGATCCAGTAATTCCGGCACGTTGTCGCGGTAGAAAATCTTCTTGAGCGAGTCGACCTCGGATGTCAGCGTGGCGCTCATCATGATGGTCTGGATGCCCTTGGGTATCGACCACGACAGGTTCTCGAGGTCGCTGTCGTAGCCGTATGATAGCAGAAGGTCTGCTTCGTCCAGGACGAGGTGTGAGAGCTTGCTGAGCGACAGCGCCGATGAGTTGCCGTTGACGTTGTGCCACGCCCGCGCGGGCGTCGAGATGACAATGTCGGGCAGCGTCGCCAGCAGCGAGCGCTGCACAGCGTCGGACAGTTTGTCGGTAAGCTTGACGGCGCGCACGTCTTTAGAGCAAAACGCCGAGAATTGTTCAATGGCTTTGAAGACTTGGTCGGCAAGTTCGCGGGTCGGTACGAGGATCAGGGCGGCGGTGGCAGGTTCGGGGTCAGTCTGGGCGGTTTGGTTAGTATGCGGTGCGAGGGCGTCCAACTATCGAGGAATTGCGTACCGATTTGCGTTTGAGGATACCAGCAAGAACCGGCAGCACATACGCCGCCGTCTTTCCGGAGCCAGTCTTGGCCTTGCACAGGACGTCCTGGCCCTTGAGCGCCAGCGGAATCGCCATGCGCTGCACCAGCGTCGGTTGGGAAAACTTTTGCTCAGCGACCGCCTGTACCAGGCGAGGGTCGAGGGCCAGGTCGGTGAAGGAAAAGCTCTTGTCGCCCTCGCCGGCCGTGGCCTTGGCCTTGTCGGCGACTACATTCGTCTCTTCGATTTTGCGCTTCATTTTGTCGGCGCTTGTCGTATTTGATTGTTTCCTCTCGAGACTGCCAAAAAGATCAGAGGCTTGCACAATTGACCCGCGATAAGAAAAAAAAAGTTGGAGGTGCCCCACTTCTACCAATCGATACCGTCAAGGTGGGCTGCTAAAGGCGGCGCACGTCTACAGCGCATCTCCCGCTGTAAATGCGCTGTGACTATGCTGATGGCACACTGTCGAGCGTTCAAGTGCACAGCATGAATCCATCCGAGAAAATAGAATCATAAATGGCTTCAAATGGTTCTGCGTCACTCTCTCTACTGAAACCGTGTGCGCTTTCTCTTATATCTTTTTTATCTCGTAGATTACAAGTGGCAGGACAAGTCGTACTTGAGCAGGGAACCATGGGTCGGCCATGCTGTGTGACCAGCGCGACCTGCCACGTTAGCAACCAAGACCTCAACGTTCTGCAACAGTTTTGTTTTTATTATAACTGGTCTTGAGCTCGACTTGCACGAGATTGAACATTATTATGCCTCGAAAATGGTATTCTCGGGGTTGGCTTCACACAACCGTATAAATCGTTGCATTCCCATACACATCTAGGGTAACTCATGTAACAGTTGAACAAAGCAAATTAAACTCAGAGCAAGTTAAATCGTTACGTGTCTATTTTACATATTAAGTCTAATATTTTCTATTTCCTTCCCAACGCCCGGCCTACTCAGACTTGGGCGGCCACTTGACTCTCTTCTCCGCCCGCACGTACAGGTTATTCGGGCGAATCAGCTGAAAATACGGATCGTACTCGATCGGCCCGTCCTGCGCCAGCGTAAATTTATATCTGTACACGAGCTTCGGCAAGAAGACCTTAATCTCCTGCAGCGCAAAGTTAAAGCCGACGCACATGCGCGGGCCCTGCGCAAACGGCGTGTACGCGCCCTGCGGCCGGCTCTTGACCTTGTCCGTGTCCCAGCGGTCCACGTCGAACCGGTTGGGGTTCTCCCAGACCTGGTCGTTGTTGTGGATGTGGTGCAGCGCGGGGATGACGACCGAGTCCTTGGGCAGCCGGTAGCCGCCGGGCAGGATCATGTCCTTCTTGGACGTGCGCGCCGGCTGGTACGACGGGTTGTGCCGGCGCTGCGTCTCCTTGATGAACTTGTCGAGGTACGTGAGCTTGTTGGTCAGGTCGGCAGTGACCTGCGTGTCCTCGTCCCAGTCGTTGTCGATGAGCTCCTGCAGGAGGCGCTCCTGCGTGCCCGCGTACTGCACCAGGCTGTAGAGGAGCCACGACAGCAACGAGGATGTGGTGGTGAAGCCGGCGCCGGTCGCGACGACGAGCGCGGGCGCGAATTGTGCAGGTGGCAGCTTGTTGCCCTTGGTATCTTTAGCGCGGAGGAAATAATCTGCACGAGAAATTAGTACGATTTGTTTTAATGCTGCGCTGGGCAAGTCACATACCAACAACGTTTTCGGCTTTCAGAGCAGCGTCTTGCAGCTCCAGGTCCTCCTCGCCCCTGGATGCTTGGGCGATGGACTCGAGCAGCATCGCCTCGATGCGCGCCTTTGTTTGGCGGAGCTTCTTGGGGTCGCCGAACGGCATGTTGGCGTACCATGCGCCCATGGTCGACACCCTCTTGTTGAGTTCCAGGTTCTGCGCAATCTGCAGCACCATCTCGTGAAGAGGCGCGTCCACGCCCGTGAAGTGCTTAAAGTCCATGCCGAGCACCAGCTTGCCGACGGCCTGCGAACCCAACTTGAGCATGTACTGGTATACGTTCCACGCCTCGCCCTGCTCGTCCAGCTCGTCAAACACCTTGAACGCGTCCTCGACGCTCTTCTGCATCGTCGGCGCGTAGTGGCGCACCGCCTTGGGGCCCAGCGCGGGCGGCAGGAACTTGTGCGCCAACCGCCACTCCTCCGTGTCTGTATCGCCCAGGAAGACACCAGCCTCGAGGGACTTGATGGGGTGCAGCGGGTGGCCGGGGATGATGTGCTTGGTAAAGTAGTCGCTCTCGCTGAAGAAGATGGTGGCGAGCTTGGGGTCGTTGGTCTGGTACACGCGGCTGCCCATATTGCTCGTGGAAAAGAGGGGACCGAGCTTTTCAAACAGTCTTTGGTGGTTGCCCAGATGGTCTGGGTAGATTTCTAGATAATTGCCAAAGTAAGGAATACCAGCGGGCGAGGGCACCTCGCGCACAGCCTTTCCATCGATGGTGACGGCGACGGGGCCATCTTTGGCCATAATGTCTGCGACAGCTGTTAATCTGCGCTGGTCGTACAGAAAACCGACTCCTGTTTCTGTTAGTAAATTTTCAAAATGCGTCCTCAAAGAGCGACGAACCCTTGGGATCGACTATGCTGTAGTGGGCAGCAATGTGATGTTGGAGATCCTCAAAGTCCGAGGATTCTGGCAGCTCGATATCGAGAGCTGTGGAAGCATCTTCGCCAAGAAGATAAAACTGTTTCGTCGACATGGTAACGAATTCTGCGGCTTATCGAGCTAGTGCAGTGGCTTTGAGAGTAAATTACTAGATTGAGATGTGTGGTACAGGTAGTCTGTAATTCAAGCATGGCGGCCAAGCTACTAAATATGAATGCCTCTTTCCTATGACCGCAGCCACTTCGGATGCAGCCGAGGTAGCTTTTGAATTCTTCTAGAAAGACTTGTCCTTGCTGACCAAAAATATCGCACATTGGCGATCCCACCCGTCATCCCTGGCGTCATTATTATTGTCGGAAAAAATGTGAACGTCCGTAATCGCCTCCGGAGATCTTGCATGTGCGCCAGCGCCAGCGCCGCCCCAAAACATTTGAACATGGCCCTGTTTGTACATATCCATGGACATAGGGCTTACATTTGCGCTCTGCTCATTGGCGGCCTGCAATTTGCAACGCGCAATAAGCCGAGGCCTAGCTCCATTTTAGTCCCACTGTTAGTGAGATTGCAGACACAAAAAAATCGGAACGGCGCGATGTTACGCCACCGCCATCAAGTACGGACGATGCCGTGGGACTGTAGTCGGCCGTGCCGGGGCGCTACTCTCGGTGGCCAGGCCAAGAGAGCCACCGGAAAGAAAAACCCTGGCACTGAGGCTTTGTTGACGTACGTCAATACTGTGGGCACTATTTCCAGGAGATGGGAAGCGAAACATACCTATTCCACCCTGCGCGGTCCGAATTGCCTAGGCAAAAAAGAGTCCGCGGACAAGAGCGAGTGCTGGGCCGGGCTTTGCAGGGGCAGGAGATACAGTGATGTCTAGGACGGAGAAAATCGACGAACCCTTGCTGACCATTGCTTGCTAGGGCTCGCGACATTTACCGTCGGCCGGGAAAGCATGGAAAATTAGTCTGGCAGCGATCTCTTTCGGGAGCTAATGAGCAGCTCATAAAAAGTCAGCGGCCGCAGACTGTCGCCGCCTTTTTCATAGTCCTGTATAGATTCAATGTTTTACCTGCATCACTGACAACGCTTCAACTTTTTCGTTTCTTGTCTGCGTCTACTAATACCCTAATATCATGAGCACAATGGAGTTTGACTCGAGACAAGTCGCCGAGCACAAGGTCGCATCGGACGCCTGGATGACCATCCACGGCAAAGGTGAGCGGTGATGGCATTTCTTCGTCTGTGGGAGAGTTACTAAATTGCAATCAGTCTACGATGTGACCAAGTATTTGGAAGACCACCCTGGCGGCGCCGAAGTTCTCGCAGAGGCTGCCGGCACAGACGCCTCAGAAGCCTTTGACAATGCTGGGCACTCGGAAGATGCGTTTGACATTATGGATACCTTCCAAGTCGGCACCCTCAAGGGCTACAAGAAGAAGCCCCAGCGCAAGGCCGTTGTAGTGACGCCCGCAGCCAAGTCGCAAAAGCCTGCCTCGAGTAAAGCCTCGTCGGTCGTGGCCAAGCTCGCCAGCCTCGGCCTCTTCTCCCTCGCCGTCACCGGCGTGTACTACGGCGCGCGCCACTACGGCCCCTCCACGCCACGCTGGGTGCTGTCCATCCTCAACAACGAGACGCCGGGCCGCCACGGCTACGGTTTCACCAAGGGCCTTCTGGCGGGCGCCGGCATCTTCGCCGTCGTCGACGCGCTCCTCGCGCAGCACTTTGCCAGCCTGGCGCTCCGCAGCAAGTCCTTCACCAGCTACCCGGCGCACATGCGGGTGCCGGAGCCCGTCCAGGAGGACACGCTGCTGCAGCGCGGCCTCCTCGATCCCGTCACATACTCGCACCTGCCCCTCAAGGACAAGGTCATGTTGTCGCCCAATGTGTACCGCTTCACGTTTACGCTGCCGACGACGGAGACGGTGCTCGGCCTGCCGATCGGCCAGCACGTCGCCATCAAAGCCGACGTCGCCGGCGAGAGCGTGTCGCGCTCGTACACGCCCGTGTCGAACAATGCGGACCGCGGCGTGCTGGAGCTCGTCATCAAGGTGTACCCGGACGGTAAGCTGACCAACAACTACCTGGCGGACCTGCAGGTCGGCGATGAGGTGCTTTTCCGCGGGCCCAAGGGCGCGATGCGGTACACGCGCGGGCTGGCCAAGAAGATTGGCATGGTCGCGGGCGGCACGGGCATCACGCCCATGTTCCAGGTCATCCGCGGCATCTGCGAGGACGACCGCGACCTGACGCAGGTCAGCCTCATCTACGCCAACCGCACGGAGCAGGATATTCTGCTGCGCAAGGAGCTCGACACCTTTGCGCGCCGCTACCCCAAGCAGTTCAAGGTCTACTACCTGCTCGACCAACCGCCGGCCGACTGGGCCTACGGCAAGGGCTACTGCACGCAGGAGCTCATCGGGGAGAAGCTGCCGAGCGCGACGGCGGATACCAAGATGATGCTGTGCGGGCCTCCGGGCATGGTCAACGCGGCCAAGAACGCCATGGTCAACCTGGGCTTTGAGAAGCCCGGCGCCATGTCGAAAATGACGGATCAAATTTTCCTTTTCTAAAAGAGTTGTATGGGTATCATTAGAGATTAACTTAAGCGGAGAGCTTACTCACTGTATTTTATTTGTTGCTATTTATTCAGACGGCGGGGCGCCAGCCACAGTAATGACACAATGCCATCATAGGCACCTATTCAAACCGTCCATTTGTTCTTCACGCGATCGCATCATAATCACTCTGGAAAGAGAGGCATTCTCATAGAATATATTTATGCAGCTGGTATCTCGTATACGTATTTGAGCACTATCCTGTCCAACTCCCACCCTATTAGTAGTCCAACAACGCGATCACTTTTCTGGCTGGAGCAGATCAATCACAAGACGCCATGTAGCACTGAATCTCGCTTGTTATTTTCGCATCCAAATCTCCCCGATCGGATCGCCCGGTTCAGCCACGCATTCCCAATCTCCCATGCCAAGCTCCTTTGGCGCTACGCGCATGCCACGGCCTCCTCCGCCAACGATGAGATTACCGGGACGATATTTCTCGTCGGTATTCATGCGACGGAGAACACTGCCGTGAACGCGCACGCCGGGCGGGATATCGCGCACTTCGCCTCTGGGCAGCGGCCACCGGATCGGCTTCCAAGAGCCGTCGCTCTGGAGATCCATGCGACGGAAGGGTAGCCACTCCATCAACTTCCAGGCCGTCACGCCGAGATGGGTCAGTCCGTCGCCGTACGTGAGGGAGTCGTGCAGGCGAGACGTATGCGACCGGTGCAACGACTCGGTAAACGCAGACGAATGCTGCGAGTTGAAGGAGGCTTGGGTTACTGGGCCAGCCGGCTTTTCGTCTGGGGCTACGTCCTCATCACCCTCAGGACCTTGGATGGATACCTTAATCTGCTCCTCAGTGCAGCCCATCTCTGTCACCTTTTGCATGTCAAACACCAGGCCAGCCTTCATCGCTTCGCGCACGATCCAGGTGAGCGGGACGTGGCTTGCGCTTTTGCGGTCATCCGGTACCGGCCATCCGCCGCCAATGTCTCCGTGGCCGCCCGCAAACCAGACCTCGTCAATGTCCTGGCCGACAAACTCCTCTTCGTAGTCGGGCTTGTGTGATTCCTTGCTGCTTGGGGCGTGGACGCGGCCGCTGCGCTTCCACGACTTGAACGAGTGCGTGCGCTTGGTCATTCGGTACGGTGCGTGACGACTGCGCGATCGGCTCTGCGATTTACCTTGCCTCGCACTGGGAGGACCTGCATCGCCCGGCGAAAGAAGACTTCGGTGTTTCCGCTCTGCTTCAAGCTGCCCGTTTTGTTCCGCCATAGCGGCACTGGCAGCGGTCGCATCATCGGTCGCCACCGGGTCGGCACCGTTGGCATGAAAATCGAAGCTTCTTCGTATGGGGTCCAAAAACTGGCTCAGGTGGCGATGACGCAGATGCTGCATAGCGTGGTGCGTTTTTTGGTAGAGGAGATCTTGGCGAAACTTGGCTCGTCGTTCGTCGATGCTCACGGCGTGGCGGATGACTTCTGCGCTTGTTCGCGCCGTGTACGGGAATTTGGCCCGTTGCATCCACGCGCTCTCGAACCGAGACACGGAGTTGACGGTATCGAACAAACCTAGAAATCGGATTCTTCCGACCGGTCGTGAGAATGTCTCTCGAAAGTTCTTCATGAACTCGTACATTTTTTCGGTCTTCTCGTCAACTTCACTTGTACCCGACTCGTCATCCTCGCCGCTCTCGTCACCATGGGATTTCCGGCGGCACTGCCATTGTGAAAACGCCCTCCACGCAAACTTGATCATTTCTTCGTTTCCATGGGATAGGATGCCAATATAGTCCAGCATCTCGGCCAGAAAGCGAGCGATGTAGGCACCCCGGCTGAATCCGAACATGTAGATTTCATCGCCACTTTTGTAGTAGCGCATGAGGAAACGATACCCAGACACAACATGCTGATCAAAGGTTGAGCCAATAGCCGAGTCTTTCGCTTTTTTGTATTGCTCTGCTATCCGAGATAGTGTCCCCGTTTGGGTAAGCGACTCAGAGGTCACATAGGTACCGATCCCAGCTTTGCCTCAGTATTAGCTCAGCGTACGATGCGGTGCTTGTAATCGGAAAAATACATACGCTGGTAGTAATGATATTGGTTATCTGAGCTGCGATCCAACATTCGAAAAATCTTCAAAATGTTGCTATCGCTGTCATCTCCATGAAATTTGTTCCCAGTCCCATCAAAGCAGAGCACGAGCTTGCGAGGCCCGTGTTCTGACCCGCCGCGAGGGAAGTCCATATTGGAATGATGTTTCTGGAAGCAATCGACAGGTTATTGGAATATAGAAGAAGATGGTTTGGTTGCACGATGTTCCATGACCAGACTTGGCTGTCTGTCATATGGCAGGGGCAGCCCGCTGATTCTCGGCATTTGACTTATATGCTGTGGGACAAACTTGCCAGCTCGAAGCGGGGCAATGCATCTATTGTACCAGTACATATTATAGCAGTTGTAGTGGAATTTCCTGCAAGGCCGATCGTGTGGCGAGCTGAATCAAGCCTGCATGACACGGAACGCCCATCCTGGTTCCCAGGCGAGGGATTGCGTGAGATGGCCGCCACGTCATTTCGGATACAATTATATACACTTATAGCTTTTTATGAGACCTATGAAACATACGACACACCATTAATCATGGGACTTATTGTCCAACCTAGCCATCCGTAAGAGCACCTCGTACAACGCCGTCATCCGCGATGCTGTCATGATTGGCGGGTGGTTAGGATTGGTAGTGCGAATACGATGGCTGCAAAAATAACGAATCTGTGCAACTTTTTTCTTCTGTTTTAAATATCATTGTGCTTGTTAGCGCTTTGGTATACTTTTGTACTGGTTATTTTGTTCACTAGCCACGCTGTAGATGCATATGGGGCCATGTTTCCTCTTCTCTCGTTGCGCTGAGCGGGAGCGCCTCCATCCGGAAAAAGGCCAACCAAATTACGACTGCGACGTATGATCCTGAAAAAGATCGCCAATTATCATAACCTGTCAATAGAGGGGCCCGACCCGCGTACGGGATGCATGTCTCGCAGCCTGCGTCCAGCTGAATAATGGTACTGTTTGGTTGGGTGTACACGAAAGCAGTGTGATGTGATATGTGGGTTGCTTGCAGGGGTCAGAATGCATCTCATTGCAGCTGAAATTTGTTGCTCAAATAACCAATCACATCCCGGCGATATTCAGCGGCATCCAACGGCGGCCCGTGCCGGCCCTCCACGATGGACCTCTCAGCAGTTGCCGACAGTCATCTTGAGTGTACTGGTACATGCAAGCCACATGCATGCAGCCCGCTCAAAACAGGCATTAATAGAGCAGATCTATTTACAGCGACGCATAGACTGATTTAAGTGCAGCTCTTTTCAGTTTTCCCGTATATCATCTGAAGCACAGCCTTTTTTGCTCTCCAACGTCATTGTGTAAGACTGTCAGCGCAAGAAAAGAACATGTCTGCGGATGGTGTCGGCCGCGCCAATGGTGCGACCAATGGAAACGCAACGCATCACTTGAATGGTGCAAATCAATTGAAGAAGCAACCGCTGCCTGAGTATCCCAAGCCCACCAAGGCTGAGAAATCGGGCAGTCCATCATACTTGTCGGGATTCATGAAGCTCAGAAAGGCGTCGCGCCGACCATTGCCCACAGAAATGGGAGATGGCACGTATCGACTGGTCAAAAATCGTCCTTCTATTTTTAAAGACTTGCGAAGCATGACTTACTCAGGTAGGGCCTATACCTCTAATGCAGAGCGCAGACGCACTGTGCTAATGTTTACCAGATCTCAAAACGATCAAAGGCATCGTCGCTGCAAAATTGAAGCGAGAGACACAGTCAGACGACAAGACCATGATAATGGAGCGCACAATTCAGCTTGTCTCGGGCCTTCCCGATTTTTCCAGACGCCAAGAAATTTTGACTAATGATTTCATCGACAAGTTGTGGTATTCGCTGGACCACCCGCCACTGCTCTACATGGGAGACCAGTATCGCTTCCGTCAGCCAGACGGATCGCACAACGTAGGTGGAAGGCTCACAGCTAATATCTACCAAATAGCAGCTAATTGGTTGAAACTATTTAGAATCCAATGCTGCCCCGTCTTGGTGCTGCGGGTACGGCGTACTCTCGAACTTGCAAGCCGCGGGGGATGGGGCTCGGCGCCCTGCCGTCCCCAGACCTGATCTTCGAGTCAGTCATGGCACGAAATGACTTCAAGAAGAACCCAAACAACGTTTCAAGCATCTTATGGTACTGGGCAACAATCATCATTCACGGTAAGCTTATTTCTCGTCCGCAGTGGGATCGTGCTAATGGGAAAACTCAGATCTTTTCAACACCGATCCGGCCGATGGCAACATCAACAACAACTCATCTTATCTAGATTTGTCTCCGCTCTACGGAAACAGCCAAGAACAGCAAGACTCCATCAGGACTTTCAAGGATGGAAAGCTTAAACCGGATGCATTTGCCGACAAGAGAATGCTGGGCAACCCCCCTGGAGTGTGCATCCTTCTGGTCATGTTCAACCGGTTCCATAACCATGTTGCCGAAAATTTGGCGGCTATCAATGAAGGCGACAGATTTACTCCGCCGTCTTCAGAGCTTGCCCCGGATAAGGCTGCTGAAGCATGGATGAAATATGACGAGGAGCTGTTCCAAACCGCGCGTCTGGTCACTTCTGGACTGTACATCAACATCACCCTTGTTGATTACGTCCGCAATATTGTCAACCTGAACAGGGCAGACACGACTTGGACTCTCGATCCGAGACAGGAGATGGGTGTTGCAGTTGGCACGCAAGAAGGATCGCATAGTGGTGTCGGAAATGCAGTGTCTGCTGAGTTTAACCTGTGCTACCGATGGCACTCGTGCATTTCTAAAAAGGACGAAAACTGGATGCAAGATTTCTTTACGGAGCTGCTAGGCAATAGCGAGCAAGAACTCGACTTGGCCGCTCTGACTACGGCCATGAAGAAGTTTGCCATGAGCATGCCGAAAGATCCTGGCGAGTGTGTGTTTGGAGGATTCCGTCGCGACGCCAACGGCCGATTCAATGACGACGAGCTTATGGAGGCTCTGGCCTCGGCCATTGAAGAGCCCGGTGGTGCATTTGGCGCACAAAATGTCCCCAGAATCATGAAGCCTATTGAAGCACTTGGAATTATACGTGGCCGAAAGTGGCACGTGGCAAGCCTCAACGAATTTCGCAAGCAGTTTGGCCTTAAGGCTTATGATACATTTGAGGACATCAACTCTGATCCCTACGTGGCCAGCCAGCTGCGCAATCTGTATCAGCACCCCGACAATGTGGAGCTGTATCCTGGACTGGTCGCTGAGGAAGCCAAGAAACCAATGGCACCGGGAGTTGGTATTGCCCCAACCTATACCATTTCTCGCGTCGTGCTGTCCGATGCCGTCGCTCTCGTCAGAGGCGATAGGCACTACACTACCGACTACCATACCGGCACGCTCACAAACTGGGGCTTCAACGAAGTCAACTATGATCTCAGCGTCAATCACGGATGCGTCTTCTACAAATTGTTCATCAGGGCCTTCCCGCACCACTTCCGGGAGAATTCGGTCTATGCCCACTATCCCATGGTGACGCCGGCAGAAAACCGCAAGATTCTTGCCAACATGGGCCGAGCGGACTGGTTCAATTTCGACCGCCCGGCGTACATACCCGACAAGTTGAGCATCGTGTCTCACCATGCATTCAAGCACGTTCTGTCTAATGAGGTCAACTACCATCCGGACTGGACACAGGGCTTGGGGTACCTGATGAACGAGGACAGCCTCCGAAGCATGCTGGCAGAGGGCCCGGATTTGCACGCCATCCAGAGAGTCTCTGTCGGCACGAAGTTGTTTGGAGAAGAATGGAAGTCTGCGGTCAAGAACTTTTACGCCCAGATGGCGGAAAGCCTATTGAGGGAAAAGTCCTACAAAATTGCCGGCCAGACACAGATTGACGTCGTTCGCGATGTTGGAAACTTGGTGCATACGCACTTCGTCGCTCGAGTGTTCAACCTGCCACTGAAGACCAAGAATCATCCAAAGGGTGTATTTTCTGAGCAGGAATTGTTTCAATTCTTGACCATGATCTACATTTGCATCTTTTTAGACTATGATCCTGTCAAATCCTTCCCGCTTCGCCGCGCCGCAAAGGCGGCGTCCGCCCAGCTCGGTGCCCTCATCGAGACCAATGTCAAGCTGGGGCTCGCGTTTGGCATGAAAGGTTTGTACGTCAAAAAATTCAAAAATGACGTCCTCGCACAGTACGGTCACGAGCTCGTCAAGGCGCTGGCAAAAACAGGACTGAACGCTCACGAAATCGCATGGAGTCAAATTTTGCCGACAGCGGGCGCAATGGTCCCAAATCAAGCGCAAATGGTAAGCCACAACAAAGCAACACCACAAATTTAATTTTTTTCTGGCTAACAGGAACCAAAGTTTGCTCAATCGGTTGATTGGTACCTCTCCGAGGAAGGCCTCCCGTACCGCGTGGAGATTGAGCGCATCGCGGCGCAGGAATCGACCGAGGCGACGGATGCCCTGCTTCTCGGCTACGCCATGGAAGGCGTCCGCATGGCGGGTACATTCAGCCTCTATCGCAACGTGGCGGCGGCAGATACGCTTAAAAATGATCAGGGCGAGTCATTTGATGTCAGCCACGGCGATGTTGTCTTCGTGTCGGTGTCGCCCACGACTAGAGATGGCGGGCTCCCGAACCCCGACAAGGTCGACCCCAAGAGGCCGCTGGATTCATATGTCCAGCATGGACTTGGCCCGGAGCTTTGCCTGGGTCGCGAAGTTTCCCAGACTGCTCTTGTTGCGCTGTTTAGGGCTCTTTTCCGACGCAAGAATCTGCGTCGGGTTCCCGGTCTGCAGGGTCAGCTGAAGAAGCTCACCAAGCCTGATGGCAGCCACGGTTTCATGACTGAAGATTGGGGAACAATTTGGCCATTCCCGACAAGCATGAAGTTGATGTGGGATACTGAGTAGTCTTTCGAATAATTAATCTGCATTTCTGTTTTTCTAATTTGTCAGACTTCGTTGTGGCGGCAGCGAAAGCCTCTTTGACGCCGCGGCCACCAAGCCAGGGCGTGGAAAGAAAAACCTTCGTCTACCATTTAATTTTTAGATTGCTCTACCTCAACTATATAAGGCACTCGCGCCTCTCTTTTCTACTCAGTTCAAAAAAAATACTCAGTCGCTAATCATCATTCTTTTACGAATAAACAATACCTCCACACCAACGCCAACATGGTCCTCTTCCAACTTAACACTGCCGTTCTCCTGGCAGTTGGGTTCATTAAAGAATCCTCAGCATCAATGGCCCGCCACCGTTATGAAGCTCGCTATCTCGCCAATGTCACCGTCGCCAATGCCACCGTCGCCAATGCCACCGTCGCCATTGACACCACCACTGCTAGCAAGGCCACCCTGGCCAGTGATATTATCGCCATCGCTACCAACACCCTCGCGAATAACACTACCGATAATAACACTACCGCCAATAACGCCGTTGCTAGTAACAGCACCATCAATGTTACGAATGTTGATAATACCACCGTCAATGATACCACCGTCAATGATACCACCGTCAATGATACCACCGTCAATGATGCCACCGCCAATGATACCACCGTCAATGATGCCACCGCCAATCATACCACCGTCCAGGATACCGTCAAGAACCCCGTCACTAAGTCCCTCCCACCAAGTAAAGATCCATGGTATTCGGCACCCAAGAGCTATGCATTTGCCCAACGTGGCGATGTAATGAAGATTCGCATCGCACCTGGAAGCCTCACTGCAAAGCTCAAAAACTTGAAAAGATCCGATCAAATCGTTTATCGTACAGCTGACACCAACGACTTTGCAACTTGGTCGGTCACTACTGTGCTGTCACCGAAGACACTCGACCCCAATTGGCCGTCGGCAGTCTCGTACCAAATCGGTTACGCATCCGCCAACATCGATTCGAGCCCAAGTTACATGCTCTCCACAGCCTCCGGTAATATTCGATATGATATCTTGGATCGCATGCTGGAGAAGGGCTGGGTCATTATTATCCCAGACTACCAAGGTCCGAATTCAGTGTTCGGCGCCGGGAAGTTCGCGGGACATGCTGTTTTGGACTCCATTCGCGCTGTTCGCTCTATTTCAGTGGCTCGTTACGGTTTAGAATATACAACTATGAGCATAATTTCCTGGGGATACTCCGGAGGCGCTCTTGCCACGGCTTGGTCACATTTGCTGATCTCTGGCTACGCAGTCGATCTTATACCCCATCTGACTTCCTTCGTTATGGGCGGCTTGCCGGTGAATATCCTCTCCATGATTCAGGCATTAAACGGAACCAAAGACGCAGGAGTTGCGATCAGTGCAATCTCTGGCCTGATGCAGGAATATCCTCACATTAACGGTACCATTCAGCTTGCGGCCAAAACGACAGGCCCCTTCAACATCACCGCTTTCGACGCCGTTAGGACCCAGACTTATGCTGAATCTACGGCTGCTTACGCGAACCATAGTCTCGAAGACTACTTCTCAGACGGGTTTAACAAGGTCCTCGGGCAATTACGGCGCGGTGGCTTTGATCGAGACACGTCTCTTCTCAAGCGACCGATGCCAAAATTTGACGCTTCTCACCGACAGCGAACCGTATTCTTCTATCATGCAGTCGACGACAAGGTCGCCCCAGTTGAAGATGTCATGTATTTGCTTCACAAAAAGTGGTGCAGTCATCTTCACACCATCGAGATACAGAGAAACCACGAGGGCGGTCATGTCGAAGCTGAGCACGCATCGATGGACACCATACTGGAATGGATGGCACGGCGTTTTTTGCAACTTTGGAAAGATTGGGATTTTATTAACATCGACGGGACTGGCCTCTCGGAATACAGTCAAATTGACCAGTGCACAGTTCACGAGATATCCACAGTCTCTACCTGGGATCCGAAGGGCGGGTTGGAAGCAGCCTAAGCTCTGCTCGTGGAAGTGATGGGTTGATAGGGTCTGTGGGTGCCACCTTGTTTGGGGTATATCTGCTGCAATATTGGGGATTGGGGAGGGTGTGACCGGCTGTATAAGAGTGCTGTTTAATTTAATGTTAAAAAAAAAGACGAAAAGGGGAGGAAGAAGGGAGGATAATAAAGAACAGGGGAGTAGGTAGTAGGTAGTTAACATGTTAAATGAAAAGTAAAAAAACACATTGGCCCATCAGAACAACGAAACCCGCCACTTGTAATGACGCTGTCGCTGGTGACAACACCTCTAATAATCCCTTTGGCAGTGCGACGCCTATTTGGGTACTTACAAGGATGTTAGCGAATTGAGCCCTCTATGGAGGCTGGTACTGGAGCTCAGCAGCGGTCGCCACTTACGAAACAGCGGGTATATTGACCGTAGTGAAGGCTACGCACTGTCAAAGAGATGCCCTCGCCACTTGGCATTTTTTACGATTCGGCCGAGGTGGCGGCTGAAGACGCTGATAAATGGAGCCAGCGACACGCTCCGTGGATGGCTAACATAACGCAGCTTGCCATGGCGGGGGTTGAGCGAAGGGGGTAAACTCAGTAACGACTGATACCTCAATCCATCTCGGCCTCCACTCCATCCACTGCAGCATGCCCATTGACTGATTGATTGGAAAACTGAATGTGCTGCCAGAGGAAGGTTGAGTGACCCACCCTGGCCCACCATTCCCTCCTTCAAGCTGGGCGTCTCCATCTCTCCCCGTGTTGACAGCTGCCTGTGGCAGAGGGTCTGTTTCTAGCCCAGCGGGCCGCCGATTTGATGGCGCGGCTGATGGCCACAAGAAGCAAAGGGTCACGCAACAAGATGGAGGGGCTTGATGTACAACATTCTGGAGAGTTTCTTCCGCGGCGTCGTATTGAATGAAAAGTCGCACCTCGGCACTTTATTCGGCGGGTCAGCAGAATTGCTTTCCTGCCAGGGCAGAATATTTGCATCGGCTTGCTATGACCTCTCTGACGGTAACCTTGGCTACATAGATTGCTTAGTAGCTTCCCTTCCTAAATGTGAGAGAAAGAACACTGGGCAAGGTTCTAGTTCAGTTTAATTAGAGTTGTGGGAAATAGGAAAGCTATGCAGTGGTGCACGAATCAGTCGTGGCGCGCCACGCGCAATTGGAGAAATTTTCGGAATGCCTCAACGACCCTCTTCGCCTTCCGGTGAGTCAGTATTGAAGTATTTGCCGAAAGGCGTCGTCATTTGTAGACGAACCAATCTTGCGTTGATTCAGAATTTCCTGAACACTTGACGGGAAGAAGACGCCGCCATTTTGGCCGAAATACGCGCTGAACCTGCGGCAGTGAGGCCGAATTATAAGTAGGATACTATTTTTGCTATCATCGGAGACCAAATCGACCAAGTGTTTCGATTATTAGTATTAAGTCATTAAATTGGATGATGGTGGCGCCAATGCCTGAAGCCTTGTCCTGGGAATGCAACCTGCACTCATGTGCCCGAGCGTTGGTGATCTTGGAGTCGGCTCGAGTCGGCAATTTGGGCGCAAGGCACGAGAGAGAAAGACATCGGGTTAAAGGGGCAGATCATCTCAATGGACATCATAGATTGATAGATTTTAATATACGAACTGGTGTTGCAATTTCCCCCACAGCCGCTTGGACCGGCTCAATCTCTTGGCTGCGAAGACACGGCGAACGGCTCCTCGTGACAACTTTGGGGGTCCTTAGCGTTATAAATGTTTCAATTTTGATTCATTGAGATATTTCTAATCTCAAGACGAACAATGCAGTTGGGTTTTCTCTTTGGGGTCCGAGGATGCTATATATTTATCGACTGCAAGTGTCGGCGCTGAAGACGAAAAAAAACAAAAAAAAAAGTCTAATCCGTGCTCTCCCCCCCCAAAACCGTGCCTGAACTCTGGCGGAACACCCATCATCGAAAGCGGCGCAGGCTTGTAAAAAATATCTGAACTCTACCCCTGGAAAATTGGCCCTTGGAAGTGGCGCCCGTGGCCCACCATACATATGAACTTCCCACTCTCGTCACCCATGCTCTTAACGAGCCACGCCGATATGTCAAAGGAAAGAAAAGACGAAGACAGCTCGGCAACTCGGGCCCACACTCACGCTACTGCGGACTAATTGCTCCCATGTCTCGTCTGGTCAAGAGTCTGAGCGCGGAAGCCAAAAGCGCCATGGCTTGCCAACGGCAATTCCTCATCCTCTGGAAATGTCACTCCCCACACTCTTGTCCAAATTTCAGCCCGAGTCAGGTGAAACTGGACTTGTTCAGCCCAGAGCCTGTGCGAGGCAAAACGGTGTCCCGCAGAGCCGCGGGGTCGCCACTAGTTTAGTTGGCCGTTAGTCTGATATAGATCACCGCGGTCCGCAACGGTGGGACTCATGTGTCAAATTCTGTATTCGCAGCTAGTCTAATATGTCTTCAATTGTGCTTCTTCTCGGAAGTGAGACAAGCACAGACAGGCATACAGGCCGAGAGGAGTCAAGAACGAATTGCTGAACGCCACTGGTGGCAGACTATATCGCAGCAAAATTAAGTGCGGCATGTGAAGACTGCCACGTTGTGAGTGAAGGATCATCATCGGCTCCGACTGAACACATCAACTAGGAGAGAGAGCACTGACTTCTCCGCCCCCCTCCTTCGAAAATGCTCCGACTCGCGGTACCGCCCCTGTGGGTAGACCGATCCTGATCAGTGGGAAAGGGGAGGTGGGAGAAAAGTCTACCCTCTCGCTTTCACGCGGCATTTTCTTAAACCCCTTCGATCTTGCATCTTAATAAGAAGGGCGTCGCGTGCCCTTGGGCCCCCACGCTTCCATCTTTTCCGACAAGAGCTCTCCACAAACCACAGCGGCCGGAATTGTGATTACGCTCTCTTTCAGGAAGCCAATTCGAACGATCACCTACGGCGCTCAACAATGCTCGTTCAATACTGGAGCCTTGTGCTGGCATGTGGCACGCAGCTCTGCGTGGCCGCGTCGCAACAGCCACGGGCGGAAAATCCGATGCAGCAATTGTCGACGGTTCCTTCTTGTGCTGTAGGTGCTTACAGATGCCCACCCAACCAGATTCAAGACCAAAGACTTCATTTGCTAACCGAGGTTTGACTCGTGCCCATAGTTGCCATGTCTTCTGACCGCGATATCCGCTTCTAAATGCTCTCCTACAGACATGCAGTGCATTTGCCACGACGATACTTTGCAAAAAAATGCAACTGCGTGCATTTCCAAGTCATGCACACTTCCAGACACCCTCCATACCAAGAATATGACACAGACAGCTTGCGGCGCGCCCGTCCGCGACAAGAGCCATCAATACTACACAATGTCCATTGTTCTTGGTGTTCTCGCCATCGCTCTTGTTCTCGTGCGCGTCGCCTTCAAGCAGTTCTGGAGCTCGAGACGCTCACTCGGCCCCGACGACAAAATCATCCTCTTGACCATCGTGCTCCGCATCGCCGGCACCGTCCTCAACGTCAAGGGCCTCGCCGACCACGGCCTGGGCAGGGATGTGTGGACGATGTCCGTCGGCGAGCTGACCACGTTTGTCATGTGGCTATACATTATGGAAGTCTTGTACCTGGCGGAGCTGTCTATGCTCAAGCTGAGTCTGTCGGCATTTTATCTATGCGTGTTCCCCGGTGCAGGCATCCGACGTCTGCTATGGGGAATCTGCATTCTCAATGTCCTTTTCGGCGTCGTCTTCGTCACAGCGGCAATTTTCCAGTGTACGCCAATTCACTACTGGTGGACGCAGTACGGCGAGAACCCTGGAGCGGGTCATTGCATCAACATCAACGCCATGGGTTGGTCGAACGCCACCATCAGTGTTTTGATCGACATCCTGATGATTGCCATTCCCTTGAGCCAGATTACGAAGCTCCAATTGCATTGGAAAAAGAAAGTTGGCGTCATCATCATGTTTCTGACTGGTACCTTGTAAGTAAAGCTCCAAAGAGTATGGCTCGATCTTGACTCTAATTGCTCGGCGTAGTGTGACGGTGGTCTCTATCCTCCGACTTCGATCTTTGGTCGGGTTCGCAAACTCCAACAACCCAACGTGGGATCAATGGGAGATTGCCTACTGGTCGACAATCGAGGTCAACATTGGGATGATCTGCACCTGTCTTCCCTCGCTGCGACTGCTGCTTTTACGCCTGGCTCCGAAGTTGCTGGGGAGCACGACCGCATTGGGACAGAGTGTTTCTTACGCGCATGGATCGCGTGGTGCAAATGTTCTCCGCTCAGAAACATCATTGGAAAGCCTTGGAAACGAGTTGGCCGATGTGGAGCACGCAAAGGGGAGTGACTGGGAGTCAAATCTAACCAAGTCCCACGATGGGCTGGTGAGGTCGGAGCACGAGGGCACTCGGCGCTAGGAATTCAATTGGGTCAGGTGGAAGAAACGGGACGCAATATACCCATAATTTTGAATAATATGAACGTTGAAAGCCTCAAACTCTTAAAGTCCCGTCGGTGTTGAGCTGCTCATGTTTTTGCTGACCTTTCGAGCTGTTGGGACTTTGGCAGGGTTCAACTTTAACATCATTTCAGCTTCCTTGAACTAAAGTCCAGGGGCAAGCAACGCTCCATGTATTTTCGTGCTACTTCGGTTCCTTCATGTCATCTTGGCCAAATCTTCGTATTTAGTTTTTGATCAAATGAAACGTCACATCGGCATCCAGTTATCAGGTCTAAGCGACTTTGCTGATCACCCATGACAGACGGCTGGTCAATGGGGACAAGGGTATAAATCAAGTTTTCGAAGGCTGGACTTCTGCACCTCAATATCAGCGTATGAATTGCATCAGGCGATCAGGATGAAAAAGGCGACGCTTTTGGCGACTGTAACGGCACCCTTCGCCATAGCGGCCCAGCCCTCGTCCACCAGCGGCTTGGTAGAGTTCCTAAGCATATTTCCAAAATGCGGAGTATGTCCATGTAATCCATATCGCAATCAGAACGAGCGCCGCAGTTGCTAATCCTATGCCATTTTCGTAGTTGCCATGTCTGGTTCAAACCTTTACAAACACGGAATGTGCTCCAGTGACACTCCCTGCCTCTGCACCGATCAGCGACTACAGGCTTCTATCACGGTATGTGTAATGAAAAGCTGCACTATCGAAGAAGCGCTTTGTAAGCTGAAGCGGCTTCCTACGAAATTACGAAGTATTGTTTGACGAAGCTAACTTTTATACCCAGTCGTCGAGAATATTACCGACACCTTCTGCGATCTACCAGTGCGCGACCGAGGCCGCAACTATACGATCATCTCGGATACTTTCGGTATAATTTCTAGTCTCTTTGTGATTCAGAAATTTTCTTACAAACTCTAGAATGAACCTCGATTCCGGGTGGGATGATTGGTTTGCCTGATGCATCATCAGCGGCGTTCCCTCGACGGTTTTCAATGCGCACTGGCTCCCGCGGAACAATGGGCCGAGATATTTGGACACTAATTCCAGAACAAATTACCAAGTTCAGAATCGATTTCTGCGTGATTGAAATACTCTGTTTTCTTGAAGTGGCTACTTTGAAACTGTCGCTCCTCTTTTTTTACATCCGCATCTTCCCAGCCGGCCCGATCGTCGACTGCTTTGGGCTACTATCGCATTTGTTTCGATATGGGGCACCGTCTACGTTTTTCTTGGCGCATTTCAATTCACACCGGTGAGCAACTTCTGGAATCAATGGGGCGGCAAACATCGGGGCCGCTGCATAGAGGCCGACACGCTGGTATGGCCGACCTCGGAATAAGCATAGCCACAGACTTGTGGATGCTTGCCATTCCCATGTGGCAGCTCAAGACACTGCAGCTGGACTGGAGACGTAAAGTAGGTGTCGGTACGAGTTTCAGCGTCGGTACTTTGTAAGTTGTCTGCATGCCCGAGACGGCTGGGACGGAGGCTAACATGCATCAGTGTGACCATTGTCAGCATCCTACGTCTCCGGCCCCTGGTCACTTTCGGAGCGGAGTCTCTTAATAGACATGGCAGTTCTTTGACGTGGCAGTTTAGTCGGATATTGAGATTAATGCCGGCATTATGTGCAGTTGTTTGCCGTCTTTGCGCCTTCTGCTCGTCCGCCTGCTCCCCAAGGTGCTTGGCAGAACGCAGGCGCCACTCCGCTAAGTACTCTCACTCGCGGAATAAGTCGAGTGATGACCGGGAACCACGGTAGTTCGGTACTGTGTCGACCTCCAGAGCAGAGCATGACAAGTTTCACGGCAGCCATGAGCTGAACCAAATTTCGTACCGTAAGAGCTACGCTATGAACTACGGCGAACCGGACGACGCCGAACTCGTTTCCTGTGCAAGTGAAGTGAAAATTGGAAGTGAAAATTTAGTGACATCTGCGCCTGGTCGAGAAAGCCCTGAAAATGCGCACCAAAGCCCGTGAATACATTTAATGATAAATAGGCTCCAATACTAAAGGATAGCACAGTACCACAGTGGCGCACTAGTCCTTCATCTTGCTCTCGTAACACGGGTAAACACTGCATTAATTCATAATAATACCTTTTTATCAGACTCACGACAGATATAATAGCAAAAGAAAATGTTATGGTTCGATGCCCGTGATCATTCAGCAGCCAAGCGCTGCCATGCAAACTATATCAGCGTATTACGATGAGATCAGCAGCCGTGAGTGGATCTAGAATTATATTTTTCACATTGGATCACTTTGGAAATATAAGAACAGAAAACAGATAAAGCGATGATTCCAACCACATTCTGGCTCGGATAGACTCTTCATCTTTAACTTCCAGCGAGGGTCTGGCGCCAAAGTCCCAACAGTTAGAGCGGCGAAACCACAATGCGGATTTTTAAAAGCGCTGGTATTTCATTGCATGTAATAAAACACCGCATTACAATGCGCATACTATACAATCCGCAGGTCATTTTGTCCGTGCCCACATCGCCGTGTCGCTCTCCAGTGCACCGTTCAGGGAAAGTCTGTGTAGTTCAGCAGCCATTGAAATGCAAGAGATGTTAATTCCGTGAAAATTAGCCAATGAATGCGCCTGAATAAACGCATATCACTTTTTACAAACAGCCAAAATATTGTGGCGAGGACGGCCGGCGATTTCCCTGGTTTTGTTGCGACTCGGCACCGATCACGTGGACGCCTGCGAGACTGCCGACACCGACGGCGCGGCTAGGGCAGCCCACCGCCCGAGCTCTCGTGTAAGTCAGCTGGTCGGTGCTGGAAATAGGAACAGAGTCTGGAACAAAGGGTTCGAATGCTAATAACCAGGCCACCGCTCTTGTATATATGTGCTCGATCTCTTACTCTCGTAATTGTATCTTGCCCTTTCTCACTATTATCTACAAGACACAATATTTACTACCTTGTTATATCCGCCTCTTGTTATGTCGATGTTCAAGAACTATCTCGGCCTTGGATGGTCCAACTCTGCATCAGAGTCTAAAGATGATGGCAAAAACACCGTGCGCGCCCTTCCAGCTTCATGGTACACATCTCGAGATATGTACGAACTGGAGAGACGAGCCATCTTTTCTCGAAAGTGGCTGCTCACAACCCACAAACTTCGCCTCAAGAACGCTGGCGACTGGCTCCGATACGAGATTGCAGGTTTCCAGTTTGTCATCTGCCGCGATCGAACAGGAGCGATCAATGCTTTCCACAATGTTTGCAGACACCGCGCTTTCCCTGTTGTCACGGAAGAGCAGGGCAACAACAAGGTGTTCGCTTGCAAGTACCATGGCTGGTCGTACGGTATGAACGGCAAGCTTGCCAAAGCCCCCGGGTACCAGGACATGGAGGACTTTGACAAGTCCGCCAACGGTCTACTTCCCATTCATGTCCACATTGATCATAACGGCTTCATCTGGATCAACATGGACGGCAAGCCTGAGCCAGAAGTTGCGTGGAATGACGACTTTGGTGGCGTCGACACTCAAGAGCGATTCGAAGAATATGACTTCGATGACTACGAGTTCGATCACGCTTGGGAGATGGAGGGCGAATATAACTGGAAGATCCTTGCTGATAATTACAACGAGTGCTATCACTGCAAGGTCGCTCACCCCGACATTCCCAGCATCGCAGACCTTGAAGCCTACAAGGTCGAGGTCAAGGATTCATACATTGAGCACTATGCCAACTCTACACCAGAGCAAATTGCTCGCGGCTTCAAGGTTGCTCCCACATACTTTTTCCCAAACGCTTCCATGAATGTTACGTAAGTTTTCTTCTCACCACCAGCCAAGGATGCGAACTTGACTAATACTGCCTGCAGACCAAACTTCTTTTTCACTCAGAGATTTGTGCCAATCGGGCCAACTACATCAGCGATGAAGTACGAAGTGTTCAGACACAAGAACGCCAACGACGCGGACTTCAAGCTCATCAATGATATGTACAAGCGCATCATGTCCGAGGACAAGTACCTGTGCATCAACGCTCAGAAGAACCTCAGCGCCGGTGTGTTTGTGAATGGCGAGATGCACCCCACCATGGAGAAGGGGCCCCTGTTTTTCCAACGAAAGATCCGGGAAGCCGTCCAGGAGCATTACGAAAAGGAAGTGCGCGCGGACAATGAAATCTGGCCAGCCCGGCAGAACCTGCCGTGCAGCGCTAAGACCAGCGACCAGGACATGGCCTTTTGCTCCAAGGTGGACTGCAACAGCAAGATAGCCAATAAGCTGGCGGCGGCCAAGCAGATGGTGGAAGTTTAGCGGGCCAGTGATGGCGACCAAAATAGCTGTATTTCTTCTTAGCATTCCGAGTTCTACATTTTTTTTTTAGTTTAGATAATGCCCACTGATAATGAGATGAGTTTTCACGATGATCAAATGCAGAGGTTAGTTCGTGATCCCACTGTGGTAGCGGCGCGAACCACCACCAGACAACTTAACATGACTAGTGCATACAAGGACGGATAATTTCAGCTACCATGGCCTCTCATCTTCGGTAACTGCTGATACAGATGTTGCATAGCCTCCGCCGCTACCGGGTGCTCTGGAAATGGCGGACTGTCGCTGTGCACTCCTCGCCGACGGCCATGACCTTTGTCTTACGTGAACGAAAAGGCGCCCAATGCAACCTTTGCACGGTCCGGCGTCTGGTCAGTAGCCCCCGGGTCTTGTACTTGCCCCCCTGGCAAGAGGGCGACAGCGGGCCTGGCGAACGAAAAGCTTCGAGGGGCCACGGTCCACTCCGAATCAGGCATGTCCCCTCCTATGTTTTGAAACTGAGAGTGATCTCTGCGCTCCCCAGAATCCGGGGTGTGGAGAAGGCGCCCGCTGCACCACTGCAGGTAGGGTTCCGATCCGGCTAAAGCTGGTCATGGACCGCAGTTCTAGACTTTTTGCGACACACCCCCTCCCTGCCTCTAGCGAACCTCCGTGGGAAGGCTGCCAATCACCTGGAACACGAAAGTAATGTATCGCGGGCGCGTTCGGTTCCTAGTGCCAAGCCTGAAGCCTAACACACCGAACCCAAAAAGCCATCGTCACTGGACCCCTCTTTTTCTCCTCAGCAAAAACAACCTGTGATATATTTATCAGTGGCGGTTTCTTTCTCCCTCGTGGCGGCAGCTCCGGAGTGGAATTGCAAAGCATCATCCATCCTCCATCCTCCTGTCATCTCTTCTCCGTCTGCTGCTAGAGGTGGTTAGTTTTATGATTCTTTCCAGCATAACCTCTAAAACCTTACCTCTCTGTGTCCCAATCCCGTTTCCTGCTACGGCCGTAAAGGAGCCGAGTTCGGCACACTCTCCATTCAAGGGCGGGTAGAATGACGCCTCCAGACGAAAGCACTGCTGGCCGCGGGCGACGACGATCATACCATGCATGCTTGACTTGCCGGTGCGAAAACCCAACGTGCATCATGCTGACTGTCTTCGAAAATATTAATTCCGTTATGATACAGTCGGAAGAAAACTCGCTGTCCCGGGGAGAAACCCGCGTGTTCAAGCTGCGTCCGTCTCAAGCAGTCCTGCGCATATCCACCCGCGGTACGGACCACAAGAACAGGCCGATCAGTACGTGGTGAAGAGTTATAATTTCTGCAGCTCCTATCTGACAAACTGAAGGAGGAAAGACTTGCGCATCTCGAAGAGAAATTGGATCGTCTTTTAAGTAGCAGGTTCGTGTGCAACAAGTCGGACTGGTTGTATTTCGCAAGTACTTACCTACCATTTAGGCAAGACCATCCGCCGCTTCAAGAACACCCCCACGAAGATGCAGCCGATGCATCCGATAAATCTATTTCTGTTAGTCCGCCCGGGCAAGAGTTAACATTCAAGCCTGCGACTGTACAAACCTCGCCACTTGCTCCCCCTTCCGTGGACTTTACTGGCAACATGGGCCCTGGGCCAGCTGACGTCGGCTTGGGTATCCGATTATACTTCGAGTATTGTCACAGACAGCCAATTTGGTGCTTCGAGTATGAAGATGTCGGTGACTTCAGCAGATTATCCGAAGAGCTGGCTTGCAGCATCTTGGCGCTTACGGCGCGATTCTCGCCCATGCGCGAGCGTCTCCAAAAGTATAACAGCAATGCAAAGCGACTCATTATGCTTCGCATCGCAAACAGTACGGTCGAAGTCTCAACTATTGAAAGCTTATGCTTGTTGTCATATTCTTCTTTCATTGGTAGGCTGATCTGATGCTACAAAAGACTTAGGAAAACAAAACTAATCCTTTCGTTAGATGGCAATGTTAGCCTGGGCCAGTTCCATCTTGGCCTCGCCTTTCAGCTTTGTCGGTCGGCGACGCTCGATGTGGAGTCTCACTACTCTGATAAAGACCCTAATACACAAAGAAAACGCAAAGTCTTCTGGAGTCTGCAAGTGCTGGAGCAGTACTATGGCAAGCAGACTGGTCTCCTTGCTCTCCCAACCGAGATACTGCGGCCATCCTACGCGTCGTCCGTATCTCGAGATATATCTCGGCCCGAGACAGAGTGCAAACCCCCTCCTCTCCCAAGAGACGATCTAGGTCATTCCAGGCCAACCCCTGATGAGCCAGGCGTGTGGAACACCAGCGTGCATCTCGGCTGGGTGTGGAGTCGGGTACGCAAATACGTCTCTGACTGCGCCCAGAACATCTTCAACGAGCCATGGCGTCGGGATTCTATGTATGGATCTGTTCTCTCTGATTTCATGGATGCGGAAAACCGAATCCCGATGTGCCACCGATACGACACCGTCAAATTCTACGAAAGAAAAGTCGACGAGCTCAAAGTGAACAGAGGGTACTGGACGACGTGGCTCAAGGAGCAATTCACTTATCATGCGATCCACACCGTTCTCAATCACCCTTTCCTTTACATTATCGGAGCACAACACAACTCTAATCTCGCCATTCCCAACACATTTTGGCGCCGATCCTCCGAACTTGCACTTATCCACTCCACTTGGATTGTGCGCCTCATTGATATGGTGGTGGACAAACAGGTGCAACTTATTGACCCATTTTTTGGTCATATCGCAGCTATCGCCGCAACCGTGCACCTTTACTACTGCTGTGCTGCAGCAGCAAAACTGAAGCACAAGTCAAATACAGACTTTGCCAAATGCCGGCGATTTCTAAAGTGCTTCATTCCATTCTCACCCGCGTGTGCGGCCTTGGTACGTTGAACCTGTCTAAAGCTTTCATAATTCGCCACTAACACGAAGATTTTACAGGAGAAAAATTTGGATAAGATGGCGCGAATCGCTGCGGGTTCAGATTCTGTTGATGTTGAAGACTGGATGCCATCTAGAATCTACCTCAGTGTCCCGCTCATGTGGGACATCCTGCAGTTTACATGTGTTTCTGGTTCTCCGGGAATCTTCACCAATGACCTGGCCCATTCGCCCCATCACCGAGATGTCATGGAAGAGAACTCTGTTCTTGAGATCGTGGTAGCTACGTCACCAGAGATCAACATCAACACCGCAGACGGCGGGCAAGAAGCGCCCACCATTTCTTACAAGGCATCGGTATCGCCTGGCGGCAACCCGACTCATTCTATACTGAATACGGAGACGGTACCACTGGCCGACAATTTGACGCTGAACACTACACCGTGGCTATACGAAGAATCATCTCAGTTTTCTGGCCTGGGTGACATTGATCTACTGGATGCACAATCAGAAGCCGGAGAGGAGAATGGAATGATATGGTGGGAGGGGGACATAAATAATTCTCTGTTCAACCACTTTTAGTAGATGTGGCTGCAACAACTGTGCAATAGCAAATAATGACAAGCATAAATAATTTCTGGCAATAGTCAGTGCAAAGTTCCATTGCTGTTGAGATTTGACCTCGTTTCGCACTTATTTTCACCCCACGGAGCCACGTCGTTACTGGCCAGGTCTAAGTATCACGGACCCCTAATCAGGTACACCGTACTAAAGCCAAGAGCGCCGCGCCATCCCATGTAACAATAATCAGGCCGCATTTCTCGTCGGCGTTCTTCGCGTCCGGTGGCAATTGACCCGCCTGACGACGAAGCAGCTATTATCGTGAACGGGTGCCTCAAGTTTCTAAAAAGTCCAGACTGCCAAGTGCGATCCCTCGAGAAAAGCCAAACCGACATCGGTGAAGTTGGATGGAGCGAATTCTTCCCGATTAGGAATGACCTTGACAATTGCTGCAGCGACTGAAATGCCGACTCCACCACCCCAGCGATCATGTGCGCTATGGGCGCAATCTGGACTGATCTATATCCACGCCGGGGTGCGCCTCCCCAAGCTTCAGCCAACTATCGTGGTCCAGCGCACGTTAACTCGTCATTCCGGCATCATGGAGCCAACCGTCAGTACACGCGGTCGGCTTGCTACGCCGCGAAGTGCGCCCGAGTTGTTATCTCGGTGGCTGTGTGCAATTTACGAGGTCGCAGCCATGCACGGTTGATGTCATGCACTTATCCAAAGGATCAGATCTACACACCAATAGACCATTGTGATGACCGTGCCTAGATTCTTGGTTATCAACAGGCAGCTTATCGTTTTAGAAGCAGACACAGTGTTGCAAGCCGCTACCAAGCTAGCCAAGCCAGCTACCGAGTACTTGCGAACTAGTGCAGCTCTTCTTCCTATTCGTTCTCTGCCAGCCGGGATCTTCGCCATCAAAATATGAAACGAACGAAAAATATAGTTCTGATAATTTAATTACAGCTGCTTGATGATTCCTTTGACATTAGAAGATAAATTTGTGATTTATTTTAGCTACGATTACCGAGGTGCCAGAGTTGCAACACCTGGTACATGTCTTCTCGCGCGTAATAACCCAAACCGCAACGAATCGACGGACACACAAACCGGCCGATCACGTGAGCGCAACGGCACGGCGCAACAATTACAATGTAATTATGCCTATTAGCGATGATGGTTAAGTGTATATTCTATAAGAGCGATGTATTGGATGTGATTTTCCGGAGTCTTGTCGCAGTCATTGTTTAACAGTATCGCTACTCCCAATTGCGTTGATCAATCTTACCTTGCCCCTTCATTGGTGAAAACTACCACTTACACGAGTGAAGCCCACACCATCCCAGCACCCAAATTCCAAACGCCATGGCCAAAGACCAGCAAGTTGTTATTATTGGCGCAGGAATCGTCGGTGCGAATTTGGCTGATGAGCTGGTTTCGCGAGGATGGAGAAATATCACAGTCATTGATCAAGGTCCCCTGGACATGCCTGGAGGCTCCACGTCTCATGCCCCAGGACTGGTCTTTCAGACCAACCAGTGTAAATCCATGACGGGATTTGCGCGATACACTGTTGAGAAAATGCTGAAGCTTGAGTTGGACGGCAAGCCCTGCTTCAACCAAGTTGGTGGACTGGAAATCGCTACTACGCCGGAGCGACTAGAGGAAATCAAGAGAAAGCAAGGATGGGCTGCTTCTTGGGGTATCGACGCCAAAGTTGTGGAAGCTGAAAAATGCTTGGAATTGTACCCCCATCTGAACAAGACACTTGTTCTTGGCGGCCTTCACATCCCGACCGATGGCCTCATTCTAGCCGCTCAAGCCGTTCAGCAGCTCATCACACAGACACGCAAGGTCGGCGTCAGGTACCTGGGATCGACAACTGTTACCGGCATCAAGCAAGAAAACGGCCGCGTCACTGGCGTCTCCGTCGGCGAGGGTTTTATTCCTGCTGACATTGTCGTATCGTGCGCTGGATTTTGGGGCGTTGAAGTCGGCGCTATGATCGGGCTACCTGTGCCTCTGCTTCCCATGGCCCACCAATACGTGAAGACGACTGCCGTCCCAACACAGACCGGCAAGTATCAAGACAGAAATGGTGCAGGTCTACCGATCCTCCGCTATCAGGATCAAGATTTGTATTATCGTGAACATGGCGACCAATTCGGCATCGGCTACTACGGCCATCGCCCCATGCCAGTCGTCGCCGCTTCGCTGGGTCCGACGCCACAGAACGTCGATGAGCAACACATGCCTTCGCGCATGGACTTCACTCCCGAGGATTTCGAACAGGCCTGGCAGCTGTCGAAGAATCTATTGCCTATCTTGCAGGACAGCGAAATCGCTGATGGATTCAACGGCATCTTCTCATTTACCCCCGACGGCGGTCCAATTGTCGGCCAAGCCCCCAATCTTGACAACTTCTACGTTGCGGAAGCTGTTTGGGCGACTCACTCAGCAGGCGTTGCCAAGGCCCTCGCTGAGGTGCTCACGGACGGAAAATCCACCATTGACCTGGCTGGCTGTGACATTAGCCGATTCGAACAAGTTCAGCTCACGCCCGAATACGTCAAAGAGACTTCATCACAGAATTTCGTCGAAGTGTACGACATTATTCATCCTCTGCAGCCCAAGGACTCTCCCAGAAATATTCGCATCAGTCCGTTTTATGTTCGCCAAAAGGAGCTGGGGGCCTTCTTCCTGGAGGGTGGCACATGGGAGCGCCCTTACTGGTTCGAAGACAACGCAAAGCTTTTATCCGAAGTTCCGCAGGAATGGCAACCCGTCGAGCGCGATAATTGGTCTGCGAGATACTATTCGCCAATTGCTGCCGCCGAAGCTTGGAAGACTCGAACAGCTGTTGCCATGTATGACATGACGCCGCTCCGCCGCTTGGAAGTTACAGGGCCCGGTGCTGTGGATCTCCTCGCTAGGTTGACCACTGGCTCGGTGTCGCGAAAGCCTGGCGCTGTCACATACACGCTGATGCTGGATGAAGCTGGCGGCGTTCGAAGCGACATCACGGTGGCGAGAATTGAAACGGAACTTTTCCAAGTCGGTGTGAATGGCCCAGTCGATACTGCTTATCTGCAGAGAGAGGCTCGCCTTCAGAACAAGCGCACTCCCGAGCGCGCAGCCTACGTGCGAGACATCACTGGCGGAACCTGCTGTATTGGCCTATGGGGACCACTTGCGCGGAAGGTCATCAGCAAAGTGAGTGCTGATGATTTCACGAACAATGGGCTCAAATATTTCCGCCTCAAGAAGGCCAGCATTGCCGGTGTCCCTGTGGTTGCCATGCGTCTCTCGTATGTTGGCGAACTGGGCTGGGAGATTTACGCCAGCGCAGAGAATGGTATTCGTCTCTGGGACGTCCTTTGGGAGGCAGGTCAAGAGCATGGCATTATTGCTGGCGGCCGCACCGCGTTCAACTCGCTCCGTCTCGAGAAGGGATTCCGCTCCTGGGGCACAGACATGAACTCGGAGCACGATCCGTTCCAAGCTGGGCTGGAATTCGCCGTCAAGATGGACAAGGCGGATTTCCGCGGCAAGGTAGCGTTGGAAGGCCGATCTCGCGAGAGTTGCGCCACCCGGTTGCGCTGCTTGACTGTCAACGACGGACGCTCCATGGTCCTCGGAAGGGAACCCGTCTTTGTCAACGGAAAGCCATCCGGGTATGTGACGAGCGCAGCATTTGGCTATACTGTTGGAAAGCCAATCGCTTACGCGTATCTTCCCAATGATGTTGCTGAAGGAGACGCCGTTGAAATCGAATATTTTGGCAGTCGGGTTGCTGCGACTGTGACGGCTGAACCGCTGTACGATCCGCAGATGGCTCGACTTCGTGGTTAGATCAGGACAGTTCTTTACACCTTTTTATTAATCCGTCTATCATTTTTATTTCCTCATTATGCACGTGGTAGTTAATGAAGCAGATTTCGTCTCCATTCTCTAGCGATATATTTTCCTAATAAAACCCATTCAAAGCATAAAATCCGCATTAATAAACATGCCAAAATATTGTTGATTTAAATCTGCTTGTCCATGCTGGCGAAGTTTGTCGAGTGATCAGGCCTTCGTAAACTGGTCATGGCCATTTTGGCAGCTTGGCTTCCGTTAGCGGCTGGACAGGTCCACGGCTGCCCCAGCACGTGCACCGCTACTAACATTCTAGGCCATTCCTGCCCCGGTCGGAGGCACCACGCGGGGCATGGCCCGGACATCGTGCCGCCGGAAGCCGTTCTTGACTAGACCGATACCGCCAGATGTAATCCGTAAAGTGTATTACACGTGACCGGCTTTGCGGCGTACCACCGGCCAGAAGCTGCGGAGACGTGGGATAAATAGATGAATTAGAGCTTATTAAAAGACATTATCGGCATTGTTGATTGTCATTGTTCTTCAAGCAGATCTGCTGTGTTTGGCTGCCTGCGCGCTGGTCAATTCCCCTACCACACCACCACTAGCAAATCTACCCCGCGACTCGACGCCGTGCGCGACAAGACCAGTGTGCAGAATGGCGACAAAACATGATTCTTACCTGATCGTCGGTGCTGGAGTGTTTGGAGTGTCAACCGCTCTCGAATTGATCAAAAAATACCCCAATGCGTCCGTCACCATTGTGGACCGAGATGCGTTCGACGCGGACAGTAGAGTCGCAGCGTCCTGGGACTGGAACAAAGTAGTTCGAGCCGACTACGACGACATTATATACTGCCAACTAGCTCTTGAGGCGCAAGATGTTTTCAACTCTGATCCTCTCTGGAAGCCCCATTTTCACGAGACTGGCATCTTTTGGATGGCACGAGACGACTATGCGGACGAGGTCATTCGCAATTATAAGACTCTCGGAAGGAAAGCGGACCTTTCCAGCGTGTCTGTCGGTGAGGCTCGGAAGATGCACGGCGGCCTATTCCAGAACGCGGACTACAGTGGTGTCAAGAATGTGCTAGTGAACAAAACTAGCGGCTGGGTTGCAGCGGGTGATTGCCTGCGCAGTGTGACTCGCGCGGCCCTGGCACTAGGTGTCAAGTACGTCGTCGCCGAAATTGCCACTGTGACACTGGATCAGAATGGTCAGTGTACTGGCGTCATTACGAAGTCTGGCGAGAGTCTTAGTGCCAGCCACACGATACTGTGCACTGGTGCATACACTCCCAAACTCCTGGAGCTTGCAGCGTCCGAGACTGGGGTGTCGGAGCTTCGCGCTGGCCATCGCATTGTTGCAGGCGGCATCACGACAGGCATGACAACGCTGAATGACAGCGATTTTGCAAGACATGAGAAGATGCCAGTCGGGGTGCAGTGGTACTCGACCAATGGTTAGTGATCTTTTCCTCTTGGTTCTCAAATCGCGATTTATTTTATTAACTTCAGCATAGCACCCTTTATCGGCAGCCTTCCCCCAACTCCCGACCGCGAGCTGAAGTGGTGGGGCCAAACCATCTTCAGAAATACTACAGAGATTGCGCCGGGACGGCTCATCTCCATGCCGCCGCCGAAAGAGGACTACAACCAATGGATTGTTTCTGAGAAGCTGAAGCACGATATTCGACATGCCAGCCATGTGTTCTACGGCGAGACCAGTAAGAGCTGGAAGCTGGACAAGTATCGCATTTGCTGGTACGTGTTATACAACTGGTGTAAGCCAACGGCCTGTGACTAACACAATATTTGCTAGGGACGCATTTACCACCAGTTCCGACTTCATCATCTCCCCTCACGCAGCTGCTAAAGGACTCTATCTCGCTACTTGTGGATCTTTCCACGGCTACAAGTTCTTCCCTATTTTGGGCAAGTATGTTGTGCAGATGCTGGAGGGCGACTTGTCCACTGAGCTGCAGGTGAAGTGGGCCTGGGATCGCCAGCGTCCGGACCCAGCGAGAAACCCAGACTGGCCACGGGTAGAGATGAGGACGTATCTGGATAATCCCATCACGGCGAAGCTCTGAGGTTGTTTCTCATAGACTGAGTAGCAGTATATTATAATTAAATGCAAGGATATTAAACAAGGATAATCATTCTCGTAAAACCAGCACCTTAAGAAAAGAAAGGATATAATACAACATCTAACAATACTTGCATATATTTTCCCCTAGTACCACATGATAATCTTGCCGGCATTACCACAGGAACGCAGCCACGATAGCCAAGACCGTCGGGTAGAGAGTCTTGGAGCTGAAAAGCTTTGTGCCGCTGGCGGTGACAGTAGGCATTCCGTTGTTAGACGAACCGCCGGAGCCGGAGCCAGCCGATCCAGAGCCGGAAGAGCCAGAACCGTGAGAGCCAGAACCGCCGGAGCCGGATGAGCCGCCGGAGCCACCAGAGCCACCAGAGCCACCAGAGCCACCAGAGCCACCAGAGCCACCAGAGCCACCAGAGCCACCAGAGCCACCAGAA
>PHFE01000098.1:0-66674 GCA_002796755.1 Paracorniculantispora psalliotae
CCTGAGCTCTCCATTCTCCTTTTTCTTCTTCTTCTTTAGCTTTACGATACTCGTAGTAGTCGCCCAGTCAGGTTGTCAAAATACTTAGCTTGGACCGTTACACCTAATTACTAGGCTATATTACTTTTACCTTTCCATTTTAGTTAGAACTTATAATAATTATTCCTATAGAGATAAGACTTATTATAAACCTAGTCTTATTAAAGTTATAGATATTAGAGTCTAGGATACTATATTTTTTAATTATATTCTTTAAGAGTATAAACTAGTTATAAATTATCTTTAGATTTTTATATTTAGCTCTCTAATAATTATATCTCTATTTAAAATATATAATAAGCTCTAGTAATTATTATATAAGGTTTTTTATTTAGTATATACNAATAAGCTCTAGTAATTATTATATAAGGTTTTTTATTTAGTATATACTAATATATTTATTACTATATTTAAAGAATAGTAGATTTACTATATCTTCTATGTTTTTATAGTATAGAGGTAAGCCTTATAAATCTAGCTATAAAATAAACTTAACTATAGTATCCTTTTTAGAATTTATTAGTTTCTTTAAATTAGTAGTATAATTACATTATATAATGTACTTAGTGAGTTAGTTGTGTATAGTTATATAAGGTACGTTGTAGAGTAATGTAGCTTTCCTATAACTGAGTTCTGGGTCTTTTTTGATAGCTTGAAGAGTAAGAATGATTCTTACCTCTTTTAAAGAATTTTCTATTAATGATGGCTAAGCAATGAGGGTGTAAAGGCGATGGAGGGTAAAAACTGGGTGGAGTGGGCGACTCGCTTGTCTAGGCGACTCGCTTATTAGATACGTTAAGTATAAATATTATAATTAATATAAACTTAAAATATTAATAATTAAGATTTTAAATTAAATTAAAGTATTATATTTAAATATTAATATAATATGTATATCTATTAAAAGGCTAATAGATTTATTTCAGTTATTATATATAATAATAAGAACTATAAAGTGAAATCAGTACGAATCTTGAACTCAGCAAATAGCAAGCGCTTTTTGCGCAGCTGTAGAGAATGGCTGTGGACAGATTGGGCTGGCGGTGGAGTCATACAACCACGCAAGCATGGTCTCTCTTTGCGGTGGCCCCCCACTCAGGCTCGCATTATTGATTCCAAACCTTTTGTGACTGTTGTCCAGATATATTGTCCAATGGTCAGTGTCCTGTACTGCAGGCGGGGGTGCACTACTAGTGGGGCTGCCAGTTGTACCCTGCAATAGTCGCATTGTGGCGGCGACTAGATGACAGGTTCGATCACGGCCTCCCAGTTGATTCCAAATAGGTGCTCTCAGATTGTAGCAAATCTCATAGAGAGAGGTGGCTTAGCTTTCCTCATCTATACGAGACTTGATGAGCCTCTGGCACTGCCGCTTGCTACCCTTACCCCAGTTGCTATTTGAAGTGTAGGAGCTGTAGTCAGCAATAGAGGCAAAATGCCAGCCGAGCAGTTGCACTTGTAAGTGCCTTGACGTTCTGGTATATTATGGAGCCTGTGGAAATGACGGTAGGACTCCGAATACTTGGGAACAGTCTCATAGCTAACTTGTCATCTATAATAACTATACATGAAGCGGAACATTTGTGGAAATAGCCGGCGCGAGACAGTCAACAAGAACACAAACAAGGACGACGTAATAGAAACAGCTGGAATAGCCAGTATTACTAATACGCCGCGGTTGCACGTACGTCAGGAGTTTAGAAAGCAATATATATTCACATTCTATACCAGACCCAAGCCATTAAAATCCCAATACATAAAGCCGCTATGCTCGTAAACGTCGGGACAAGCTTTGTAAACAGCATTTCTCTGATAAATCCAAGCTGCTTCTCACGGATCATTGCCCGGAGAGTGGCGGAGTCGTTAACATGTGGAAACGGCGACTCTGGCGTCGGCTTTTGCAGAAAAGCACAAATTGGTCCCCAGCCTTCCCCTAGCTGCATTTCCAACAAGTTTTCAGGTGGCACAAGACGGCGAATTAGTGAGTGATGATCGTTGTACTTTTCAAGCATCACTTTTCGGTTTCTGGCCTGACCGCCGTCCGAACAACCCAAAAAGCCCGCCGTCTGCTTCCTCATTGCAGTAGTTAGACGGCTGCCAAGGAGCGGCTCCGCGAGCGTGCAGCTAATCCATGGTATCATTCCAAACACCATCCGCAACAAAGATTCGTCGTAGCTTCGAGACCATGATTCAAAATCCCTTTTGACAACAATAACTTTTGCATGTGGATATGCCCGTATCATTTGCTCCGCAAACACCGCGGCCACATCCGTGATAGCTTCGCTGGCTCCAAACATTGAATTCCAGTCGTTTAGTGTAAATTCATTGCCTGTATATGTGGCAAGGCTCGGGAAATGTGCATCAGCAGCTCTCTCAAAAAAAGCCCACCTTTCCGGGTGCTCCCATATAACGCCGGCGTGGAAAACATGCTTGTAGCCAAGAATGGTGAGTGCCTCAGCCATTGACATGGACCCTGTACGGGGAAGACCGAGAGACAAAACCTTGACATTATTCAAACGAGGGTCAGTGGCACTCATTTTTTTTTTCTTTCGGTAGGCCGAGTGTTGCAGAAGCCAGGCTGGGAACAATGCTGGAACTTCGTGCGCGCCGACTGCTTTTAAATGAATGGGAGGCGGCTCACCTAATCAACGCAACATTCCCACTGCTGTACTACCGCCACCCCACCATCAGCCATAACCAGCTCCACGCGCATCCTCTGCTTCACGTAGATACGAATAAGCCACCGCCCAACTCGTCAGCCCGGGTTTAAGCTTGAGGCCGTGGCAAGCCGAGCATAGATTGGGCTGTGAGGGGGGAATAAGCCAAGAAAACCACCCAAGATACATAGAGACGCACTACACGTGCCAAGCACCCTCTACTAGAGGGTGCTGCAGAGGGTCACCTCGGCCAGTTAGTACCCACATATAACTTACACTAAATCACTAACAATTTCTACGCTACTCTTCCCACAGAATTTCGACCTCTCAGTAAAACAATGACTGACAACTACGTTTACCCACTACAAAATCTATACCATGGTCAGTTTCCGATTGGAAAACTCTCTCTGCTAGCGATATCATGTCTTTAACAGGCCTGCCCAAAAAATGGACAGTGACCCTCTTTCATTATTACTCAGACCATCGCGACAGATATATAATGCTCAACGATTCAGCGCACTCCAACTTTCCCACTCTGCGAGCGTGTTAACCACGGTCTCGTGGTCTAAGTGACACTTAGCCAACTCATTCGCTGGCGCCTGCGCGCACTTCCGCATCAGCTCCTTTGCCTCCTCTCGCCTCTCCATCTTCCAGTAGGTATATGCCAACCGGTGCATGCTCACGATTGTATCGGGATGCTCCTCGCCCAGCGTTCTCTTTCGGCCCTCCAGTACCTGTCGCTCGACCTCCTCCGCTTCGTCCAGCCGATCTTGCCCAAAATAAATAAGACCCAAGTGTTCCATGCTGGTCCATGTATCTGCATGGTCCACCCCAACTCGCGCTTTATGAGCTTCCATGATACACACTTCGAGCTTCTCTGCATCGTTCCACCGATTTTGTAACAGGTATATCTCCGCCAGCGACGTTTTAGTGCGCAGTGTGTCCACATGATCTGCCCCGAGCCGCGACGTCTGCGAATTCATCACGTCCAGGAGCAGCCGCTCGCTTGTTTCCCACTGGCTGAGCCTCCAGAATGTCTGCCCTAGCTGGAATTTGGTACGTAGTGTGTGCGGATGGTTCGCCCCCAGCTGCGTCGTCTGCCGCTCAATCAAGTCCAGATACAGCTCTCTGGCCGTTTCGTATTGCTCGCGGTGGTAGAACGTCTGCGATAGGTTCCACATGTTCACGAGAACATTTGGATGATTTGCCCCGAGCGTCTTCTTTTGCCTATCAATAATCTGCATGTACAGCTCCTCTGCCTCCTCCCAGCGCTCCTGCTTATCGTATGTTGTCGCGAGGTTATTCATGGCCCTGAGGGTCTCACGGTGGTCAGCTCCGTACTTTTCTTCGAAGAATTTTGCAACCTCGGCCCCTAGCTCCTCAGCCTCCGCCAATCGACCTTGGTCCCGACAAATGGACGCGAGATGACCCATGCACACTACTTTGCCATCATCGTCCGCACGAGGCGATTCTTTTAGAATCTCTAGCATCCGCAACACCACAAGTTCGGCTTCCTTCCATCGCTTCTGGACTCTGTATTCTCCCGCTAAACTGGACATGATGCGCAACGAGGACAGATGATCCGGCCCAAACTTGGTCACATACCCTTCCATGATTTGCATCAGCAGCTTCTCGGCCTCAGTTGTACGACCTAGTAACCTATAGGCGTCTGCGACAAGTTCTTTTGCGGCAACAACATTCAAATGGTCCTTTCCAAACAGCTTCTTCATTGCTTTCAAGGTATGAATCGAAAGGTCTTCCACTTCGGTTACCTTTCCTTTGTCAATGGCATACCGTGCTGCTTTATACATAACTTGTGCCCAGGTTTTCAACGCGTCATCAGCAGTTGGGCGCTCTGAAGCGATTCTTTTTGCATGTGGGAAGAGTGCCTCGCATGTGCTCCAGTTGTCATACGTCGCCGGTGGTATTGCTGCAGCGAGCTTTGCCAGAAACTGGTGTCTCCACTGCGCATATGTGTGTTGAGCTCTCAGCCACTCAATTGTAGAGAGTTGCACCAGTCTGTGCATCTCAAAGGTAGTCCCATCTTCATTCGCGGTGATGAACGAGAAGTTGCGCAACATGATGATATCGTTTTCAAAACTGTCCTGGTCGCTGTAATCAGATTCTTGTTCAGATATGCTGTCGCTGTCGCTGTAGCCTACGATACTCTCAATATCGCCCACATCATCATTGTTCTTATCTGCAACGTCGAAAGGACACCCGCTATCGCCGCTTTTAATACCATTATTTTCATCAACAACGGCGGCTGCAGCGCTCGCTTTCAAACAAGACCCCGGTGGGTCATGGCTGCGTAACAAAAAGTCCGGAATTCCTTGCCTGTCGCAGAAGCTCATAAGCGACAGCAAGTCTGCCGCTGACGGTCTGATCTTCTGGATGTAGTGGAAGGATATTTGCCAGGTGGTGAAAATGGCGTTCTTGGCCTGTGAATCTCGACGGTGTTGTCCGGCCTCAAGACTGAGGAGCTTCGCCTTTCTTCTGTCACTGTTGCGAAATTCGTGGAGGTAGTTTTGCAGGGAATATCTTGGGCGTCTCTGCAACACATAGGCGGCTGCTTGGACAATGGCCAGCGGCATGTAATCGAGCGCTGCAGCAAGCTCCGTGGCGCATGCTTCATCGCTCCGACCGAGCTTTTTTTGGAAGAGCTGCGTGGCTTCTCCTTCCTGCATCGGTTCAACCGCAATAATATTGGCATCTTCGACCAGCTGCAGTGATGCAGTTCTCATTCGCGACGTCACAAGCACCGACCCGTGCTGGCAATGTGGGATATAGGATCCTAGCTGTCTCGCAGACGCATTCGCTGCCGTTACAACACCAGGGCCGCGCGATTTTAAGAAACTTGCGTCGTCGACATTATCGAGAATCAAGAGCCATGGTCCGTTTTTCCTATGTCGAAGCCAGTTGTGAACAAGCTCAAGTTGATTGGATTTCGAGTCATGTCGCCCTGGAATGTCGACATGGGCTGCAATTTCTTGGAAGCCCTGCTCAAAACGAGCACTGTTGCTTGCGTGTATCCAAAATACCCACGTATCAGGAGATTGCTCTTGTGTCCGATAGCCATATTCAATAGCAAGTTGCGATTTGCTGTGAAGTTAGCTTATGTCGCACTGAGAAGCGCCTGTACTTACCCGACACCGCCAAAACCGACAAGAGCAGCTCGCGATCCTGGCCGGCAGCTGCGCTCAATCAGCTCAAATGTGTCCCCCCGCTTCACAAAGTCCTTGTCACGAGCAAACGGAATCATTTCTGAAGTAACTCGTGTTTCTCGTCCCTGCGTCGGTTCTTCAATGACAAGGCACGCTGTTAGTGCTTCGCGTCGGCATTCAATCTTGAATAATTTACTCACCCATATGCCGACTTTGTCCAACTTGTAATTGTTGTGGCTGTTTTGGGACGGCGACGGGGTCCTTGCGGGGAATCTCGTCGAGCAGTGCTCTGGCGTAGGCTGCCGCCATAGCTGCCGCGTACGGCTGCCATATCTCATTCTTGTGACGGTCGCCGTAGTCGCACACACCTCGAATGACGCCAACAGGGATCTGGTTCATGGTCCCAGCGGCTTCCATCTCCAGCCCAATCAAGCCGTACTTCTCGCGAAGCTCATCCCTCGGCCGCGCATTCTTCCAAAGCTTGTCGCCAGCCCCGATAGGGCCGTACCAGGCGCGAACACGTCTCGAGTCTGGCCGGGGCTCGCGTGTGGCAATTTTCTCCACGCCGTCCTTTGTTATAAACAACACATCATTTTTCTGGCCTGGGTCAGAAAAGTAACCGTTCGCATGCTGCTTATCACGAATTTTCTCATAATATGGCAGAAACTTGTCGGCATCATCGGGCGCTTCAATTCGGATCATGCCGATTGCTGATCGGACAATGGCCGCAGTCGTGGCAAGAACATGCCCATGTCGGAGCAGCTGAAACCCGTCTTCCGTTTCCTTACCCAGCTCATATGCAATCACCGCTGCAGTCTCGCCTTCTGGGAGCGCAACCAGGACATCGCCCAGTCGAATATCTCTCGCAGGCTCGCAAGAGAGATTTGGGAGGCCAGCAGCAACGCCCACCAGCAACCCAAACCAGAGTGCAGGGAAGAAGGTCTTGATATGGTTTGCCAGAGCAGCTGCCGCACCTGTCCCGTACTCTTGTCCCGCGGGCAGCGTCGCAATGGCCACGTTGTGGCCAGCCATGGCGCCAGCGTGGTATACATAGTCATCCCCGCGATCGACGGGGAAGCGACCGTGGTGGCGTTCATCGAGCATGAGCAGGGCAGCGCGGGTTTCGATCGGCAGAGGTGTGATCAAGACGACCTCATACCGGCTGGGGTCCAGGGTCGCCATGACGGCCTGGGGGAACTTGATGATCCAGACTGACAATGTTTGGGTGATGTTGCTTTGTCGAAGTAGGGGCCGACTCAGCCTCATGCACATGACTTTTTAGCCGCCCAGTTGGCCAGGCACAGGCAGTGCGGTCAAGTCAACGAGGGTTGAATACAGTCACACAAGCGTCCATCCTTGGAGCAAACTACAACATTAAAAAAGGCCAATAAAATGGTGAAACAATGAGGCGTATTTTCGCCATAGTTTTTGATCTGTCGAATCGAAGATACTCCCTGGTTTCTTCCTGTCTTTCGAACCTTCGAGGCCGCGGACCCTGTTAATACCTATAAACTACCTACAAACTTGTACTATGGCTGAGAGGAAAGAGTTGGATGTTTGTCATTCTCTGGAGCTCGTCCTGTCTATCGAGTTGGAAGATTCTCACCTTTCCCCAGTTGTAGACTGAGTACCGACCGTTACTTGGCTAATGTGAAGTCATGGAGCTTACAACCAGGAAGACGGCTTGCACCACGGCCTCTTGAGTTCTTACAAGAAAGAAACGAGAAAAGAACAAAAAGAGCGAACGCCAGAGAATAGCACCCCGCCATTTTTATCGCCTTTCCCTTACCTCGTCCACCTGTAGGCACCCGCACGTTCACCCATCTCTTGTACGTCCGCTACCCTGTACCCCGGACCGAGTTGTTCCGCTCAGCACTCGCCGCCCCACGCTCCGTCACAGCGGGGCGGCTTGCTCGCAAGCTCACGCAACCATCCACTGCCTGCCCTGCTCCGATCTAAGCTTCGCGCATCTCCAACACCTCGCATCGCATCGCATCTACCGCATCAACGCTCGCTTCCGATTCCGCATCAACGCGCCGCATACAGCAATCACACCACATCACACAGCACAGGCAAACATGGCCGCCGACAAGACGGACGACAAGCCCACGATGGCGACGGCAGAGGTGCCGCCCAAGGACACCAAAGCGGCTGCACTCGGCGAAGACGACGAATTCGAAGACTTCCCCGTCGACGGTACATTTTTTCTTTTCTTTTCCTCGCTTCGCTCGACGTCTTCCTTTCACCGATTCCCACCCATCTCTGCCCGACATTCCTCCCCTCCCGTCCTTTGACGTTCCGCTCCCACCCATTTTCTTCGACGTGCTCGGGCAAAGTCAGGTTGCTTTTACAGACCACGTCGAGCGAAGCGAGCTAAAAAAAAAAAGAAAAAGAAAGAAAGAAAGCTAATGAATTGCGTTATTGTAGATTGGCCGGAGGATCAGACTGAAGCCGCGCAGCAAGGGTCAGGCCAGCGCAAGCATTTATGGGAGGAGAGCTGGGATGATGATGACACGACGGATGATTTCTCGACGCAGTTGAAGTAAGTCAACATATACCGGTGATGGGAGCGGAGAAGAATGGGAGGCGAAGGAGGGGACAGGAAGATAGGGCAGAGAAGACGGGGAAGAGAGGATGGGAAGTTGAAAAAGCAGAAAGAAGAAAAGCTAATTTGTGAACAGGGAGGAGCTGAAGAAGGTCGAGTCGTCGAAACGGAGATAAAAACGAACGAACGAAATAGGACGGAAGAGAATGGGCAGGAGGATGGGGGAGGAGAGGGGAAGATGGGATGGGGCTAGGTACACAGATTACCAATGACGAATACAAAGACTGCGGTCTATGATGTACATTTGCGCAGTGACGATGGTTCACGCAGTAGTGATTGTAATAATGGCAAGGTCAAGGCAGTGATACTGTAGAGGTGAAGACGGGTCATGTCCAGGGCTTTCATCCGCAGCGCGAGTCTACATGAGAGCGATTATCTACGTCAATTTTAATGTACAAATCATCACCAACAGCAATGCATGCGATGGTAGCGTAGGATATCGACTTTTATTGAATACTTATTTTCTTGCCATGTCACACCCTTACAGGCGGCTATTCTGCACATCTACACCCTGTCAACGGGTTCCCAATTCTCGATGCGTGTTGACAAGATTTACTTACTCGACAGGGCCGTGACGCCAGGCAGCTCCTTGCCCTCGAGCAGTTCCAGCGACGCACCACCACCGGTCGACACATGGCTGAGCTGGTCTTCGACGCCATACTTGGCCGCGACGGTGGCCGTATCGCCACCACCGATGATGACAATCTTGCCATTCTTGCAGCCGGCGACGGCAGCGTCGAGGGTGGCCTTGGTGCCCTTGGCAAACTTGTCAAACTCAAACACACCGGCGGGGCCGTTCCAGAGAATCGTCTTGGACTCGGCAATGGCGTCCTCAAAGAGCTTGACCGAGTCCTTGCCGCAGTCGAGTCCCATCCAACCGTCGGGAATACCCTCCTTGTCGGTCGCGTAGCCCTCAGTAGCGTCCTTGGCGAATTTGTCCGCCGTGACGAAATCAGTCGGCAGGACCACCTTGACGTTCTTGGCCTTGGCTTTCTCCATGAGCTTAGGGACGGTCTTGGAGCCAGGCTCGTCGAAGAGGGAGTTGCCAATCTTCATGTCGTCGAGCACCTTCTTGAAAGTGAAAGCCATGCCGCCGCAGACAATCAGCGTGTTGACCTTGTCGAGGAGGTTGTCGATGAGCTGAATCTTGTCGGAAATCTTGGCGCCACCGAGGATGGCGAGGAAGGGTCGCTCGGGGGACTCGAGGGCCTTGGCGAAGTAGTCGAGCTCCTTTTTCATGAGGAAGCCGGCGGCCTTTTGGGGGAGGTCGACGCCGACCATGGAGGAGTGGCCGCGGTGGGCGGTGCCAAAGGCGTCGTCTGGGAGAAGTTAGCGGCCATGTACAGTCTTGCTGACTCTTGTGCGAATCTCGCTGCATCTTTGCAAGGATAAGAGCAAAGAGGGATTGAGAGAGTGTACGTACTGACGAAAACGTCACCGAGAGCAGTGAGGCCCTTGCGGAACTCGGTCACCTTGGCCGGGTCCGCCTTTGTCTTGTTGCCCTCTGCATCCTTGGCCGAGCCCTCCTCCTCAATATGAAAGCGCAGGTTCTCGAGCAAAATGACCGCACCCTGCTCGGCACCATTCACAATCTTTTCGACCTCGGCACCCACACAATCCGGCGCGAAAATCACCTTCTTACCGCCGAGCTGCTTCTCGAGCTCAGGCACGACGGGCTTGAGGGAGTACTTGGGGTTGGGGCTGCCGTTGGGGCGGCCGAGGTGGGACATGAGGATGACGGCCTTGGCGCCGTGGTCGAGGGCATGCTTGATGGTGGGGACGGCGCCGACGATGCGCTGGGGGTTGGTGATGGTGGTGCCGTCGAGGGGGACGTTGAAGTCGACCTGCGGACGAAGGCTGTTAGCTAGCCGCCGATGAACGATAACCAGTGAATGGCGGGGGAGGGGTACTCACACGAATGAGGACGCGCTTGCCCTTGACGTCGACATCGGTAATGGAGAGCTTGTTGGAGAGCGACATTTTGACAAATTTCGTATGATGTTCGTAAATGTCAAAGGAAAAGAAGTTGGTTAAGGTTGGGAGAGGGGAGGAGATCAAAGGTGGGATGGAGGGGCAACGAGGTAATTTACCGGTTGAGCTGTGGTGGGGTTGAGCGGGTAGCCATGACGTGGGGCAGGCCGCAGGGCGACCTTGTTGAGATGAGCCATTAAGTTGGCGTCACGGTTATATAGATACGACATGGTCAATAGTTCGTATTAATGCAAGAATGATATGTGCATGCATGTGCGGTTTGTGCCCTCGGTACATGTGAAGTCGACGGTTCGTGCAATCCATTCAATGGTAATGAAATATATTGATGCGCCAGACGCCGTGGCTAAAAGCCTGTGAAATGATAACAAAGAATACATCTAGCCATAATGCCGTCTCTATGTAGTGAGACCCGTGTTTGCTGCATTAATTCAAAGTCGCAAGCATTTGCGCTTGAAGTCGACTGGTCTACCGCTTGATTCCCTCACTTGTCGATGGACGTCGATGGATTGATTCGACTGTTAATTCGCTCGATTCGTAACACTCTTCGTAACGCCCGACTTTTGCCAATTAATCTCCACGAATATGTGACATGCAGACACTCGTTAGTCGCTGTTGTTAGTGAGCGACAGGTAGGCCGTCCAGGCAATACCAACCGTCGATACAAAGGGCTACTCCACGTTAGCAACTCCCTATCAAACATCCATTTCCCCGGGATCACCTACCAGCTGGTACTGCACGGGCATCAAGCGAAAGTTGATGAGCTGCACAGCCGGCCACACGACATAGTTGGCCTTGAGCGTCGGCACGTACATGTCGCGCAGCTTGTTGCTGACGGCGCGACGCCCACCGCCCTCCGCCACCGTCATGGCCGTGAAGAAGACCGCCACACCGACCGGCGCAAACACGACCTGGTCAAAGGCGACGCGCTTCAGCGCCGGACCAAACGAGCTCGTCTTGGACATGGGGAACAAGCGCTCGAGCAGCTTGAACCAGCGAAACTGGACGGGGGCGATGCAGAAGCCGTAGCCCATGAAGCGGGTGAGGCGCTCGAAATCGAACGCGGGCGGCACACCCGTAGTCTGGATGCCGCTGCCGAAATCGAGCGAGTCTTTTTCGTAAAAGGGGCTCTTGCGGCCGAGTTCGCGGATTTCGACGGTGACGGTCTCGTCCTTGGCGCCGCCGGGCTTGCGGACGACGCGGTGGCGAAAAGCGGTGATGACTTGGGCGACAGTGTCGGCGATGCCACCGAGGAGGGCGTTGGTGACCATCATGGTGACCACTGGGCGTTATTAGGTTAGCATTGTTTTCGGGGTTGGTGGGTTGGGACGGAGGATGGAGGATCGAGGGAGTGTCGTACGCGGTCGCTCCTCGTACGAGGCATTGAACCTCGCGGTGAGGCGGGCGGCCAGCGCCATTTCGATGAGGAGAATGAGAACGTGAAGGAGTGGCTGTTGAATGAATACACTGTTAGCGAATGGAATTGGCGAGAATTGATGAATTGGTAATGGTGGAGGGCGGAAACACGGCCAATGTTGGATGACGAAATTGACTTGGCGCGACCAAGGCGGAGCCAGAGCGGGTAGATGACAGATGGGCAGATAGGCGCTGTGGTCGGGCGGGGGAGTTGAAACGTACAATGCGACCGATATATCTGTTGATGGCGGAAGTCTGTAGAGGCGCGTCCCAAGCCATACCGGGCGAAGAAGGGGATTTCGAGATGTTGATGTGCAAGAGTTGGAGAGACGACCAGGGCTGGCTCGGTCGGGGGTGGCGGGAGGCCTTGGTTTCGACTGGGGCCGATGACGACAGCGGCTAAGGGAGGCCGGGGGTAACGCTACAACGTGCGTTTATACGAGTGTAACAAAAAATAAAAAGGAGAGGCAGAGACGACGTCTGGAATAGATAGATCAAGTTGATGCACAGTTGAAGCAAGATGATACAAAAGATGCCGTTCGGATGTGTCGAGACAGAGTCGGTCGCGTGAGCTGTGGCGCAGGTTTTGTGGCTGCATCCTACTGAGCGAGGGATGCCCCTTGGGGCTTGGGCCACTTTACTGCGCTGCTCTTGGACGTCCAAGCTCATCAACCAGAGGAGCTAGAAAAAAAATAAAAAATACTTGGCGCCTCTTCTATCTCTCAAGAACAACACGATTTTTCGGATTGAATTTTCTTGCCTCTATTGACAGAGCTGTCGCTATCACTATTCACACCTGTCTGCTACGTCACTGTGTCACACAGTGGAGACGCCCCCTGACGGCTGCAGTTCAAGTGGCTTATTTCCGTTGAGCCACCAACTCACTCAGCCACATCGGCCACACTTCTCTATTACCCATGTAATAGAGGCAAAAGACAGTAGTATCTGATTTCAAAGTACATCTCTATTCGTCTTCTCCTTCTTCCTTTCTTCTTTTTTTCCCTCGCTTTGCTCGACGTGACCCTGTAACAACCAGCCGACTATACTCCCCTCATTAGGGCAGGCCAATAGGCTCGCGACCAGTATAAGCCGCCGTGAAAAGCGCAAACGAGGTAGTAGACTGCGTCTCACACCACGTCGAGCGAAGCGAGGAGAGAAAAAAGGCCGAGCGCAGCGGTAATAAGTAAAAGATGGCGAGTTGAATGACCGCTGCGCTAGGCTTCTTTTTCTCCTCGCTTCGCTCGACGTGCGCCGTGGAAACGCACCTCGGCATCTCACCTTGGAGCTGGGGCAGTAGAGCATTTATTGCAATGATAGGTGTCATTTAGTATATGCTGGAAACGGTTGCGAGTTGAACACGGTCAAGCAAGTAGAACACGGCCGAGAATCATTTTAGCATCCCTCATAAAAAGTCGGCTCTTTCTTCCGTAAAAACCACTATTCTATCTATCAGAGAGGGTGCGCTTAGATCTGGTGCAGATGCCCATCTATGAAATACAACTCTGTACATGGCATTCAAAGCCCATTGCTACGCTCATCGCATCAACTTCCTCTCCTTCTCCGCGTCACCCGAGCACGTATACGCCGTCCATCTCCTCCACTGTCATCGCATCCACGATTCTTCTACTCCCCAGCAGCTGGATCCAGTCTCGCCGCCGCCACCGGACACGTCTCGCCGACATACGACGCTACCAGCTCTCCATTCGCCTGGTAGCAGTACACGTTCGTGTACGTGCCGACAATCGCGCTCGGCGGCGTATCCAGCAGAAACTCACGGTACAGCGTCATGTTGCCGACCGCCATGTGCGGGTTCGCAAACGTCTCGTTAAAGTACACCGACTGCCGCTGGCACAGCCCGTCGTCGAGCAGCTGCGGCGCGTTGAGCAGCGCGTGGAACGTGCGCGCCGTGTACGGCGACGTCGACGTGAGCCTGTAGAGCAGGTCAAAGGCTTCCCCCACCACGCCAGGCCCGGACACGGGGTTGGGTAGCAGAAACGGCTTGGCCTGGAAGCTGTACAGGCCGCCGGGCAAGCTCTGCACGGCCGCGGAATTCGGCACCATTTTCGCCGGCGCAATCACCGTGCCCTCGAACAGCGGCACCGCGCCTACAATCGCCGGCACCAACGCGGCCAGATCGTTGCCGTCGGTGCCGCCAATGTAGTAGTTGACGGGGACGTTGATGGGCGTCTTGCCGTCCTTGGTCACGTCGGCGTATGGAACAACAATGGCGGCTTGCATCAGCGACGGGATCTGCAGAGGGACCAGGTTCAGCGGCGTCATGCGAATGTCGTTTTGGTAGCCGCCTTGCACAATCATTGGGTGCATGCCCGGGGGGAAGTTGGGCAGAATGTCCGTCGGCACGTCGAGAGGCTTGTGCCCGTGGGTGATCTTCTCAATGATGGTCTTGGGGACCGGGAGGATGCAGTAGGTCTCATTGACAGAGGTTGTCCTGTTCGCTGGGTAGAGGGCGGCGAGTGTATTCGGGCCGGCCTGGGCGTTGATAAGCGGCAACAAGGCGGCGAGGGCCAGAGCGACTGAGAAATAACGATGCATCGTAGGCTATGATATTGGATGCCGTTCACTGCTGTTGTTTTTTCGTCTGGAAAAGAGAAAGTTTGTTTCGGACAATCGCACAGGTTTTAAAGGACTTCCTTCCATGCCTTTATAGCTCTGGTCGGTGGTGAGCGCAGCAGCCACTTGATTAGCCCCATGCATGCCGGGAGCATCAGCAGCCGAGACAGTAACTTCGTTAGCAAGCCGCTCCCACCAATTAACTCGTCGCAAGTGAGGGAAAGCGGCTGAGCGGCAGGGGACGGGATGTACCCGTCTCCCGAAATGTGGAACGTTGAACGGTCTTTATCACTTGAAAACCCCATTGTTGATTGTCTCACTTGGAACGTTCGGAGCAGGATCGCAGAGAGCAGAGTGTCCCCACGAGTCGACCCCTTTCGCCCTGTCCGTTCTGTGTTCTGTGATGAAAGTGTCCCTTTCAACCTCCAAGGAATTCATTTCAGCCATGGATGCCCGAAATAGCTTCGCGCCACAGTCCAGAACGAACCTATCGCGTCGGCCGTGTTTGGCGGCGCTGTTCGAGGCTTGTCGCCATGCAACCTTTGTTCAATTTCGCGCCCGCAGGCCGAAAAAATCCGGGCTGGGAAATATATGCGGAGCTTTTGTATCTGCGCAAGGCTGCGAGCTGCTGAGAAACTAGGCTCGGTGTCTTGCTCAAGAAAAGCGCAGCTTATTAGTGGCTGTTTTTGCAACAGGCTTCCAAAGCACCTACAAGCTTTCTTACTTTTTGTCTTCAGCATGTAAGGCGTTTAAGCAGATCAAGCAGACGAGTTGGAAAAAAAAAACTAAAAGTTCTAGCCATATCTACTGCAACTCAAGAATAACTAGACTTTTCAATTTTATTTTTCATGCTTCGTTTTATAGAGCTATCGCTGTTACTATTCACGCTATATTATAATGCAGGCTATAGCTGATTTAGATCTGTGCAGTAACCAGCGCACTTAGCCACATCAGCCACAGCTAGTTGTTATCCGTGTAATAAAGTAAAAGAGTTGTCAAATTCAAAGTATATATCTCTCTATTCTTCTTTTCTTTTCTTTTTTTCTTTTTTGTCCTCGCTTCGCTCGACGTCGGCCTATAACAAACAGCCGACTACGCTTCGCTCGTCGGGCACATCTAAGAGCCGCGCGCAATCTTCTGCAGCTGCGAGTACGCGCCGTTGAAAATCTGCGAGTCGCCTCCATACGCGTACTTGTCGCTGTTCTGCCAGAACGTCTGGAAGCCCCAGCCGGCGGGAATCTCGCCCACGCTGCCCGAGTAGCGCGCCAGGCTCAGCGGGCACTTCTGGCCGAAGGCAGGGCTGTTGCCGGTGCACGTCTTCCACCAGTCCGTCGTCGTGTAGATGATGGGGTACTGCGTCGTGCGCGATTTGTAGTGCTCGACAAAGTCGCTGATCCAGTTGACCATGGCGCCCTGCGAGAGGCCGTAGCACGTGGCACCGTACGGGTTGTATTCAATGTCGAGCATGCCCTGTTATCGCAGTCAGCACTCAATCCCCATCACAAATGGTCTACAAAGGGGAAAAGACAAAAGGTACTTACCGGCAGGGTGATGCCGTCACCGCTCCAGCCGCCACCGTGCGCCAGGAAGTAATCTGCCTGCGCGGAACCGGACGACTTGTTAGGCAGCGCAAAGTGGTAGCCGCCGCGGATGAAGCCCGCGTTGGTGGCGCCGGGATACTGCGAGTTGAAGCTGGGCGAGATGTAGCCCGTGCCCTCGGTCGCCTTGATCATGACGAAGCGCGCGCCGCTGCCGTACGCGCCCGCCCAGTTGGGGTTGGGCTGGTAGTTGGACACGTCGAAGCCCTGCACGGTGGCGGAGACGACGGAGGCGAGGCCGGCGATGCCAGCGACAATGGAGGAAAAGGACTTCATATTGTTCAGTGCAGTTGATTTGCCTTGTTGTGAACTTGTTGTCGTATGGTCTGTCGTCTCGGGGACGCAGCGTATTTATACTCGACAACTCCGCTTACACTTGCCAACTTCTTGCGAGGCAGACATGGGATTGGTTAGACGAATCGTTCTTGGTTCCGACACCCCTGCGGTTCATGGCCAAAGTTCACGGAATCCGGGAAACGTGCTGCCATCGGCTCAATCATAGGCCCTGGCCATGTGGGACACAAATCGCGGCTGAAGTTGGTCTGGTGGGCCCTTGCGAGCGAGGAGAGCGAGCAGTGCGAGCTGCAGATGGCAACTGCAACGTTAAAGGTGTTTGTCATGTCAATGGTTACCGAGGCTCTTTTTTTGTTTCAACTTGTACTAGAGATGGGAAAGGACAGTACTTCAACGTCAAAAGTCGACCCATGAACTTGCATGTCTCTGCGGGCAATCATTGACGGGAGATGTGCAAGACATCGTTCGCGAATGTCAATCAACGCGCAGCCAACCCCGAGTACACCCCAGTGCCGGCGATCGCCCTGCTAGCGTCGATGCAGCCATGTCCGCCATTCGTCCTCGGGGTCTTTTCTCTTGGCAATCCGGTATCCTTGGCCACGCATCCAATAACAGCGCCGTCCTCTCTCAAAAAAATGGCCAGCTGAAATCGCCAACTGAAATGCCCAGCCATTCCCTTGTTCCATCTTGCCAAATAACAGCATCATATCCGGGCTGTCAGTTCAGCTCGACGAGCTAATGCCGTGCGTGAGATTTCCGACCCCCGCCTCTTTTCTACTAGTCTCGGTACATTATTGCGGCGTGCCCACGAGCGGTTGTTGAGATGTGTGACACCGTGGCGGCGCCTCTCATCTGCCACCTACCTCTTCTAGACAAGTAGTCGGAAAGAATTGTATACGTCACCGGCATTCGCAGAGCGATGGTAGAAGTACCCCTGCTTTGATGCGTCGATCCCCCACTGGCTTTGCAGACACAGCGGCGGAGATGGCCGCCGGTCGCTCAAAAGGGAAATGGACACCGCGCTGCAACGCTGCCGAGGTCAAAGCTGTAGAAATACAGTCGCAAAGAAAGTAAGACGGGACAATTCATGCCAATGATTCTGCCTTTAGTATTGAAGTGAAAGACTGCCTGCACAGTGCTGCGCATTGTGCTTCTCTTGCAAAGAGCGGGAGCGGAGGTTTTGGGGTTGCACGACATGGACACAATCTCACAGCCGCACAACTCTCATCACCAACATTGAGTTGTTCCTCTTCTTTTCGTATTAAAAAGCCAAAATGTCATAAACCATGGTGGGAAATGGATCTGAAATTCAGTTTACCGTTTTCTTTGCAAGAAGATAGAGAGGAACTCCAGATCCGTCTTTTTTACAGCCTGTCAGTGGAGTGCACTACACGCGGGGGAGGGCTCTCGCTTACACCTGAGGCTGACAGACAATTTTGAATCTGGATTGTGAGCAATCTTCGTGTGTTTTGCTGCAAGTTGCACAAAAAGCGTAGGCATTTTGTTGCTTTGCCACTTTCCATGACTTGCAGCCGTCGCGTGCCTTGCGCTTGTGCAGGTACCGCGCGAGGCTGCAGCACAAGTTCCGTCTCACCAGGTGCAGAAGGTTGCAGCGTTACGCTACTTAGCATCCGAGACGCAGCGAGAGGTGGCTGATGATCTGCAACTGATCACAGAACTGAGCGACAACCAAAAGTGTCACACGTTGCAGACGTATTTAGCTTCAATTACTTTGCAGAGCAAACTGGGCATGGAACGGTGGACTTGACGTATACAGCGACCGACCAGCAGGTTCACCGACCGGTATACCCGTTGCGGCCAGTACGCTGCCCAAGTAGTACCGAGATTAGTTGAAGAACGTGACAGCTCCCTTGCCCCGACAGGAAGGCATCGACAATCCCATGATGTGTGATCATAGCAGCGCAACACCAGGGTTCATCGGCCGAACCCAGTTCCGCAGCCTGGTTGAACTCGGCCGGTGCGCCAGCCACGATCGCGGATCGACCGAGTCAGCACACTTGGCGATCGTTAAACACAAAAAACAAGCTCTCTTTTCCTCTATCCTTTCATCCAAAAAGGCAACTATTTATATCCAGCATCTCTCCTTCTTGCTCTGCCCACAATGCAACGATCGGCGGTCACGCCCCAAATAGCCTTTGCCAACGGTGCCGCTGCGTGCCCGCTAGCTCACCCGCTGGCCAAGCTTTCCCGCACGTTGGCGGCGCGCTGCCGATCCGCCATGCCGCAACGGGGTGCGCATCACGGCAACCCGGCACGTAGACTGCGCCACGAGCAGCAACTCTTTCGAAAACAAGTATTCATACAGTAGTTGGAAGTTCTTGCAGGTGATGCCTCGAATCGTGATTTTTATTAGTGGCCCAAACCAGCCTCAGCCACAGCGACAGCCAAGCAGATCTCTCTGGCTTCTGGCGTGAAGGTCTGAACAATGGCCCACTGACGTCAGGACAAGAAACGTGTGCTGTCGCAGGCAGCTAACGTGGAGAAAGATGCACGGTATTGAGTTTCTGCGACGCCAGTCACGCAGTCTCCGCGATGCGACTTGAAGCATACTCGGGCTGGCGATCACCACAGCTTGCGTCATCCAAAGACTTGCCAGCGCATATTCATGGGTTGCCAAGTTCTATATAAAGACACCGTCCTGCCAGTTTCTTTTCATTAAATCAATCATCAACTCATCGAAATACAATTTTAACAACTTCAACACACATTATGGACGCCTTCTTCCAGACGCAGGCCAAGTTCCAAGCCGCCCGCGGCCTCTCCAAGGTCCGCGCCCGCCCCAACCAGCACTACCAGCGCCACGGCACCAAGTCTTACGTCTACCTACTCAACCGCTTCGGCTTCGAACCCACCAAGCCGGGCCCCTACCGGCGCGTGCGCGCGCTGCAGCAGCGCGGCCTCGTGCACTCCAACGTGGCCATTGGCGGGCGGGCGACTTTCACGTCGCGCCTGGCCAAAGTCATCGACGCCGAGGGCAAGACGGGCGAGGTGACGGCCGAAGACCAGCAGAATGACTCCGAGTACCTCTGCGAGGTGGACATTGGCACGCCCCCGCAAAAGGTGCTCCTCGATTTCGACACGGGTTCGTCGGATCTCTGGGTACGTCTTTCATCTCTATTAAAATTTATACACACATGCTAATAATGCAGATCTTCTCTACGGAGCTCGACCAAGCCACGCAAAAGGGCCACACCGTCTTTGACCCGTCCAAGTCATCCACTTTCAAGAAGCTACCCGACCAGACCTGGCAAATCTCCTACGGCGACGGCAGCTCCGCGTCCGGCGACTGCGGCAGCGATGTCGTCACCATCGGCGGCCTGACCATCAAGGACCAGACCATCGAGCTCGCCTCCAAACTCGCCGCGCAGTTCGCCCAGGGCACCGGCGACGGCCTCCTCGGCCTCGCCTTTCCCGCCATCAACACCGTGAAAAAGGGCGGCCAGGCTGCGCCCGCGCAGACGCCCGTCGCGAACATGATGACGCAGGGTGATGTACCCAAGGAGTCGCAGCTCTTTACGTCCGCATTCTACAGCGAGCGCGATGCCGACGGCCCGGAGTCGTTTTACACCTTTGGTTACGTGGATGACGCGCTCGTCAAGGCATCGGGCCAGGACATTGCGTGGACGGATATCGACTCTTCACAGGGTTTCTGGATGTTTGAGTCAGCCAAGGTGTCGATTGCCGGCAAGGAGATGCCCATCTCTGGTAACAAGGCGATTGCAGACACGGGCACCACACTCGCGCTCGTGTCGGACGAAGTCTGCGACGCGCTGTACAAGGCCATCCCGGGCGCCAAGTACGACGACCAGAACCAGGGGTACGTGTTCCCGCTGACGACAAAGCCGGAGGATCTGCCGGAATTTAAAGTGGCGGTCGGGGAGAACATGTTTGTGATTCAGCCCGAGGACCTGGCGTTTGCGCCGGCGGACGACAAGAACTGGTACGGCGGCGTGCAGTCGCGCGGCAGCAACCCATTTGATATTCTCGGTGATGCGTTTTTAAAGTCGATCTACGCGGTATGTATTATATGAAATTAACCATGACGGGGTACTGACGAGAAATAGATCTGGGATCAGGGCAATCAGCGCTTTGGTGCCGTGCCCAAGATTGAGAAGACACAGAACTTGACGCCGCCCAAGGCTCAGTAGCCGAATAACTTAAGAATTCGGTATCGAATTGGATCATGTATATACCTTACAGATTGATATTGAGTTTATTTTCGTCGAATATATTTTATGTTTCAAGAATGAAGCTTGCGCAAGCATGCGTTCAACGCCAGATGCACATAATCAGCAGCCTCGAGCTCAACGACCATAATATGACAGGCATACAGTGCTATTGCTCTTGCTAGCGCCGTTACGGGTGCCTATTCTCTCATCATTGCCCGTGATGCCAAGGCGATCAGTAGCGTCATATCTGCCATTCAGACCGATATCGATGGACTTGACGCTGCCTTCAAGAGGTAGAGCACCGACCCAGAAACTGTCCTTGATGCGTTCAACACACTTTTAGCGGCTATCAAGGACGGCAGCGGGACTGTCCAGAGCAGCCAGCCCCTCTCTCTCGGCGACGCCGTGACGCTTCTTGGGCCAGTTCGCCAACTGGAGGCGCATGGCAAAACACTTCTCGATGACTTCAAGGGCAAGAAGGATCTCATTCAGAAGAATGGCTTTTGCGATATTGCCCGCCGTCACATTGGCAATATTACGAGCGCGAGTCAGAACCTTATCAATCAAATGTGGAGCTCGCCTAATATGTCATTTTATGGTTAATTCTCCGGTCTCAGCCTTATGGTACAAACATACCGCTTAGTGGCTGAGCCATGCAACGTATGCATATCCTGGAGCAGCCAAGACCCATGAGATAAGATCGGCCTGTTGAGGCTCTCGGTAGTCATGGGCGGCATTCCGCGGTATCACATGTAGCCAAGATGAGCCACGTGCTACCAGAGTGGAGAGGGGGGCTCTCCGAATACCCTCATAACACAAAACCCTGCAGTTTTCAGGGGGAGCAGGGCCCTGCGCCTATACGAAAGTACGAGTAAAGAGGTATTAATACTTAATCTTGGCAGCGCTATCGTTTCTTAACGGACCCCAAGCAAAGAGCACCAAGTAGAAGATAGACATATTATATTTTCATTTATTTATACTATGCTTGCGGCATACATCCGAGGTCTCGATGGCGTTTGAAGCTAAGCTGCAAGAGTACACAACTAACAAGCTAAACTCCCCGTCAGTGGTATTAATACTCTGGCCAAGACTAGGAACACTTACTGCTGGCTTCTAATTTGCTAGCCACTGATTCTAGCCTTCGAGTGATCCATCATTTACTAGCAGTTAATTTGAGAGGCCTCCAAGCGGCAAACTAGGCAACAATACAAGCGTTGCCCAGCTAATCAGCTATGTAGAGTTGGTTACGGTAACATCCTCTGCCAGTTTGGGTTCGCGTAGCGGGTAGATTCGATGCTATGTTCTGCGTCTCATCCAGCTATGGATAGTGTATACCTAAATGGGTCGGGCTTGTCTCAGCTCCTAAGAGGCTATTTGTTGCCCGAATGGGGCTGGCAATGGGTAATTTCCTTAGTCGGAACAGTAGAAATCTTGTTAAGAAGATGGTTATGCGCAATTTCCCAGTACGAGAGTTGTTCTGACCAATCTTAGGGCCGTCGACTTTCTCCAAGATTGGTCAACATCCAAGCCTGTCCAGACTATCTAGATCTGCCGTACTCAAATGAGGGCGTTCTCTGAATCAACAGGACCCATGACTCAAGCCAAGATTGATTTCGCGGAATAGCGATATCAACCAGCTCAGCAGGCTGCGCATAGTCGCACTTTATCCGTCGGGTCGGTGTAGACTACCCTGGGCGTTCCACTCAGCCCCGATCAAGGCCCCCAAGTTGAGACAGGGTAAACTAAACATACTTACCCACTTGGAGGATCCAGTTACCGCCCAGCTACGACAACCAATCATCAGTGAACCCTCGCTGGAGTAGCCGGCAGTGCCGCAGCCACACGCTCGAGTACGATAACTCTTGATATAAATAGTACGCCAATTTCTTAGGGCTATATCAGTGCGAGACCTTGACATCGACGCATGCGCTGAGTAGGACCAAAGTTTGAGAAACTCTTACAGCGTGCTAAGGGTTTATCTGTCGTTAAAATTCCTTTTACCGTGTTAACGCTACCCGCGATTCCTTTCCGACGAGTTCGATCCCATTTATGAGCAATGAAGCTTAGCAGCGCATTTATCCTCAGCTGCAGCGTCTCTATAGCACGCTCTCGACTGATCGTATTTGGCGACAGCTTCAGCGATAATGGCAACGGCTCGTGGATAGCGAGCAAGGGAGCTTGGCCGGTGGACCCAGTCTATTACAGGCACTCGTTTTCGTAAGTACAGAAAAGCGTACTCATGAGAAGAAGCCAGGGGTTGAATGCTTTCTGACCTTTCAGGAATGGGCCGAAATGGACCGATGTCGTTGCAACGTCCCTTGGCCTTGATCTCATCAATTTGGCAGTCGGAGGAGCAACTGCAGATAATGACTTCGTCACAGGCGGCACAGGGGCTGACTCAAACATTCCTGTACCATCTGCTGCTGACCAAGTTCGTTCATTTTTGTCATGGGATGTTCCTCAGCCAGACGACATCTTTGTGCATTGGATCGGCATCAATGATATTCTCTTCAACACAAGCATCACCGGCGCGCAAGCTGCGGGTGTAATACGAACGAGTATTTCTCGGTTATATCACGCAGGTAAGTGTTCGCACGCGAGTCAATATCTGCATTATCATCCCTGACTTGTATCCAGGGGCACAGAATATTATCGTTGCCAACTTTAACGACGCTACCACATTTCCAGCAACATACAATTCCTCCTATTATAATATTCCAAGTGTTCGAACTTTCAACGCCGACCTCACTGTTGCGTTACAAAAGGCTATGGCATGCTATTCGGCCCGCATCAACACCGCCTTCGTCGATATATCCGCACTGTTTCACAACATCACAACTGAGCCGGCTGCGTACGCCATCGACGAACGCTATGTAAACCCCCCCACAGCATGCCTGAGAGGTGTCTACAAGAGTGAAGGTGTGCCTCGGTCAATGTGTAGTGACCCGGAACGCCATCTATTCCTCGACTCATACCATCCTGTGAAAGAGGTACATGCATTGATTGGGAAGCTGTTTGAAGCTGCCATCAACAGCTTCGTCTAGATAGATAATTATAATGTCAATAGAAGCAGCTAGCTGTGGCTCATAGAGCTAAATTGGGCAGTTGATTATTATTTATCTTATTATTAGTGAAAAGCTCACTCTCCTCACCCTACTAGATTGGCGCGTATCTATATTTTTAAGATAAATTCTTTTATATAATAGTTCTTAGAGACTAATTACCTTGTTTATTTAACATGTTTACCTCCAAACTATATTTTATCTAATCTACTAGCTATAATAACGGATATGTCTCATCTTCGTATTTCTCTTCTTATAGCCGCAGTACAGCTTCCGTCCAACAATCGGCTAAGCAGGTATAGCGATCGCGCAAAAGGCTATCATGGCATTCTCACATATCTATCTAGTAGTACAGTTATAAAACAGAATGATCAGACGAGCAATGATGCAACTTAAAGTCCCTTCTTCACGTCAAGCTCTGGCCTCCAGATCATGGCCCACATTGTGATACCTTTGCCACCCTCTTTGCGGTAGCCCATAGTGTCCGCCTTGCCCCCACCGACGTTGATTTCACCCACGACGCGGAATCCATGGCGCTCGTATAGACGTTTGCTGCCCTTTGTTGAGGCCTCTAGCCAGATGGGAAGGTTATCATTGCTAGCGCGCTTCTGGGCCTGTTGCAGCAACCTGCTGCCCATGCCAGTGCCCCGTCTCTCAGAATGCGTCGCGATGACGTAGAGGTAATAAAAGTCTGCGTCACCAAGCTCTTTCTTTTTCAACGCGTCGGTTTGACCTGGTATCTCGCAGAGCATACGGTAGACACCTCTGAAGCCGACGGTCAAGACGATGCCAACAACGCCTGCCTGGATAGTGGTGCTAGGGTTGATTGGGCTTCTGCCCGGCGGCATCAATATGCAGCTTGCGGTGTAAAAGGAGTCCTGTAGAAGAATAGCATCGTTCATGAGACTGGCCTTCAAGAGGGCCTGGAAGAACTTAGGGTAGTAGGCGAGGCGATCCTCGTCGGTCATGTTCATGCAATAGATGAAGGCAGGGTCATCTTTAAAGGCATCGCAGAAGGTTCTGATGACGGCCCTGCGGTGTTCTAATGATGTGTTACTATGTTGAAACTTGAGTAGGCTGCGGACAATCACTTGCTAATACCTTTGCTAACCCTCATTGCGAAGTTATGTGTAAGAGATGGATGTTTTAGTGGTAGATGAAAGAGATACTTGCTGTCGATGATTTCTGCGTGACTCGGCTTGACCAAGCCTGTAACGGAGAAATGTGGTCGCTCTGGCTTATATAGCTAAACTCTATAAATTTAAATCAGGGGTGAAAGCCGGCAAAAAAAGCTCTGTAATTCGGCGCTCTATGCTCTTGCCCCTTCCACACCCGTAGTGGCGTTCAATAGCTACACGATGCTTGCCAATATGCCTAGAAGAAACAACTTCGGCCTTTATTCACAGCAACAATGCATGGCATTGCAAGTTCGTCTCTGAGCAGAGCGGAGCTATTGCCTCATCGGCTGTCCAACAAGCCATACGACGCGCCAGTCCCGAAATCTTGGGACCAGAATGCTGCTAGGCTCGGTGTGCCTCGGTTAAAATTGCTATTGGCCAATATAGATTGAGTCAGCCCTACCGACATACAGCTGTAATTTGAGGTCGCGGAATGAAGGCCGAACCAACGCCTCCTGGTCCGCCCCGCGGCTAGAATAACAATGCCATTCTAAAGCTAATTGGCTACCAGTATACATACCAAGGGAGGCCCCTGGATATTAGGTGGCGAGTGGCACGCCCCGCGATTCGAGACTCGGCAAACTTTAGTTTGCCCGGCTTTGATGTCTACTCTCCACAACACCCCACAACAGGAGAGAGAGCCCAACGGGTTTCGCACAGCACGTGGGGCCTCATCCTCAACAGCGTACGCCTCCATGTCGGGGAATGCGCACCGCGCGACACAGCCACGATTCCAAATTGCGCGGTGCATACAAATACATAATGCTTGTATCTGGTAGAAAGTTCGGTTAGCAGCAACTCGCTGGAGTACTGAGTACGGAAGAGCGAGCCTAGTACGTGGCCTATAGCCTTATCAGACGGCCTGCTTTTATAGTCTAGCCGTTTTGACGCTGCCGCCACGTGGCGTGGGCATTCCATCATTATAAATTCCAAGATTTTGTGCCTCCTCAAGCACTAAAAAGGAATATACAATAATACCCCCCCTGTTTAAGTGTATCATACGGTCGCACATTAGCGTCGCTCCGCCAAAAGTGCAAATGGACCTCCAACACATTAGTCATCACACCAAAATACCTTTGAGGCTCTCGCAGACTGTCCCTCAGAGTTTCGCAGATGCTCTATTAGAGGCTGCTTTAGCGACTTACAAAGGCTCACAAAGGCTCTTGTAGAGGCTGCCTCAGCGACTTACAAAGGCTCGCAGAGGCTCTTGTGCAGACTCTCGTACAGGCTCTCGTTCAGGCTCTCGTTCAGGCTCTCGTTCAGGCACTCTCAAAGGCTCTTATAGAGGCTCCTTGAAGGCATTTTAGTGCGATGAGTGGTGTGGTGGCGGTCCAATTGCACTCTTGGGGGAGCGACGCTAATGTGCGACCGTAGCCTTTCGTGCGTAAGAGTCTCGCGCCAACACTTAAACAGGGGGGACACTGTACGCCGACGCCAGAGAATTATAACCATAAAAAGACACGTTACGCGAGCCCCACCGTCTATAGATTATGGATCCGTTTGGCGTCTGTGTAGTGTCCGAAAGAAATCATAGCTTCTAAAAATAAGAAGTTGGAGTATTCGTTGGCAGCTAAGAGCTGCGCGGATGTGGCTGAGTGCTAATCGTTCTGGTGTCACTTTATGAGATATAATTAGCTGTGCTTTGTAAGGAACCAGCAGGCAGTTACTGGTCCTTAGTGGTTGTTGCATTAAGACATCCGTCCTTCTTTAAGAGCACGGTCCTCAGCTTATCTGTATTTGACGGTACCGACTCCTACATCAAGATATTCAAATGAACCCACTGGCAACCTATCACACATCACAATTTTGAGTCCACTCTAGCAAAAGCTCCTGCCACCCGCACCCCATCATACCTACCACAAGCAAGCCATGGCAGAAACTCAAGTACTGCACGCGTTTCGAAAGGCTACAACTGCCGATGCTAAAGATTTACAATTACTGCTCCATTCCGCATTTTACGGAGGCTCTGGTCGCGCAGGCTTCATTACAGAATACGACTATGCATGCGATATTGACGTTAATGACGTTCTTGCAAAGATCTCCCAAAGAAACGGCTTAATTGTTCTCGCACACAATAATTTCGGTGTCTTGGTTGGATGCTGTGAAATCCAAGGCAGGTTTGGTGGGCTTGGCTATTACGGCCTCGTCGCGATAGATGCGTCGCGACAGGGCGGCGGGCTAGGCGGAAAGCTGCTCACAGAAGCAGCAGAGATGGCTAAGAAGGATTTGGGGATTCGAATGATGGAAACGAGAGTTGATTTGCCTAGACAAGCACTACTCGATTGGTATATTCGCAAGGGGAAGTTATAGGGCGGTGGCTGGCGGGGCCTGGCAGGTTGACAATCACTTTGTACGACTCCGTGAAGGAGCATGGATTCATCTTAGTCTAGAACTCATTACTCGAGCAGGAACATTCCAAGGGAAAAACTCATTCAAATTCAGAACACATCATCTATTTGTCCTCCATATGTGCTTTTATTAGTGGTAGGAACAGCAGATGTCGTCGAGGAGACGGTCGACATATGCCGGAGGTTAAAGTACTCACGGTTCAGCGATTGGACTTGGTTATCAATCCATGGACTTTAAAAACGTTTATCTAGCCACAAAATCGAGTTATCTAAGTTAAATAACCCCGTTTTCGTGACGAATGCTGCCAGCGGTGGGTAGACCACGCCTCAGAAACTTCCCCCAGTCATACGGTCGGATGAGCTTGACGCTAAGGGCTACAAACAGCAAGCTGTCGATCTCCTGCTCACCTTATTCACTGGTTCAGCCGAGCAAACCCGCTAAATGGTTTAGCAGATCAACGGCGATGTCATCCTGGTTGGCCAGTCCTGCAGTGGCGCAGTTATTACCGAGGAAGGAGACCCTGCCAACGTCGGCGTTTGTTTACACTGTCGTTTTTGGTCCGGACAAAGGTGACAGTATTGGATGTATCTCGCCCCGGTATCCCGCTGTTGCCGCCGTTCTGAAGCGACTCTCTCCCGATAGAGATGGCTACCTCTCGCTCAATGTCGACACCTTCCACGAAACCTTTTGCCAAGATGCTACTAAAGATAAACCCATACCGTGGCCGTTACCCAAAGGCACTCTTGGCGAGCCTTGTTGGCAACAACATCACCGCTCCTGACTTGAAGTTCAAGCCCAGCTAGTATCAAATCTCGGTCGACGACCGCTGCATTAGCCCCGGCGCCCGAAGGCTCATACCCTCGTGCATGTAGGCCAGGAAAGTAGTCGAGCTCTACTCAGCTTAGGCTCCGCTCGCTTCCGATCCAAAGTCCGTCGCCGATCGTACTGACGACGCTGCAAAGTTCGCTGCCAAGTGAACTAAAACCACTGACAGACTGTCGCTAAGGCCCAAGCTAATCATGATAGATCCGTATTTAGAGAAAACTGTTTAAAGATAGGTACCCGGTGCATTATGGCTTGTTTAGAAGCTTAGCTCCCGGCGAAGGCTTCTGGTTAACCGTGCATAGCCTTCATTCACACGTAACCAGTGCGATAGAGTATCATGTGTAGCCGCTGTGTCATTCTCATCAACTTGTTGGCTTTAAATAGTGAGATTGTGAAATGAACTATCGTTTACTTGCCAGAGAATACTTTAGTTTCTGATTTTTACCTTTCCATCGCGTACACACTATAAAAACGAAGCACTATGAGCTAGCTTTTCTCCGTTTACAGTTGGCCGTCGGATAGCTAACCACACTCCCCTCAATTGCACTAAGAATTTGCAAATTGAAGATCGCAAGTTTTTAATTCATCGACATGGTACAGTTAAGCGCTTACTTACCACACCAGTGAAGCTAGTAGTTGGTCTCTTAGCCAGTCCAACCGTGTGAATTGCCAGTTGATCCGGTCTAGTTGGCCCCGTTTTGAACTTGGTCACTCAACTGGATAAGGCTCAACTTACGATTTGGTAACACAACTCACTCAATTGGACTGGCAATTGGGTTGGATGATCTCGCAATTGTCAAACATGTGGCGGTCTCGGTATTTGGGTTACTGCCTATCAAGCTCACTGTTTCAAAACAAGTATAGGCCACCCGATCCCCGAAATGGGGCCAAGTATGGACTGATATATGGAAGGCAGTACTACTAGCAAAACGGAATGCCAACATGTCACAGTCCAGATCACAAAACAGCAAGGCGGCGATACGGCGATAGATGGGGCTCTGAGTGGCGAGCGGTGCGCGCCATATTGGAGCCTCAGCTCTGCAGCCTGTGGAGTACAGGGCGGTGGTGCCTGTTCTCCACAATACCGTACATCGGGAGTGAGAGAATCCAGCGAGGCTCGCACGTGGCCATCACGAGGCTGGAGGCTTCTGTTTTCCAGACCTTCTACCAGCTGTCAAGAGGCAGCCGGAAGCTAGCATTCCGCAATTGCCGACCTCTCCATATCCAGGCCCACAAAACGGCGAGATGGTGACGCTGCCAGCTTCTTCAGCCCTACCAAGCAGTAAGAACTTTAATCAAAATGTGGCCCCCACGTCACCCCCATCACTGGCACCCATCGCGTCACCCGTTGACGGTTGCCGGGTACAGATCCTGATGCGAGGCAGCTTAGCTCTAGGTAGGGCTTGTGGGATTTGGCGGACCGTCACCGGCGATAATGTTGCCACATTCGGAAGTTTTTTCACTAGCCGCGCTATAGTTTCCAAGCAATCTTATATCATCTCCTTTTCCTCGTCACAGTCAAAGAAGGATAAACTTGGAAAGGCGGCTTCCGTACAGTTAACAGAATGCAATTGGTCTGGCGTCTGGCCATGCTCGCTGTAGCAATATAACCACTGAGCTGACGAAGAAAGCGAATTGATGATTATCCCGCCAGGATGTTACTATACTAGCAAGCTTTTGTAATTCCGAGTGACTGGTAGCCGTCTGAACCGAGGCAACTGAGCAATTAGTGAATAGCTATTTCCACTCTCCCGGGCCCTGAAGCTAGCAGGCCAACTGGGGATTCTCTTCCAGAATGGAGCGTAAAGCCTGCCTCCGTGCCGCTGTGCTAGTTAGTACCGCCGTAGCAATGGTCTGTTAATAAGTCTGGTACTTTCGTTCGACGCCAAAAGACACGTGCCGGAGCCTGCTGTACGGTACCCAGTAGTATGACCGTCCTCAGCCTTTGTGGGACGCTCTTTATACGCGGTCGGTGTGCGCAGTCCGTAGTGGGCAGCTTTCGCCTAGCTCACTAGTGGTTAGGGGCTTGTGGGTAGCGTCAGCGATGAGTTGACCGAGAAGCAATTAACTTGATTCGAGAAGAGATCCAATCTGCCCTGCGCCTGGGTTCTAGGTCGCAGGTGTAGCCCGGTGTTGGCCTTGAAATTTTAGTCGCGATGGCGCCATTGCATGGTTCAAGGTAGTTGCTACGGCACGTGTTCGACGTGGGATCTTTGGTGTCGACGGCCTTCGCTGCACAGCGGTTCGAGCCTTCCACACGCACACAGCTGATACCTCGGTACAGCCTTCGGTCGCAGCTCGGTGGAACCACTTATTATAGCATTCGAGGCAGCGTAACTCTGCATACCCACCTTCTCAGCTGAACCATTTGAACGAACTTAGTCAACGCAACTAAGTACTGTAGAATGTGTAGAACTGCTAAAGAGCGACATTCATAGACTGGGGCTGTGGCCCCCACGCACCGGCTAATGGTCTCGGTCGGGACACGCTTGATGTTCTAGAAACTGTCGATTCGTCGGTACCAGGCAAAGCGCCACTGTATAACTCACCGATAGTTTGCAGTACGGATCTATTGGCCCTAGAACCAACTAGTAGCAGAGGCTCCTCTTCCGCCGTCGCTTTGATCACATTCAAGTGGCCTAATGTCTTGAGAAAGCTCGCGTGCAGGCCACCTCCTGTTCAACATCTTATCAAAGCTGTTAACGTGTAGCCGACGCGACGATGTCGGAATACCGACGGGCACGGTACGTGGAGGCACCTTACCTTCCCGCTGCAGACATATCCGTCGGCTTTAATCTCGCAGGGGGCGTCGGAGCTGCCGAGGGCAGGAGCGACGGCGTCCGGGGCAGATCTGCTCGGGCGGAATGCACTGCCTTGCACCCGTTATTGGTCAAGCTATTCCCATGCTCCAAACAGCACGAGGGTGTAGCTGTCCTAACATAAGGAAAACTAAGGTGGGGTCCAATTTAGACGACAGCTCTAGCCTTGTGGACTGCATTACATTACCTTGGCAGGAAACAAAGGCTCTGCGTGCAACAACGTATATATGGCGGGTTTGGCAAACACCAAAACATGTCATCTTCAAAGTTGCATTTGGCGAATCTACTGAAGCAAACTCGCCTGCCTAGACGAAACAAGATGGTCGGTGTCCCTGGAAAGTACAAAGGCTGTGAAACTTGCCGAGAGCGCCGAGTCAAGGTCAGTTGATTGCCCGATGTTGCACGAGGAGCTAAGCGAAAATAGATACTAAAATCTAAAACAGTGTGACAACGAGAGACCTCAGTGCAAGAAATGCACGAATGGTCAGAGGCGATGCGGAGGGTACCAGAGAGATCGAGTCTTTATTGTTGGAACCCTAGAAACGATGGGTCGCGTGGCATCGCACCCAAAGAGGGATGCTCCCTTACAAACCTGCAAACCGAAGGTGCGCAAGTGCAGGCCGGATCAAACGACCCCACGGAGAGCGCGCTCATCAACAGAAGACTATGTCTTGACGGAGGCACGATGGCCACATAATGAGGCAATTTGCTCCCTTGCCATGTGCAATGCAGCGCCGGTTTCGTGCCATCCTAAGCTCCACGATGTTTTAATGACAGAGAATGGTTTCGTTGACATCCATCGTCATTTCATACTTGGTCGGAATTTTGCTGACGGATTTCAATCTTCAATGCAAATGCTGTTTGCCTACGATCCGTGCAGGTTGGGTCTAGCCTATTCGGCGTATTTAGAGCTCTGCAGCTACAGTAACTGCGAAACCCGAGTGCTAGATGGACTTGGGCTTACATTTGGTTCCAATTGCCTTGAACTTTTTTGGAAAGATGAATCGCCAATCACAGGTGTGAAGGATGCCGCCGTGATGCTGATGATGGGCCAGGCCATGCTTATCTATACTACCTTTCTTCCTGGCTTACCGAGCCGCATCATAATGCGGGCTGCGTTGCTGCGTGTCAGGGATTGGATTCCATCCCTCGTTCAGCAACCTGAACTCGATTGCGCTACCCTTGGATCGGTCTTTACAGACACTGTGGAGTCTCTGATACGTCGAGAACCACCAGCTTGTCGGCTTCCAAATACCAACCGACTCATTGTTGACAGATTCATCGGTCTCTGCTCAACTCTCCAGCCCCTTCTATACGATTTGGCCGAGCACAGCTATAGGATCAAAGCATACCGACCCTCAACAGCAGATTCGTTGTTGAATAATGACCTTTACTCTGAGGTTGAGAGCAAAATCAACGCATGGTCTGCAGTATGCCCCCCTGATTTCTTTGACAGATTCCAAGCCTCAGAGACTGCTGCTATGCTGGCTCAATCCCGGTTATACCGATCCGCAGCTCTACTTATAGCCCATCGCCTCCGTTACCCGCTTGGGACTGAGGATGACGTTGGCCGCCGCCACGCCAATGATATCTTTCACGAGTTATCAGCCATCGGGATGTGGCCAATCGATGCGCGAATTGGTCTAGGGCTTAACTTTCCACTACTGGTAGCACTGTTAGAACTACCTATTCAGACGGGAGAGGAGTCAACGAAAGCATTTCAGTCACGAATGTTTCAGCGACAAGGCTCTGAAGATATTCTGAAATTTGTAAAATCAGTGAAAAGGGCTTACAAGAATGGTTTTAATGGGTTATGGTCGGACCTGGTCAAAGATGAGCTACCGAATGTGTTACTTCCATAGTATACAATAACGTGCGGTTAAAGACCCAATTAATTGCGCGACTTACACTGCTGGATCGACTCAGTATGCTATACGTAACTGAATCGACTAAATCAAGAAAAGCTTAACTAATTGACCACATTAAATTCTAACTGCTCCTGGTTAAATGGCTGCATTCGAGTGATTGATTTGGTGCATTTGAATGATTCGTTTGTCGGCGCTTTAGAGTAAGCTTTCCAACGTGTTAACTAGCTTACTTGCTGCTGTGGGTATAAATCTTTATAAATGAGAGTCTATACCGAGTAATTGAAACAGTTCATTTTATTCATGTGTCCAGGATTACCATTGTGCGAGCGAGGGAGAGTGTCCAGATCCGCTGAACGGCGCCGTGGTTTGTCAGGACTGCTGAGCAGGACGGCTCGACGCATCTTGGTGCCGCAACGCGGCGGAGTTACCCGATGCATGAAAACGAGAATAAAAATGTGGAAAGAATTTATCTTTTATTAAATAGATAAAAACAGCCTTTATTATTATTATTAAATAGTTAATTATAGGTGTAACTCTAACCCTAAGCTCTAACTGGTTTGGCTATACAATTTCTTATGTTGATATAAGCCGCCATTTTCCCTCTACCTGTGACAGTGTTGCTTGTGTCCCGTCCGCCGCTCTGGATAGCTCTAGACTACGCTCACCTGCCTCCTCCGCTAGTGCCTGCGACTTATTCCAGGGGTGCAGGAGAAGGGCGAGGGTTGACGACTTCCAGTCACCCGACCACCGGCTTCGTCTGTTGGTGATGATCAGCAACATCATAAACACGAGCTCGGTGAGAAACAGGATGCCTAGAAAAGACAGCCACCTCCAGTCCACGCGGATACACGGCCGTGACTGGTAACTCAGTCCGTTCGCAAACACCCAGACGTCATGGGGTATCTTGGCGACAGGCAGCTCGGGATGGATGGAATCCTCTGCATCAGCGGGCTCGGCAGCTCGCCGCATCTGCGCGCCGAGGGCATCAGCGACGCCCTTGGCAAATCGGTCGACGGTCGTCATATTCACATTGCCGCCGTTCCACAACATCTTCATCCACGCGTCGCCGCCATACACAGTGCCGCTGCGCTGCGTCACACGCGCGTTGCGGACCAGGTCGGCAAAGTACACCGCCATGGCAAATGCGGCGCCGCCCCGCACAGAATAGACACACTCGCGCTCATACCAGGATCCCCCGCCCGGCGGCACCTCGATGGGGCGCAGCGCAGAGCGGGTGGTGCTGCCCTCGCAGGCGACCCAGGCGTCGTCTACGATTCTCTTGTCGACGGCCAGCTGAAAGGCAGCCATGGACGGCAGCAACGGGCCTGGGCCCGGGCTTAGCTTGACCCCCGAGTGCGCCGTGTACTGTAGGTGCTGCCGCGACAGCTCCACCTCCGCGTACACGCCGTTGGACACGTTGGCGGCGTACGTTTTGACGCAGGGCTGTAGGCTACAGTCAAACGCAAATGGCATCCAGTCGCACGACATGTATGCGGTGCAGCTCATGTTGGTGTTGCGCCGAACCAGGCCCTGGAATGAGACCAGGCTGACGTTGCTGTCGCTTCCGATCCCTTGGAATTCGATAGCGTCCGGGAACGCCGTCATGTTGATAGCGCTGTCGGGTTCGGGTTGTCCCCACAAGCCCAGCGGCTTGTTGGCGAGGCGGTTCGGTGGCGGCGGCAGCGACCAATAGAGACCGTCCGATTCTTGGCCCCTGACGATAGACGCGCTCACGTTGACGGAGGTGTGGCACATGTCGAGGGTCATGAAGGCGGCGCCGGCGCCTTGGGTCCCAGGGAAAGTGCAGTTGGTGGTCGGGCAGACGACGTCAGCCTCCACGCTCCGCGAACTGTTAGCCGACGGCTGCGTCGTACCTAGCGTAAAGGCCACTTGCATTGGGGAATCCAGCTCAATCCTGTAGTCCTGGCCGACTTGGCCGCCGTTAGCCGAGTAGACGTTGGCGCGGGGGATCTTAGCGGGCGCAGCCACGACGCGCTGGCAGGTGACGACGGAGACGGAGGCTTGGGCGAAGGGATCCACGGCCAGGGTGATGAGGGCGAGGGATGCACCAAAACTAGCGAGCATCCTTTTTTTGCCCAAGTGCAAAATTGGTTAGCTGGCTTCCCCGGGTGGAGGAGAGGATTAAATGAACAAAACGTACGATAACCTCCCAGAGCCAAACTGCCGGGCAAGGAAGCGCGCGGCACCCCAGGTACTCCGGCTCGCCCGGTCAAACCTGTCTAGATCAGAGAGTCTATGCGTCCGATCCGAGAACCACAGTCATTTCAGCTGACTAATACCTACAAGATGACCATGAGCATCTCTCACCCAGCGTTGGAGGCTGGCAACATACCTTCTGCGACGGGAAGACCCAGGGATCCCTTGAACAGCGCTGACAGTACGGAAATCACCGCGTTGATGCTAACAGGCGCTTTCCAGTCAGAGAGATCCTTGTCGTTAAACTCTCGCAGCGTGACGATGATGGCGATCAGGAACGAGGCGCTCGCGGCGAGGGAGAGCAGCTCCCACTTCCACAGCCGCCAGATGCCGAGGCGACGGCTTTGCCCCACAGTAGATGAAGCACCTCCCCCGCGCTTTGATTCGACGTCTGTGGTGAGCGCGGTGACGAGTACTTGGCTCTCCTTGGCATGGTCCTGAGAGGCGTCGGCAGCAGGTGGCGTTGGTTGGTAGGCGGCGGCCACGGGCTTGCGCTTTACTGTGGTGGGCTTATATACCACAGAGAATTCATTTCCGGGGACGGCCTGGTAATTTGTCATTTGAAGTTAGAGACGGCGGGCGACCCCGTTTTTGACGGGGTGGTGCGGTTGATGGATCGATAAGTTGGTTGGATTCAGTAAAGACCCATCCGCTATTCTGTCGCCCTCTTCCTCTGGCAGATTTTATTCGTCTACTTCCTCGTGGTCTGAATGGGCCTCCCCCAGGTCATGGGGTTTAATATGCCGTCTCCGAATTCGATGAAGCAAATAAAATTTCGCCAGTTGACTGTTTCCGCTGTCATTGTTCGAATCCAACTGTGGCTCTGCATTACCCCAGATTTGTGACGTCTTATTACCGGAGGGCCCGGGTACACATCAGTGGGACCTTGGCATCGATTGCCAAGCGTTGCCATATAGACTCGTACCGATACATCATAATACTGCTCAATGCATTCATGAAGGCATTGTATAATGCTATAGGTCTCTGTACCGTTCGCGGATGCATGCCAACTAGCGCACAGTTGAGCCGTTGAGCCTAATGACGCCACGGTCGCACACCATAAGCAAAGTTTACCGGCCTCGCAACGGTCTTTAAAATAATTGGAACAGGATCGTTATTATATCCATGTAATTGGCAAAAGGAATGCAGCATTACGGTAGATCTGTTTCAAGTCAAGAGTTCTTCATGTGGAACCGAATGGTTCCATGCTTCGCTGGTGACGGTGAGCACTAGGATTGACGTCACTGGCGCTACTTGAGCGGTCGCGACGACGCTTCCGACACGCAATCGCCTGCCCTCTACCATGCCTGAGCGATTACATCCCCGCGTCCTTTTCTGCTTCCGTTGCTCTCCTGCAGGTCATCACACCCATTCAGAGACAGACACACTAAAGCTGCCTCATCCGACGGCTTCTTGTGGCCGGATGTTCAGGACGTGGCGGCCTGCCGTGCGCCACCAATTGCGACATGAAAAATGTTTCACGGGGATACCAGCAGCGTGGATCGCCGCCTGACGGTACTTGGCTCGTATTTGGTTCACCCCCGTGTTAGCCCCGATGGGCGCTGGAACTAGTGCCATGCACAATGAGCCGTTGGAAATAACCTTTTGACGGTTGATTGCCGACTTGAGACATGTCAGAATAGCAACGACACAACCTCAGACGAGAAGCCATTCTCGTAAAGACTTGCAAGTCAACAAGATAATATTCTTGTCAATCATCTGCCTTCACTCCCAGTTTAATCATCATGCCAAGAGCGACCCACTGAGCATCCATCGCCGGCCTCCTCGATGGACCCTGTTACATCATCTCGACGGTACTAGTGCCGAACCTTCCGTTTTCTGGGAATTGACAGCAGTCATTGTACCGGGATGCTGCTGTGCACCGGGGTTGCAGTTTCTGCTGCCAAGCACCACGTCAGTGTAACTTTTAATAGCCATGCGTCTCCCATAAAAGTGTATCCTCTCCGCTGTTTTGTCGTCATGACCATTCGTCCCCAGATCCTTCTCTCATAAACCCAAAGAAATCAGAATATAAAATGGTGGACCGCTGGAAACAGGCCTTTGCGGCCGCCAAGCTGCAATCCCTTGCCAACAGCATGAAACGACCTGAATTCGGCGAAGACGGCCTCGACCCGGGCTTTCACCCGGACGACGTCGGCGCGACAGACGACCTCCAGCAGGCGACGGCCTTTGGCGAGCGTACGAGTGGTGACCACGAAAACGACGAGGAAAAGGTCCAGAGCGGCGCCTTGACGCTGCGCGACCTGCAGGATCAGGAGGCCTCTGATATCATCCGCACCTTTGGCCTGCACAGCAAGCCGGGCGGCGGGGCAGACGATGCCATTTCGACGGGTGCCACGACACCAGACGGCACGACGGCCGCGACGACGCCCGACGGCATCACCGGCGAGCCCGCCTCGGCGCCCGTCAACGCGGGTTTATTATCGACGCTCCTGCGGCTGTCGCAGCTGGAAAAGACGAGTAAAAACCTCATCCACAAGGAAGTCTTCTTCAACAAGGAATACCTCGACGAGGACGCCGCGCGGCCCAAGCGCCCGAAATGGTACGACGACCCGAACATGAAGAAGAGCAGCTCCTCCATCCCCAAGCTGTCGGGGTTTGCCAACCACGCCGAGGCGCGGCGTCTCAAACGACAACAAAAGAAGCAGAAGAAGCTCAAGGTGCACGTGGCGTCGATCCTCGCGCGCCAGCGGTACATTATGCAGCTGTGCCGCGCCTTCATGGCGTACGGCGCGCCGACGCACCGTCTCGAGCAGTACATGGTCATGACGGCCAATATCCTCGACGTCAGCGCGCAGTTCCTCTACATGCCGGGCTGCATGATCATGTCCTTTGACGACCGCGAGACGCATACCGCGCAGGTGAAGCTCGTCCGCAGCGTACAAGGCATGGACCTGAGCCGTCTCACCGAAGTACACAATATTTACAAAAGCGTCATCCACGACAAGATGAGCGCCGACGCCGCGGCCGAGGAGCTCGACAAAATCATGAAGCGAAGGCCGCGCTACAATAAGCCCTTCATCATCCTGCTCTACGGCCTGTCGTCGGCGTGCATCGGGCCGTGGGCGTTTGGCGCGCGCCCCATCGACCTCCCCATCATCTTCTTCCTCGGCGGCTTTGTTGGGTTCATGCAGCACGTGGTCGCGCCGTACTCGGCGCTCTTTGCCAACGTGTTTGAAGTCGCGATGGCTATTATTACCTCGTTTATCGCGCGCGGCATCGGCTCCATCAAGGCGACGGGCCCGTTTGCGGGGTTGGAAGGGCGGACGTATGTGTTTTGCTTCTCGGCGATTGCGCAGTCATCCATTTGCATGATCTTGCCGGGCTTTTCGGTCCTGTGCAGCAGTCTCGAACTGCAGTCGCACCAAATCATTGCGGGTTCCGTGCGGCTCGTCTACACGATCCTGTACTCGCTCTTCCTCGGATACGGCGTCACCATTGGCACGACCGCCTACGGGCTGATTGACAAGAACGCGACCCGCGAGGGCGCCTGCATGGGCGCGCCCAAGGAAAATTACGGCAACTCGTACATTCAGCACTTTCCGTTTGTCGTCGTCTACTGCATCCTCGCGGGGCTCGTCAACCAAGCGCGCTTCCGGCAGACGCCCATCATGGCCGTGTTTGGCCTCATCGGCTACTTGCCCAACTACTTTCTCTCCGACAAGCTCGGCTCGTCCACGGGTCTCGCGAATACCGTCGGCGCCTTTGCACTCGGCACGGCAGGCAATTTGTACTCCCGCCTGTGGCACGGCCACGCCGCGTCGGCGATTATCCCCGGCATCTTCACGATTGTGTCGTCGGGCCTCGCGGCGTCGGGGGCGATTATTTCGGGCCTGGAGTATTCGAATGAGATTCTGGACGGGACGATTAACGATGCGAAGGTGGTGAATGCGAATAATTCGCTGACGGGCTTGGGCTATGGCATGATTGAGGTGGCGATTGGCGTGTCGGTGGGCCTGTTCATCTCGGCGGTGGTGGTGTATCCGTACGGAAAGCAGCGCAGCGGGCTGTTTAGCTTCTAGACGTATATATGTATATTTGGTCAACATAGAAACGAATCATGTGCTACGCTTATAAAATAATACTTTTATAAACGTTTTTGAAATTGGTGCCGTCGCGTGTAAGTAGCTATGATAGAACGGGTACCTTTTTACTAGAGAATGGAACAAACAACGTTTATACTCCACAAAATATACTTGATAATATCTAGGAAAACTCGGACTGAGCACCAGCTGGAAATGGATGACATTGATCACAACATTTTATCAATAACAGTCGGAAATCAGCAAAATCCAGCATTGTGCCAATTTACCATTTGCAAAAGGCTATTGTAATACAATAGATGACTAATACGGCGTTAGGCCTCGTGGCCTAATGGCTAAGGCATCGGTTTCCGGCTGCGGAGACTACCGGAGATTCCAGGTTCGAGTCCTGGCGGGGTCGATCTAACCGCACTCTAACTGTGCACTTCTTTTTGCTGTCCTCAGCAGCTGCTTCATTATGCTTCGATGGTTTTTTTTTTTTCGACGGGGCTACCGATGTGATTCTACCATCCATGTCGAGCGAAGCGAGGAAAAAAAGACAAAAGAAGAAAGATTATGGCGTGGCTTTTGGCCGGGTCCTTTCTTTTGGTCCAGGACTGTTACGGGCATTGAAAACAGAGAGGGTGTAAGATCGGGACAATAAAAATTAAATTAATTGTGTAGACAAATATCTTCTAAGGTATCAGGTATCAATAATGCAGAGGCTAAATTAAACTCTCCAAATAATCAGACGTTGATCCATGCATAGATTACCGCGCCGTGCCATAATACTCGACGACGTTTCCTTGCGGCTGGGCTTGCTGGGCCTGAGGCTGGGGAACCTGGACCTGCTGCATTGGCTGCATCATCGGCTGCATCTGTTGCATTGGCTGCATCTGCTGCATCTGCATTGGCTCCTTCCCTGTGCCCACCGTGTAGCCCACCGGCCCAGACGCCGCGTACATGGACGGCACCATGGGCACATACGTCACAAACGCCAGGCTACGCTGTCTGTTGCGCAGGTGCGTGTCCGAGCAGCCCGCAACAAACAGCGCAAACGCAAAGACGAAGACGATCCAGAGACACACGCAGGTGGCAACCATAATGCCCCTGTAGCTCTGCTGGGTGCAGACCGCCCTGACAGCGTCGTCGTAGTCGTCGTTGTAGTAGTTGTGGTTGTGCGGGTAGTCGTCATCGGGATCATTGTAGTAGCCATAGCCGGACGTGGAACGACTGCCGTAGGAGCTGGTGGTTCTGGTGGTGGACGTGTAGTAGCGAGAATACGGATCATAGTAGGGATCATAGTCGGGATCATCGTACGGGTAGTCAGGGTCATAGTCGGGGTCGTAAGGATCGCTGCCAAACAGACGCGATGTGGTTGTCGGTGTGACCTTTGGCAGGCTGCTGAAAGTTCTCGTCAAAGTGGGCAGCGAGACGACTCCAGGGAGGGTGCTGGATTGCGTAGGGACAGGCGTCGGGGCGGTGTTGATCTGGCGAGCTTCGATGGGCACGATGCTGCTCGCGACGACGGGAACGTGGCGGTGCATGTCACCGTTGACAGGCACAGAGCGACGCAGGTAGCGATCAGAGTAATCACCACACTCTGACACGCGTATAGCAGCATACGTTGTCAGGATGCCACCGATAATGGCAATGACGATCCAGGACACGAGCCATAGGCCAACATGGGCGGCTGGCGTGATGCCGCGGAAGAACGGACGACGCGGTCCAGTGAGCGAGTAGCACAGGTCGGCAATGGCCCAGATGACGGGCAGCAGCAGCGCGCACGCGCACGCAGGGAAGATGATGTTGTCACCGAGCCACGAGTTGCCAAATTTGAGCATGGATAGACCAAGAGCGAAGCCGACGATGCCAAAAACGATGACAATGGCGTTGAAGATGAGCTTGGTCAGGCCCCAGGAACGATCAGCGTGATGGTCGGGGTTGACGTTGCCAGTGGCAGTGACAGGAGGAGGAGCACTCCGCTCAATGTTGTAGGCCTGGCAATCCATACAGCCGACGATGAAGAGGCCGATGGTGTTGAGGAAGAGCAGGATGATAAAGACAAACTGCGCCGTGGCATACGAGCCGTAATCCTCGTAGTTCCAGCCGCTTGCCAGGAGCACGCCGTAGGTGATGATGAGAGCCAGGTAGATGAGCCAGCAAAAGACCCAGGTCGCGACGTGCACGGCGGGGTGGAGACCCTGCTTGAACTTGAACGAGGCACGCACCGCTGTCTCGGCAATGGCAAAGATAATCGTCACAATATAGGCGGGCATGGCGGCGCAAAGGATGGCGCCTGGCTCGTAGAAACCTTCGGCGGCAGTGTAGGCGGCGAGGCCGAGGGCGATGACGGAGAGGACAAAGGCGAGCAGGAGGAGAAGCATGTGGCGGCGTTTCCAAGAGTAGATGGCGGTAGGCGCATCGGCTGGGTAGACGGGAGCTTGCGGCGCGTCGGCGGCATACGCAGCAGTGGCATCAGCCTGGGCTGGTCGCTGAGCCGCTGGTTGCGCAGCTTGATGTTCCGGGCTCACGGGCTGGACCTCGCGAGCAGCGGGGGTGGCATCTGTCGTGGCCGGCGAGACGGGGGCAGCCTGCGAAGAACCAGCCGCTTCGGTGGCCGCTGACGGTCCTGCGGCAGGGCCATCTCTCAACGCACGCTGGCCATACTCGTGGACGGTGGGCAGACGGGTGGCCGTCTCAGGCGCATCCGAGGCCATGATGTCGGCGGCAATTGCAATTAGCTCAGGAACCAAAGTCTATCTGCGGGTGCAGCCGAGCGTTGTGTGGGTATTGCGTAAAGAGGTCGTGTAAGCGAGGGTATCGACCAGAAAAAGCACAACAGGTCGCAAAAACGAGTGACTGGCCCAGAATGGCCTTTTAACGAGCGACGGCGACAATGATGTGTCAAGATTTTCTTCAGCCCCGTCGTGTCAAAAGGCGGCCAACACGACAAAAGGCAACCACGAGATCAGGCTGCGAATGAAATTAGGGCGGGCCAATGTTCTCAAAGAGGCAAAGCGCGGTGCAAAAGGCTGTTCAGCGAGATTGCTAGCGCCAACGCTGCCTGGAAATTCGGCGGGCGCCTTCGTATCTGCCTGGGGAGAACGGATTTGTAGGGCTCTGCAGGGACCTTCCAGCGAAGGCCAAGACAGCAGCCCTGTGCAGTGAGTCAGGCTCGCCAAGCTAACGGAGGAACTGATCGAAATCGTGTTAGTGCGCCCCGTTTGCTTTGCAGCGGTGCCAATGGCGGTTCGCAACGCGAGCCACTGCAGGGTCCGTAGGGCAACGCCGCGCGCCATGGCCAGTTTTTCACGCAACGGGGCGGAGCCGAGACAATGCTATATTTGGCCAGTTCAGCTGCGGTCAACAGATTGTAGCATTTGCCAGCCATCTGTTCACCTGCTCGTGTCGACGACGAAAGTATGCTCTGCTCGCTTGGCATAGAATACATTACCCGTCGGCGTGTAATTGAAGTGTTGCGAGTCCTGGCACTGTCATTACGGGTAATACAGCGACGCCATTCATCAGCAACACCATGGCAAGGCACAAGAATGCAAAATAAAATAATTTATAATGCTATTCCATAAAGCTGCCTAGGTGGGTGGAGAGTTCATTTGGGTGCAGAGTGCACCAAGATGCAGGAGGTCTAGTGCGTATCTTGCCCATGTCGTTAATTGTCCACAAACGTCTCCCGCACCACCTCTCTCATTCTTGAAGGGGCATTTGTCAATCCCTCGCGCAGACCGATGAAACCCTGCTTCAAGACAAACACTATTTCGTTAGCAAGATCTCATCGACGAGGCAAGCCACTTACTCAAAGGCGCAAGGCCAACGAATCCCATGCAGTAGGCAGCGACAGCCTCGTGAGAGCCCACAAATTCGGGGTTGAGCCAGTAAAAGGGAAAGCAGCCGGTGATGTGGCCACCAAGCGTGGCCCAGCCAAGGTACAGGCCCGACAATGAGGACAATCCGAGGAGGTGAGCGCCGAGATCCTAAAAAATTAGAAATGTGGTAATTTTGGGATGCGGTCAACATACCTGCGGTCGCTTGATACTGTTGAAGAAGAGAATCTCGATGACCATGACAATGGCAGGGGTGGTGTACAGGTTAAAGAGAGCAAACGACTTAAACCAGCCTTCTCCGAAAAGATCCGTGACTATTCAATTAGCGATGTAGATAAAAGATGGAAAACAAACTTACAAGGTCCTCCGATAGCCGTGGCATCAGGGTTGTGTACGCGGGTGACAAACCAGTACGAAATAGCATTCATGAAGGAAAATGCCGTTGCTGTCGTGTAAAACATGGTGAAGCTGAACTGTTTTCGGAGATTGCCCATGTTGGAGGGCAGAGAGAAAAGGCGTACGATCCAGCCCTCGACTCCGTCCACGTCATGTACCGTCTGGTAGTAGAGATGGGTAAACGTCCAGGCCTAGGCAGTTAGTAGAGTCCTAGGTATCGGGTAGCAGTCCCTACAAAGGTAATGATGTGCCACAAGTGACTGAGGACGAAGCTCAGAACGCCAAAATGAAAGAGGAGATATATCTTGGGATGGTCGGTGATCTCGGTGAACTTGTAATAGGCCGTCGTGATGCCCGTGGCCGTCATGTAGGCGACGACCAGCCCGCGGAGCTTGACGAGGAGACGTTGGGGGATCCAGTTCCATGGCGAATGGCTGGCACGGAGGAAGGGGGGCTACAATGTTAGCTGATGTCAATATAGTAGTAGAGGTTTCATCCATCATACATGATCCTGGATAATGTTGGACCCAGGGAGACTGCCCACGGCGGCGAGGAGGGGCGTCGTGTCCCTGGCCATGGCGGGCTCGTGTAAGACGGAGTGGTGGACGAGAAAGTAGCACCGAGATGGGAGATGATGACGGCCAATTGTGAGCAAGTTTGCGCGATATGAAGAGATGGCGATGATTTGATTGATTAACCACGGAGAAGAAGAAGAAGGGAAAAGCCAAACGTGTTGGTGATGTTTGTTGGCAACTGGTGTAGGCGGCAGCTGGCAGCTGGCAGGCGCCAAAGTGACAGGAGCGTGGGTTGTAGGAGGGAGCAAGACCACCAATTGCAGTTACTCGAAGTTAATAAATCTAGCAAATTAAGTAGAAATTAATACTCTGGTCGAAAGTTCCTATTTTATTTTAATTTATTTTCTAGCTGCTTCTTCTCCTTGACGACTTCCTCCGGTCCTGCATCCCCTCCATGCATCGACTAGCGCCATCTGAGCTACACCTGGTCCGTGCGCCCCGTAGAGCACACCTTGTCCTGATGGCTGTGACAGCACCACGTTAACACCAGCTCCCTCGCACGCGTCGCAACTTCGCCAATTGCTTCCTTTCGTCCAATATCGACCCAAACGACGTTTTCCTGCGAATTACCCGGTCGGACCAAGCCACCATGCTTTCGAGCCTCGGAAACCCGCGCCAAGCGGCCGCGCAGGTGCTCAACTTTGCCCTGATTCTGTCTTCGGCCTTTATGGTATGCGACCACCGTCCCTCGCAACCACACGAGAAGAACAAGAAGAGAGGGCAAATGCTAATATGAGGGTCAATAGATGTGGAAAGGACTCTCTGTCCTCAGCGACTCCCCTTCGCCCATTGTCGTCGTCTTGTCAGAGAGCATGGAGCCCGCCTTTCAGCGCGGCGACCTGCTGCTCCTCTGGAACCGCAACCTGCTCGGCGAGACGGCCGTTGGCGAGATTGTCGTCTACAACGTCAAGGGCAAGGATATTCCCATTGTGCACCGCGTCGTGCGCAGATACGGATCGGGGTATGTTTGCCGTGCATCCATCGCACATGAATACAAACAGACACAGGGTGCTAACCGTCGCAGGGACAAGGCAAAGCTTCTTACGAAAGGCGACAACAACGCGGGCGACGATACGAGTCTCTACGCACACGGACAGGATTACCTCGAGCGTGGAGACATTATTGGCAGCGTCGTGGGCTACGTGCCGTTTGTGGGCTACGTGACCATTATGCTGTCGGAGCATCCCTGGATGAAGACGGCCATGCTGGGTATCATGGGTCTGTTGGTGGTGCTGCAAAGAGAATAGATGGATAGCATATAGCGAATCAATTTTGGATAATCATGGGACAAGGTCATGCATGGGACAGAACGTGGACGGTGGTACAGAAACCTCTTGCTGGGTGAATGGGCAATTTCTGATTAAAAGATGGGCCGTGCCATCGATCCCATTAATTTCGGATGCATGCAGCTCTGCTCGCTCTCCTGTGATACTTTTGTCATGCTACTTTGCAGGGTAACGGTTGTCGATGGCAGATCTGGTTGGCAAGCGCCATCACCATCAATGCAACCTTTTAACTAATGAGAATAAATGCCACCCATAAATGCGGTCGCTTTCATACAACTAACTAATAAAAAAAACAAAAGAAATTCTGAGGAGAGACAAAAGTGCAAAAATGTGATCCCGCCCGGGCTTGAACCGGGGACCTTCTCGGTGTTAACGAGATGCCATAACCAACTAGACCACGGGATCGCTCGCATTCGTGTTCGACCGTGCGATATTAGCCATCACATTCATACCAACCGTCGCCAAGAGTCGCAACCAGACGAATTGCCAATTCTATTCAATCGTACAACTATATAAGCCCAGGTCCCGTTCTCAGGTTTCCTCACGCTGCCGAAATGAGGGACAATTACCGAGTTGCGTTGGCAATTAGCTACCAACTCACATCCTCCACGCATGACATCATCCAACATCCAACATGATACAGCTAGTTGAGCAGCTTGGCCGCCTGGAGGAAAATGGCCACGGACGGGTAGATGCTGACCTGGAACACGGCGGTGCGCAGGTAGCTCATCGAGCGCTTCGACGTAGTCACGTACAGGTAGTTGTACACAAGGCGGCACGCAACGTGAATGACGGTGTACCGCGTCATTTGCTCCTGCGGAATCTTGGCATACGTGCCGAGAATCTATTCTCATGTCAGCTCTCCCTTCTCTCATTATACTTGATTCTCACATGACAAAACTCACCACAGCTGCCGCCCAAACCGCCCACCACTCGAATCCATTCTGCTGCGCCGCCTGGCCGCGCAGAATCATGCTCTCCACGTCCGACAGCGCCTTGCCCGAGGCCGCTTTCGAGTTGAGGCGTGCCACAAAGCAGCGCGGGTTCTCGTTGGTCCAGCCGCCCTGCACGCGGTTCGTCTCGGCCTTGTAGATGGTGTACCAGTGGGGAAGGGCCGCGATGAGCAGCGTCAGCGGCAGGGAGCCGATGGCGGGGCTGGCCTCGCCGTTGAGGAAGGGGGCGATAAAGGACATTGTTCTTGTTCTTTTGCTGAGATTGATATGAAGAAGAATAAAAAAATGAGTGAAAGTGGCAAATGGTCGTGGGTGGTGGATTGGTAGCGTCACTGAATCGTAGTCCGCTGTTAAAGAGGAGGCTTGAATCTTTAGCCTCGGCACACACCTAAGGCTAGCCGGCCTTGCAACGCTCCAATTGAGCCGTTTGCCGACCGACACTAGAAGAGTCGAAGAGGGGTAAAGGTCATAATGCAGATCACTTTTTCAAGTTCCTTGCCTTATTTGAAATAAGGGGCGAATTCAATTGGCTCGCCAATTATACTTTTCTACCCCAGATGACTCTCTGCTGCAGATGTGGCTGGTGCGACGATGGTTGTACCTTGCTGTACCGTTGGGCTAACAAAACGGACCACCTGCCTTGGAATTGGCAGCGAAAGCCACTCTGGATCAACCGCGATGAATGCGCATTCGCTGCCTCAGGGCGTATGGGTACAGCTTTTGTATTTTTTGTGCACCAAAAAGACCAGCTGATTTTCTTGGTGCCCTGGAAGCTAGACTTGTGCTGCAGTACATACACCCTCAAGCTTAAAATAAACTGGGCGTAGTACTTTGCCCTACCAAAGTGTTGTCTGACAAAGAATAAAGAATGTACTATACTATAGAAACAAACCGTGATCTAAATCCATGAGACGCCACACTTATATTATTTCAATTGTGGGAGTGCCCGTATGTCCACCAGTCGCACACTACGTCGCTGCCTAGCAATTGGCCGGATCTCGAATATGCCGACATTTATTGTGCGTAAATATTGTGCGGCAAAGGGTCAAAGTGTGAGAAACAGCCCAGGAAAGACACTGGGAAACTTTCCTACAGTGAGCTGGCGAATCCGCCGGCTGAAAGCGGGGGTTGTTATGCAGAATCCATATCATTTTGTGAAATGTCTCTTGCCAGCTCACAATCGTAATCGAGAGGACCAACTTTCCTCCGGTTAGTTGGCGATTCTGCCAGCTGAAAGACCGGATCGGCATAAATCCAAGTCATTTTGTGAAATGTACCACGTCAGCTCCTCCCAATCGTAGGGTGCGTGACAGAGAGAACACCCACAATGTGCCGACTTTGTCACATCTGAGCCGCACATCATGACCGATGGCTGCCACAGACCCGAGACAGCCATGCAGCCCGCGCGTCATCTACGACGGGCGGCCTAGATGGACAGACTCCCGTCGTTTGTACAAGGCACTGCACTTGGTATATAAGCCTCTCGCACACCCCGAGTCCCGTCTCCATCAACCTTTCTTCCCAAGCACCCTTTCTTCATCTCAAGCTTAATTTCAAGTAGGAGCAATCAGCCGCCACTATGAGGTTCTTCGCCTTTGCCTTCGTCGCCTTTGCTTCGGTGTCCACCGCCGTCGCGGACGCCTGCACGCCGCCGGGTACATACCGATGCCAGACCAGCCAACGCGGGTGGGAATTTTGTGGCAAGGGCCATACTTGGGTTGTACGTTGGGTAGTTCTCGACCGCCTTCTGAAATGCTGCTAACGTGTGAGATTAGTTTGCTGGCCAGTGCCCGCCCGACACGGCTTGCAATTACGACGCGCAGCGGGATTTGGTCTACTGCGTCCCGGGGTCCCCGAGCCTTTAGATCTCCACCTACGGCGAAACGACTGGGCTAATGTCTGGCAATATAAGTGGATTTATGTAGCGTGAAATATAAACAGTCTTTACATGAAAGAAATGAACCGTTATAGCGCGATGAGGCTTTCTGGGAGCCAGTAGTAAAAAGAAAAAGAAGAAACAAGGGAAATGCCTTGGAAATCAACCCTCTTGTGGGACTACAATACAATGGCATATCGAAGACAAGTCCAACTGTGTCTCACTGTCCCTCCATCGTGCCATTATGCATCTCCGATAACCAGTGGAAGCCCAGCAACACACAGCCAAGATGTACCTGGAATAAAAAAGGAGTTAGTCTTCAGGCGGCAGTTGGCAGCTCCCTTGGGCAAGTGGCTTGCCAATGGTGCGAGGCTGCTAAAATATATCAAACACCACTACCGCAATACTTATCAGCTTCTACTCTAATGCAACGAGGACGTAGTCGACAATGTTATGGGAGATTTTAGTCCGATGGGTAAAATACTTACGGCAAAAGATCTCCAGCGCTGCGCTGCGACCTCATTTCATGTCTCGGCCTCATCGCGCGTCTGCCATGAGGCACAGCGAGACACAGTGGCCGATCCTGCTACGCATTGACAAAAACGACGAAAATTCGCAAAGTTTAGCGAAAACACAATACATAAACCTCCATCTTGCCTTATCAGAGGCCACGAGATCTTAAGATGAAGGATAAAATTCGTAGTATGGCGCAAGAGATAGACCGGATAAGTGAGAAACAATGAAGTACCGACTCTCCTTTACCATAAATGGTTTCTGCTACAAATTGACAAGCGAGCACGAGGTAGACAATTGTCACGTTTCATTACTGAGGCTTTCGGGTAGCTCTTGTAGCAATTCTCTTTCGGAGTGCAAACGAACAAAGTCTTGATCAATTTCATAGTCGAAACAGTCCTCCGCCCTGTCTCGCCCTGTCTCGGATGGGCCATATTGTGTGGTGCCGACCGCACTATCGTCGATACCGCAATTAGATCAGGCAGATTTCGCTAGTTCGCATCAATTCATTACCACCAGCTTGAGCGAAAGGAAAAATGTAGCTTGGGTGCCTATTGTCACGTCAAAACCTCCAAAAAAAAAAATAAGTATGATAAAAGATACATCACAGAAGTTGAAAAAGACTTATGCGCACCGCCCGCGAATTTGTAAAGGACGGGCTGGAGTCTTGGCCTAATTGCATCTGCTCATCTCCGGTGGCCGGGTACCACACGGCATCCGCACCTACCAATTGCACCGAATCTTCAAGAATTCCCCTCGATAGGAGAACAGTCAGCGACAGCCGTACTGCATGTGCAAACTCTCTCGGCCAATATCGGTGCCCATCCCAGCGCAGCCATTCCCATCAGCGGCTCTCAAACGAGGGCGCCATAAAGACGTCGCTTTTCCCAGTGAAAGAGCATCCCGTTCAGTACAGCGACGGCTTTGATTCAGGCTTGGATGCAAGGTTGACAGTTTTTTGGACCTGAGCTAAACAAAAAGAAATTCGAATAAAATACAACTAAATGAAACAAAGACCAAGGCATTGTACTGTGCGCAAACCACCAGACCATCACCCGCTTGGCTGAGGCGCTTGGTGGATTGGGATGAGCCCTTTCAGCACGATGCTTTGCAGAACAAAGAGCCAGCAAAAGTAATGGCATTCTTTGGGTTGTTTTTGCCTTCACATAAGAACTAGGCCAATCTTTAATAATAGACTTGAAAGCGCAAGAAAACAAATAGTTTCTTTGCCTCACACAATAAGGTGAACTCTCAAAGCGCGACACACTAACGACACAAAACAGCGGTCGATATGCTCGCATAATTGTCTGTAATTCATAGTCTCCAGCTCGACTATTTAACACCGACGCATCTCCCATATCTCATCCTGTTTTTCATCATCAACAACAACCGCAAACAGCAAACATGTCCGACATTGATACTTCTCCTCTTCTTCAGACCCGCTGGGCCGACCGCCAGACCGAGCTCATCAAGGCCTCTCTCGCCGCCGACGATTTTGCAAACACCTTGCTTCTCATCGACCTTGGATTCGCCAAGGTCATTCTCTGGGATGACTTTGAGTTCTGGCTCGCCTTTCTCTGGTCGAGCCGTTTCCGCGCCCTCAAGGGGCTCGGTCGCCACGAGGAGGCCGCCGTGGCTAAGACCAAGGCCGAGGAGGCCCTCGCGCGCTACTAGACGGTCGCTGAACCTTTTTTGTGAGTTTTTATCATCTTCTTTTTGGAGTTTTTAATGTATGTTTAGATCTCGCTGGCCGAGCAGGCGTTGGCGTTAGAGCTCGCAGGCGTTAATGAATTTGGGTTGTTTTGAGTTGCCATATTGTGCCGTGGAGTTGTGAATGTGAGAGCATTAGTGTCCATTTATTAATAATTGAAATCCGTGCTGTGTTGCGTGATCCACTGCATAGACATCTCAGTATGGCGCTCTTCTGTGTCTGCTCTAGTCAGCACCTTCGCGGGGACTTTTACGAGTGGCTGGGCACTCGCATTCCGTCATTCGCGATGCTTATCAAGCGTACAATGTCGGCTCCGCCGTGGGTAATGCACGCAGAACACTTGCCGATGCTAAGAAACGCCAATATTTAACCACAACAGTTGCATCGTTTCGTCGTTTATCGGTCGGGATATGCTCGATTTCACTAGAAGCAATTGCCGGTTGCTAGGCGTTCCCTTCCCACCGCTCTGCCCATTCACAAGTACCCGCCGCGAAGTGCGGGCTTCTTCTAGAGGATCAATGATGGAACAAATTCGAGAGACAGAAAACCCCGAACTACAGGTTCATTAATTTTTGCAGCACCAGTTTGAGTCTGTTACACTTTTTAGGACGGAAGCATTGCAGCAGCGTAGCAGTCTATAGACCATTGCATGACATTTCACCTGCGAATGGACCTCCATCATATGCGAGGGATTATTTGCATTTGTTTTATTCATTATACATGTAATATCTCAGTCAGTGCTTATAGGTATTACATTTAATCCTGGGCCATCTTGAGGGTGTGAGCCTGGCCGTATAAGTTAAAACCGGCTTCATGTTGGTTAGCACAGCCTGCATCAAATGGGCGTGAAACTTACCAGGCTGAGGCTCGGGGACGGGAGCAGGGGCGGCAAGAGCAACGCCAACAAGGGCGACAAGGCTGGCAAGGGTAGCGAACTGCATTTTGAAGTGAATTATTGGTTGTAGTTTCTAATCCGCAATTGATGAGCGGCACGTTCTGCTTAAGTAGTTCATGAGACCCGAGTCCTCGGCAATGTTCATCGCATTGCTAATAGATACAATAAAGCTTTGTCAATGATCAACACAAAACCAGTCGTGTCAATGAACAGCCCTGTGGAGAGGATTTCCGCCAATAGCCCAGCCACAAAGCTGAACTAGCTCCCACAATAGCACCATGATGCCTGCGATGACGATGGCTAAGAATCCGTTGCCTCATCTTTGCTCTACGCCTGGCGGGGTGCCGCCGCCCACTGCAACTTGGGGTTCCATACAGCCCATCGGAAAAGCGTCCTCGTTCACTCGGCAGACGACGATATTAATGACTGCCAGTCTTGTTCCTTTTGGGAAAGAGAACTGGCGGGGTACCCTGCCGCCGTGATGACGGCCATTGCCTATTTAATTTAGCAGGCTTACATCCGCGGCGCCTCACCCCCACACCAGCTGTGTTAGTCGCACCAGCGTTCACGCCGATTGTTCGTGGCGCGGATAGAGCGGCATTGGATGTGCGCCGGAGTAAATCCCCGGCAATTATTTGGAACATGTACGGCGATAGAGACAAGGCACGCTGGCTGCTATTCCCGGGCGAGTGCACATGGCCGAGATCCTAAAAACGTACTACTTTACAGCTGTGAAGAGAAACCGACCGAGTGGTAAATAAATGTAAATTTCGATTATATTAAATGCATTGCATTTTCGAAGATGCAGAATTTAGTCTTGGGCCATCTTAAGAGTAAGGCGGTGGACGTACCCCTCCCAGGCAATACATCGTCAGTAAACTGGACATTAACAAAGGGACCCGATCGACGTATGGTAGCCCGGTCCAGGAGCGGGGTCCGGAGCGGCAATGGCAATGCCGACGAGGGCGATGAGGCTGGCAAGCTGAGTGAACTGCATTTTGAATGGAAGTTGATCTCTGTTGATTGTGACGTTGATGCTGAGACTGCACCAAAATTGAAGCAACAAAAGAGCTCTTTATACTTTTTCGAGTAATTCACAGCTTGATGGTGTTTTGGTTTATAATATTATTGTCATGTTACTTCAGCTGCGGAACGGTTTGAGGAGCCATCCAGTCGTCATGGACAAGCCGCTACAGCTTCTTTTCTCGGAAACTTTCAGCTGGTCCTTCCTCTCTCAATAGTACTTCAGTCTAGATTCAACAAGCTGTGCGTGACTCCTAGTACTGTTGTGTCTGTGGCGTAAAATCCCCCCCTCTTCAACTCCATCGCTCGTCGTTCTTTCAACTGCGCAACCTCGACGAACGCCTCTTTTTCTTGTGCCTCTAGCTACAAAGCAGGGCGAGACTGGTCTTTCCGGACATATGCAAGCCTCATGACGTCCCGCAGGGCGACTGCTGTATTGCAGTTCCGAGTACGCGGCACATGCCAAAGTGCCGCTCCACCTTCATACGACCACAACTCAACAGGTTGACGGTACACAATGCAGGTGAGTATCAATGAGTACACAAGTATCGTCCCCCACAATAAACGACGCGCGTTTCTACGTGCAAAAGTTCCTTGCAATGTTGAAGCTGGTTTGCAAAAGCTCTTCGCCCCCTACGAAAGTCCTTGCGTGATCCTTGGGTGTCAGTGGCTTGCCCGCAGCCACCTGGTGCCGTCCTTGGCAAGCCATTTGTATCGGGTTCTATCAAGAGTCGGCGCCCAAATTTCAATTTTTGGCATTTTAATCAGCGTTTCTCAAAATTTCTTCTAGGATCTTCTGCGCGACGAACGATTCCCCACTGCAGCTGGTAACTTACCCCACGGTATTACCGTGACCCGCGGGCATTGCCTATTCCTTACGTTCACTAACATGCGGTGGCCGATCATCAGAGACACAAACCGTCGGGTATTGGTGGCGCCCTATGCAAACGCCTCGCCCGGGCCTGGCCGCTCTAAATGACCAGTCAACGCGAAGCCAGTCCGGATCAGGCAGGTTGACGTCGTGTTAGTGCCGTGAGGCTTGCGCAAGTCAGCTCCATGCTTGGGGCTAGCTTTTACTAAAATGGTTTCAATAAATCGTACAAGGCCGTTTTTTATTGGCTCTTTGTAATATGACGAACTGTCCCACCGTAAGAGGGACGTTTGAGTAGGATTCAGCGGCATGCGTTGGGTTGCAATACGAGTTTAATGGTGCTCGTCGTGGGCGAGGCGGAACTAGCGTACGCCTCATTCTCTCTTCAGCTTTGGTGGGCTCTTGCATGCGTCTGCAGGTTTCCATTACGTGCCGGAGCTTATACATGGCCGGTGATGATCTTGTGGTATCCTCGCCTACCCACGCATTTCTGTATCTGAACTTTGTCTTTTATTTTTCCTTATGCATTGTCACTACTTGACTTCACTCTTCATCATGCCACACTCATGTGCCAACAAGATGCCGTATGAAAAGGTTGGATCGGAGACGGACGTCGAGTCAACAGAGAACCTGCTGTCTGAATCTGGAGAGCATCACTACGTACGACCAGCAGCGCGCTCAAAATTATGGACAATTCTGAATGCGGGCATGTTCTGTGCCTCTCTGGGCTTCTTCACACTCGGCTATATTCAACGCCCATCACAACAAGAAATGATGAAACAGACGTCCTTCTACTGTAAATCGACAGCTCCCTTTCCAGACACACTTAAAATTTCCTCGTCCCTTGGCTAACACAATCAGCCCCCGTATGGGACACCATCAAACTCTCCTCCCACGACACCGTCGTCCACGGCGGCCTCTTCTCGCACAACGAAACCGATCCCTTCCGCAACTTCCTCCACCCCGATGCCAACGTCGAAGCGCACTGGGACGCCCTCGAAGACATCCGCGTGTTCCCCCTCACGGAAGCCCAACTCCTCAAACTTGGCAAGGACCCCTCCGTGTCCGTCAAGTTCCCACCCTCGTACGGCCTCGGCGACGACGCCTACATGGGGCAGATTGACATGTTCCACCAGATCCACTGCCTCAACCTCCTCCGCCACCAGGCGTGGAAGGGCTACGACCACAACGCCACGATTCACAGCGAGCCGTACCGGCCGCTGCACTGGCTGCACGTGTCGCACTGCACTGACATTTTGCTCAAAAACATCCTCTGCGCGGGCAGCCTCGACGTGGTGACATATCAGTGGCGCGAGTCGCAGCAGCGGCCCTGGCCGGATTTCGACGTCAACCACAAGTGCCGCCGCTTCGAGGATATTCAAGCCTGGCAGGAGGAGCACGCGGTGCCGGTGACATGGGGCCGCAATGTGACGCGGCCGGTCGGGTTCAAGGACGTACCGATGCCGGATTTGTTCTTTGAGATTAGCAACGTGACGAGGGAGTTTGTGGCGGCGCAGAGCGCAAAGGACTTTCAAGAGGAGCACGCACACGGCCACTGACCGTAGCAGATGCAGGACAAGGATGTGTACAATAATGATCAACAGCTGCCAAGAAAAAAGCTTGTAAAATAATGAATGAACGGATTGAAGACTACCGTACGTAAAAATAATGTAGAAATGCAGTAAACTAAAACTCAGCGGGTATTGTTTACTCAAACAGATTAAACCTCAGTAAAGCACATAATCCAACATGCAGATGCCCGAACCAGACAACGCCGAGCGCCGCTTATTATCCAAATCACGTAACGTTTTAAACTCGAAAGACAACAGCACATTACGCTGCCTTGGTTCGGCGCACCTTTTTCGGGCTGCCGTTGCTCGCACCGCTCGCCGTCCGCGACGCGCTCTCGCCATTGACGCGCATGCGCTCCAGCTTCTTGCCGAGGTTCGTCACGCTGCCGCTGTTGCTAAGAGGCGCCATCTCAGGGACCGGCGAGAAGTCGTCGCGCTCCTCGAGGGGCTTGCGCTTAGTCGGGCTACGACCGGCGAGCTCGCGCTTCAGGACGGCGTTTTCGCGGCGCAGACGCTCGACTTCCTGAGACAAGTCCTCCACGAGCACATTCTCCTTGTCGTACTCGTCGCCGTCGTCGCAGCCGGCGCTTTCGAGACCCCGCTCGAGCAGGTCGACCTTGCGGTCCCAGTGCTCCTCGCTGCGTTCCTGCTCCAGCGCGAGACTGGTCTTGAAGCGGGCGAGCTCGAGCATGAGCGTCTGCTCGAATTCGGCGGCGCACTCGTCGCGGATGGCGGCCTCGAGATCAATCAGGCGGTCCTCCATGCTGAGGAGATGGGCCTCGGCAATGAAGCGCGCCTCCATGTGGGCATCGGCTTCCACGCGCAACTGGTCAATCTCATCACTCAGACGGGCAATCTCCAGAGCTGCTATCTCCATGGTGGTACGCTCGTCAGGGGTGTGGTTGCGGTAGTTGCCGCCAGCAGGAACAAAGGGACGCTGGCCGTGGTGCTGCACCGGACTGATCGAGCGGGTGCCGGCGCCGGGCGGTGCAGGGCCGTTGGCGAGTATGGTCGCCGTGATCGAGGGGATGCGCGGAACGGTGACTTCGCGAGCGAGGGCGCTGTAGCGCAGGATCTGGGAAGTCGCGTTGAAGTCGCCAGTCGGGTCGGCCGTCACGATCATGACGCCCTTTTGCGGGTTCCGACGGGGCATGTGCGGGCTGGTGTGCGAAGGGAAAGAATTGGAAAACAGCAGCTCGGTGAGCTTGCACTGCCTGTAGGGGACGACGTTGGGCTACACAGGTTAGCATGTTTGACAAACAGGTAGCGGCGCTCTTACTTTTGAGGACGTTCCCAACTCGCTCTGAGTTTGGAGGCATTGTCCGAGATACATGAGACTCTCGTTAATCTTGCCAGCTTCGACAAGCGTGGCGCCCGCCGTCTTGGCCTCTCTGGCGCGCTCACTGCCCGCCAGGTCCACAACGGTCAGCTTGCTGCCACCCCAAGGACCCGGCCGTCTACCGCCATGGCGTTTCTTCACTTCAAAGCAGAAGAAGCCGTGGCTGCGACTCGACACGCTGTTGCTGCCGGTACCAGTGACGCGGCGCTCCTGGAGACCAGCCTCGAGGACCAGCAGGGCGTCCTTGGCCGTGGTGCAGACGACCTTGCGCAGGCCGGCGACGACCTTGCGATCGGGCGAGAGCTCCGTCGACTTGAAGAGGAGCGGGCGGCGACGGAACTCTTTGGTGGCGGCGTTCTTGGTCGCGGGGGTGAGGAGATCGTAGATGCGGTCGTTGTGAACCTCGTACATGGACACGACGACGACGTACTCGGATGAAGTGTCGCACGGCACGAGGATGCCGCTCACGTCGGGCTGCTTCGGGAGCGCGTTGGGCATGGGCGGGAGGTTTCGGCGCGGCGCGGGGGACATGACGCTGGAGCTGTAGTCGCCCTGGACGGTGTTAGCTGTGTTCTGGCTCTGGGCGGCGACGGATCTAATGCGCGTCGTGGCGGTCATGGACATGTAAGCGGGAGGATGGTGGTGAAAGTTCTTGGACGTGGACGAGGGCTGCCAGGAGCGGTACTAGAGCTCCGGCAGTCTCGAGAGTCTCGGCAGCGGTGGTGAGTCGGGGAATGAGCATGGCAGGGCGCGTACAATCATGGGCGTGGCGGCGCGCGAGTTGGCGCGCGAGAACTGCGAGTGGTCGGCGAAGACGGTCTCGAGGTATTGGGGCGCGGCCGTGAGCGGCGATTCGGACGGGTCGCAGGCTTGCAGCGATTCGAGCACGGCGGGCAGGGAGGCGGCGTCGAGCATGCTGGGGCCGATGGAGCGGAAGACGACGTCGACGGCGAGCTGGGTGAGGCCGCGCTGCGTCTTGGATCCAAGGATTGTGTGTGTCTAAAAGTCAGCTCACATTCAAACCCTCCTTCATCACCAACATACCTTTCCGGAGCCGGTCACGCCCAAAGTCGCGACAACGGCGTCCGTCCCCTCGCCACCTTTCGGCGCCAGCACGCCCTCCACCATGCTCACGATCTCGGTGCTCTGAAAGACGTCCAGCTGCGAGGCCGTGTCCTCAAAGACCTGCGTGAAGCCGAAGCGCTCGATGGCGCGACGGCGGTCGGACGGCGGGTTGAGCGTGATGTGGCTGGGCTTGGTTCCTTCGACCTCGGGCGCCTCGACGGTGAGGACGCGCTCGACCTGGGCCGCGGTCGTGGTGGGCGGCGGACGCAGGCGAAGGTAGACCTCGAAGAGGTTCTGCGACGTCTTGGGAGCGGGAGCGTCCATGTCGGCGGATTTGTGTGGTTAACGGTGGTCGTTGCAAGCGGGCGGCGCAATCGGTCGTGTGCTGCAGCAGAAAGCAAAAGATGCAGAACGAATATGGATAAGGCTAGATGGGCGGCGCTGGCAAAATCTGTTATATGAGCCGCCGTAATTTTATCTCATCGCTGCTAATAAACCTTGCACACGGTGGACAGGGACTGGGCGTGAATGGGATTGTGCTGTTTATTGCGTGCATTGGCCCAAAACGGTAGTGTGGTTGACCGGGCAACGCCACTCTGCAGGGTAGCGCCGCCATTCTTGGAAGTCGTCGACAATGATACGCGTAGCTGCAAGGCAGAAGCATTAATAAAATAATCAGTGGTTAGATGTAGACTATATTTCCTGCTTCTTGTGTACTATGCATAGTGCTGCCGTAAATTACGTGGTTTCGCGTGGCTCGCAAGAGCTCAGTTTGATACCTACTCGTTGTGCGTACAGCTTCAAATGCTCCTCGCCTGACAAGTTGATGCTCTGGATATTAAAGACAGATACTCAAAGTGGCCATGCAAAACAATGGCCAGTCATCACTGTTTGCTTTAACTCCTGGATATTCCTGGTCCGCTCACGTTTCTTCTCAGCCAGCAACCCATCATCGACATCTACACTTTTGTCCTCGATAGGGCATCACAAAATTCCAGCACTACTTCAACTCCAAGAGACGAAGCTCGAGTCGCCTTTTACCTTGTCCTCAAGATTGATGGCCGCTTCCAGCCGGTCACGGTAGCCCTAGGGCTACCGCAAGGATCAGCTTATCGAATGTAGGGTAAATACCATTTCGTGGAATACGTTAGCACGAAGCCAATCAACTTCTTTTGCATCGGTGCGCGGTCAAGGCCGAAACGAATTGTGCTCACGACTACTTTACCTGTCGCTGTTACTGGAGACCTCACATTGAGGTCAAGACAGACCCTAGCCGCATTCTTTGCGATATCAGCCGTACTGGCGGGTGGTCAGCACCAACTAGGCGATACAGCGCGCTTAGCAGGACTCGGGGAAGTTTGTGTAGCATGTCTTTTGGCTCCCACTTTCGATTGAGCCTGGCCATTCGCGGGTCATGCATGCACTTGCCAAGGCTGCTTGCAAGGCATTTCACATTACAGTTGCTGCATTTCCGGGCCAATGATGGGATGCCACAAAACTCTGCAGACATGCGAACCAGGCGCTGCCTTGCGCTAGGGCGCACGACCTTCACCTGGGCTGTGAGACTGCATGAGCCACAACGGTAGGCTATTTCATGTATCTGCATGTCTCAAATGCTGGCATTCTGCGGGATAGATGCAGGTAGCTTAGTCCAGCGATTAGGGTGGCTTAAAGGTATTCTCCGTCAAAGTCCAATCAAATTGGGTATCTCCTTTTAAGAAAAGAAGAAAACAGAACAATTTCAGTCTCCCATTTCGCTTTCCCTGACCTTTGAATTTTTTTTAAACCATGGCTGAAATCGGGCTGGCCATTTTTGGAGTCTCGTTCCAAGCCATCGAGGCGATATTCGTCATCCGCGCGAGGCTTGAGAAGATTCGCGACGCGCCGCTCGATATTCAGCTTTTCGCCAGCCAGACATCCACTGTGGCCAATCTCGTGGAATACTTTCGGATAAATTTCCAGACTACTATCAAGAGGCTGACTAAGGACCAGATAAAGCAGGCGGAGAGGGAAATAAGAGGTCTTCAAGTGTATTTCTCTCTTGTGGTGGAAACCACAAGTTCAGCAGCCGGCATTATAACGCGGATCTTTGACAACAAGGACTCCACTACTTGGCAACGGTTTTGGAACAAATGGCGATGGACTTCTAAGCAGTCTGCAATAACAGAGGCTCGAATATCTATGACGCTCCTCACCAGCTCCGTTCAGATGTTTATGAACACCGTCGCTGTACAATTGCTGTGCACGGAAAACGACCGTCTCAGTAGAGAGAATCAAAACAAGTTGTGAGCTTACGCGCAATGGAAGCTCGATACCAGGACTCTGTCGCTAACAGCATTGCTGCAGGGACGTTCTAAGACGAGCGCTTGAGCGAGACCGCCGAATAACTAAAGAAGCGCGCCGAGAATACGCAGCTTTTGCCAAAGCTGCTCGAGAACAAATATCAGTCTCAGGCGAAGTGCTTCGTAGAATGCAACGTGTTTCCAGAGCCATCGAGTCCAAAGCAGATGGCATCATCAAATCCACCTCTGCATGCGAATCATGCAAGTTGCCGTATTGTCCTCCAGGGCTCTGCAACAACGTATGTAATTCTCTTCAACAACCGAGAGACACTATTAATAAAACTTTTGGAAAAAAATAACAGAAACGCCCAACCAGTAGCCAGAGGTCTGCAATTTCTGAGGTTTCCATAACAAGCGGCTCTACGCCGCAGGCTTCACCGATGACTTCACAAACGGGAATAACATTTGCGGGATCATCCTGCAGCGACCTTTACCTTCCGCCGCTCTCTCACATATCCTCACGCAGCAGTTCAACGTCCTCATCAAACGAGTCATCTATAGCGCCCCCACCAACAGTTTCTTTCGTGCAGAGGACTCGGAGATTCACAGCCGAAGAGCAACGGAGACATGCTTGTGAAAGGATACAGCCCAAGTTGGCAAGCGCTTCGTCTTCAGTTTCAGATATGCCGTCAGAGGATGGCACATCTAATTCGGAATCGCAGCCCGACGATAGTTCCGTCGCGGCGCAAGTGGGATCCCGACCGCCAATGGCAGCACATAATAACGAAACCGCCAAGATTGATCGTTCCAACCGGAGAAAATTATATCGAGCGATGCCTCCTTTCGATAACGGTAGCGACCTCGACAACCTCGTTTACCGCCAAGGATACGAACGGCCAAAAGCTGAATCAGAAGATGGGGACGAATGAAACGCCTCCGTTACGCATCGTCACAAGCGAAGAAGCTAAGACGCAAAATAAATCCATCAAATTCGCAAAACTGTTCATTCTTTTACAGTGGCTCATATCCTACTTTATAATTTGTCGTCCGGTATCATTCTTGGGGTGCAGCTGATACCATAGCATCGAGCTTGTTTACTGTCCACGGTCACGGTCGCATTCTCGATTCTTGCTCCGCTTGCGAGCGCCTTCCTCGCCCCCGGTCAAGTTTCCGACCACAATGTAAGCACGCCCCACAATCTAAAGTTCTATAAGATGCCCAGGAAATAGAAGAAGAAAAAGACGTTTGTGTGGGACGAACCAGAGCATGCGCTGGGTCCTGTTGAGACTGAAGTGGTAGAATATGATGCCTTGACCGGCCAGAGGAGGTGAAAGGACGAACAAGGGAACCTTAATTTTCTTATCGAGGTTTTGTTTTGGAAAACGAATGTGCCCTTGAATTGCTTTCCATAATCCATGTGATGCTATTAATACTTTAGCTCTAACTAGGTGAGAGATACTATTACGAATTGTTGAGAATATAGTAGATTCCAGGAGTAGTCTCGTTAGCAACCATTACTCGATCTTTTTGGTTGCTGCGGCTTGCTTAGTTCATCTCAAGCGTGGACACGCCTGGACAGTTAAATCCTTTAAAATTGCGACAAAAAAAATGAAATCTGTCTCGACAAGAGACGAGTGCGCCATGTGAAGTCACGTTTGCCCATATTAATATCCAAGACGACGCCGGACCAAGACACGTTGAGCCGATGAACTGGACAACTAACAGCAAGCAATTACCAATATCAAAGACGAGTTCGTAAAGAAAAGAATACGTTGAACCTATTTACAAACGCTGCAATAAATAAGAACCCAAATCTGCCACCCACATCCCCTCACTCGTTGTGCGGAAACTTTTGCATCTCCGTCCAATTCGCGCAGCAGCTATCCGCCATGTCATACAACACCCTCTTCTCGTCCACCCTCTTCATCGCGTACAACCACCTGATATCCAGCCCCATTGCCATATTACTCTCGTCCTCGGTCGGCAGCGCCCCCGGCGTCATCCCGCGCGCTACATACACGGCTTTCAACCGTGGCAGCGCACTCACCGCCCTCGCGAGCTGCACCACCTCTGTCGCATCCACGCCCGGTTCCTCACCTAGGTCCTTGTCAGTGTCGGCAAACACGGCCAGGGAAAAACTCAGCGTTTCGACATAGGGTCGGATTTTCTCGTGGGAGACGACGGACGCCAGGATGGAGGCGGTGATGTTGGGGATGAGCACGAGCGGGATGTGAGCCTGGTGCGCGTACGCGGCGACGAGGAGTTGCGTCACGGCGTGGGGATGGGCAGAGGAGGGGAGGTGTGCGGGCAGGTAGAGACGGAGGTTGGCGGCAAAGGCGGGCGTTTTGTAAAAGGGTGCAAGGACGGCGGGTTCGTAGACTTCGTTGGTCGAGGAGGCGCCGATGAAAGTCTGGATGGACTGTTCGACGAGCGACTTGAGAGGGGCACGGGGAGGGGGGATTGGTTCGCACGTCATGCAGAGCACTGAACGTATTAGCATGTGGTTGATCCGTCAATGGAAAAAGACTTACTGCTGAGGATATCGTCTTCAATGGCAGGATAGTCGGGAAATGGCCCCGGCTCCGTGTCTCCCTCACAGACCAGTTCGCAAAACTGCTTCACACTCAACACCTCTCGACATCTCACCCCTTCCTCTCTTCTCATCCTTCCCACCACGCCATATTTGACCCTTCCCAGATCTGTGATGTCAATCACCACCGCCACTTTTCTCTCCATTCCATCCTCCTCATCCACTTCCATAATCTCCCCTTCCTCCCTCTCTTCCTCCACCTCGTCCTCTGCCAGTTCCGTCCCCAGCGGCGCCGCCATCCACGTCGCGCGCCACGGCACATCCACGCCTTTCTCCCTCAACTCGCTCCAATCCCAATTCACACTTCTCCAAACCTCTTCCACATCCGTGCCCAGTCCGCTCTGCCTTATGCCCTTTTCCACCGCCGCCTGCCAGATCGCATCTTCCGCGCCGGCGACGCCTTTGTGCAGAAGCACCCGCTGCAGGAACGGAAATACGAAACTCGCCGGATCGCAGATGTAGTCTACCAGATGCTCCATGTTCAGATTGATGGAGACGAGCGTCGGCGGCGGCTGGACGGTGCCGAGGGCAGCGGCGCGGCCGTGGCGGTAGAGGATCCGCGCGGCGTCGAGTTCGGCGCGGAGGGCGGTGCGGTCGGCGGTGGATATGGAGCTGTGCATGTTTTGGAGGGCCAGGAGCAGGAATTGGAGCGTGCAGGTGCGGGCAGACGTGTGGGATATCTTGGTAATGACGGCGAGGGGGTAGGGGATATTGTCGATTTTGGTGGTGAGGATGAAGATGGCCTCCCCGATGGAGGGGGTAATCCTGGGTTGGAGGTAGCCATTCTGCCATCTTCTCTTTATTAAAGTAATCCATTTTATGGATATGAGTATTGACGGGGTATTTGTATTAATTAAATGCAGTATGCAGTATAGCAAAGCAGTTATATCACAAAACAAAACAGTTCCTGTCTTGTGGTTCATTATCAGGGCTTCACAGGCGGCTATACGACGTGCCACACATACCGATATTCTCCCTCCTAATATAAACTGTTGTTATAAAAATAACTACAAGAAAATGTTTATATTTGTGAAATCCCGGTATAGACGAGTAGTTATAGTGATGGGAACAACAGTTGCAATGCCCCTCATGTTGGGCTTCACAGGGCGGGTATACAAACCTTCTACACATATGCGTTACAACGTCGACGACAACGTCAAACAAGAAAAAGGTCTTACAACCATAATACAAGTAATAAATCAATCTATGCAAAACCAATATTACAAAAATCGACTTACACGGTGAATAGCAACATCAACATCGATAACGAATAGCCAACTCTTCAACATGTCAACAGTCGCACATGTCTCGCGACGCCTGGTACAAGTCATATCTATACAAATCTCACATAGGATATGAAAAGGAGCGAAAAGGTAAAATCAGAAATATCAATCTCTTTTTATTCATTAACATCTGTTCAGCCGATCAGGGGGGCACTGCCTTTTATAATCCAGCACACATTTCGAATAAAACAACAAAAACCCAAAATTTTGCCCAAAAAAATCTTTTTACCAAGAAAAGAGAGAGAAGCAAATCTTTTCTTCAATCGCTGTTCAAGCAAGTAAGTGCGTATAGACAAATTCTCGCAAAGTCTGTATTCCAAAATCTTGCAAAGAACCGTTGTACACACGTACAGCGCTTTAAACGTCATTCAAAAAAAAGAAAAGACGAAAGAAAGGCCACAGGCCCTATTGGGTAGGCAATAAAACACAAGGAAAGAAGAGAAAATAAAAAGGAAATAAAAACATCTTTTGCTCTAGATTCGTCCATGCGAGGCCAGGGGCATCTTGACAAAGATACGCCGTCCTCGGTCGTTTTTTAAGTGTTGCATTCTGCGTATTTCCGTCATACGTCAATAAGAGATTCGTAAGCATTGTACGTTAGATTCGTAGCATGTTGACATCCGAGATGCTGCGGTGCCGCTTATGCCCCGACGCCGCGGCGTGCTGCTCGCCCGACGCCTTGCGCTTGGCAGAGACATTCTCGAGGGGACTGCGGGCCATGTCGCTCATCTGCTTCTTGTGGCGACGGATCGGAGTCAGGGGGATGCCCGCCGTGTCGAAGCGGTCCGATTTGAGACCCTTGAGGGCTGTGTAGTTGTAGGGCCCACTGAAGGCGAGCGAGTCCTGCGTCGCCTGGTTGCTAAGGATAAGCTGCTGGTTGATCTGGTTGCGGCGGAACGCGCCGACCGTCTCCGAGTTGAGGTGGGAGAGGACATCAATCTCGCTCGACGCCGTGGTGGGCCGGATGGGCGTCGACGACGGCTGCCAGTTGCCGTTTTCGTCTTCCTCACCCGAGGAGCCGGCGTCGTCCCAGGTGATGAAATCGCTGATATCCAGGTTCTTCTCCGCGTCGTCGTCGTCGCCTTCGATGCTGGACGAGCTGCCATCGGCGGTGATGCCTTCGGTGGGAAAGGGGAAGAAGGCTTCGGCGGGGCCCATGGTCTGGGCATTGACAAAGTCGCCGAAGGTGTTGGACGAGAACATGGCGCTGAGCATCATGTTGGCCGAGTTGCTGAGCAGAGGCGACGTTTGGTCCTCCAGCGGCCAGGGAATGTTGAACTGCTCGGGCGAGAGGTCGAGCTGATGGCGACGGTGGGGCGTGAAAATCATCATCTTGCGGGTGAGCGGGTTCAGGACAGCAATGGGCTTCTTGTCGGAGCGGTCGAGCTTGAAGCGTCCGACACGGGGCTGGCCGCGCTGGTTCTTTACTGGCTCCGACTCGGAGTCGGTCATTTCACTAATGGCAACAGAGGGACGCCTTGTTTTTCTGCGAACGGGGGGTTCTGGCGTATCTTCTTCGGTCGTATCACCATCAGCTAGATATGTTAGCCACTTGCTCTCTTTTTTATTTCTTTTCCTCGCTTTGCTCGACGTAGGGCATTGGGGTATGCGTGTCCTCGCGGAGCGAGGGCACTCTGTATTGTAGGGCTACCGATTTGCTTTTACGCCCGACATCGAGCGAAGCGAGAAAAAAAAAGAAAAAAAAAACTTACTTTCATAGCCGTCGAGATCTTGGACACCGGTAAAGGTGGGTTCCATGTCGAGTTCGGACTTTATTTGCTTGGTAGGGCTGGCAGTAGGGGTCTCATCGTCGGAGAGCTGGCGAACAATCTCCTCAGCATCGGAGTCGTCGTCATTGTCGTGATGCTGGCCCGAGTAGTCCCAGAAGGTACCCGAGTCGGAAGAGCCGTCGTCGGGGTCGTTTTCAATCTCTTTGCGAAAGGCGGGGTCGAGAGAATTTTGCGAGACGAAAATGTCGGGGAAGAGATCGCCGTGGTCGTCGTCCTCGGTGTCGGTAGAGTCCGAGTCGGAGGAGGGCACGTCAAAGCGGACGTGGCGCTCGACGGCCGTGTCCGAGGTGAAGGCGCTGGCATCATTGTAAAAGTCTTGATTGTCGCCGTCGGAGACGATGCCGGCCCAGCTGGTCTGGGAGGCTTCTTCGAAGTCGAGGTTGCCGTCGACGGAAATGTCAACTTCAATTTCGAGCTCCTGGTCGGAGGCCTCGTCGTCGTCTTCTTCATCGTCGTCTTGGTCCGAGGCGTCTTGGTCGAGGCCGTCGTCGGTGGGCGGTCGAGGAGAGGTCAGAGGTTCCTCTGTGCGGATATTCTCCTCCTCGACCGCGTCGACATCGTCCTCGTCGTCGTCTTCCGAGTCGGTAATGTCCTCGACGGCCGAGTAGCCATCCTCGTCGGAGAGGTCAAAGGAGGAGGCCGAGGTGGTGTCGGAGTCTCGGCGCTTGGGACGCTTGGGGACGGCAGCTTTTCTGCGAACGTTGCGAGACATGGTGTGTGGTGTAGAGTAAACTTTGGGAAACTTTTTTCTATCCGTTTAATTGTATCCGGGAAAGGAAAGGAAAAGGAAGAAGAAGACGAAGGAAAGAGGTTGAATGTGTCGTAGTAATGTTGATCCTCTTGTTGGTGAGTGTCGTGATGGTTTTGATGGTGAAAAATTTGATATCAAGGTTGCCCCAGGCGTGAGGTGACGGGCAGGCGTGGTGAATGCGTGTGTTTTGAAAACAGCCTTTCAATAGTAGCGTAAGCCAAAGAGGCAGTCTGCGGCGGCAGGGCTGTGTTGAAACGATTTATCGAGTGGGATAGTTGTTGAATATCTCGGGTGAGCTGCTGGACTGCGAGCCGCGGCCAGGAAACGACAGCAACGGCTCGCAGTGTGGCGATTTACAGCTCAGCGACGGCCCTAGGCATGGTTGACTCGATAAATGTTTGTTGGGGGGAATGGTGCAAGCTATGTGCGATATAGGACGACTTCGTTGTCTTGGTGGTGGAATTGGTGATGATACCAAAGAAGAAGAAGAGGAGGAGAAGGAGAGGAGAAAAAAAGAGAGGCAGCACTGGGCGGGCGTGAGGGTGGCATCCCAAACTTTTTCTGGTGGGGTTGCGAGGTTGACCAGTGAGAGGGCTGTCAGTGGATGAAGGACATTTACAGGGCATGAGTGTGCTGGAGTTGGCAGTTGTCCACTGTATTTGTCCACTGTAGCTGTAATCAGTGTGCCATGACGCCGTCAGAGTGGGCTGTCAGTGGGCAGAGGGGCGCACTTCACTCGCCTCTGATTGGTCCGCCACCTGCAGCTCTCCGATTGGAGATGGGGCCATCCATGTACCTCGCACGCGGAGAATAGCGGGGACGATACATGTCGCGCCTCATCGTCACCGCTCTTTGTGATGTTCCAGGGGCTGCACTCCCAAGTTACAGGGCCTCTTGCTAGCCAGTTACAGCGCTTGGCCAAGTGGGACGGCACCAGCCACAGCAGCCTGCATCTCTCCCCGGCGCCGGTGCGGGGCCTCTTTTGGACAGAGACCTGCAGGACAGCTCAGCTACCGAGCCTCACGATGCCCTAATGCTTCGGGAAAGATCATTTTAGTCCATAACGAGGCTGTCATATGTCGCATCATTTTTCGCTTCTTTTTTAGACGTTCGCAACCTATCATTGAAGCACCCGCTACTTCTGCCTCTGACTCGAAGGGCAAAAAAAAAAAAAA
>PHFE01000098.1:66731-102528 GCA_002796755.1 Paracorniculantispora psalliotae
GCCACCACCGCACACCACCACGTCAAGTCAAGCCACAGCCTCATGGCAGAGCTGAGTCTGCATTCGAATCACAGCCTGCTGCACCCTGAACCATCTGTCCTTTTTGACCTCGTCGAAGTAGCCGTACCTTCTCGAGATACGCTCGGTATTCAGTTTGGTTCATTCGACATTCGTTTGACATTATCCTCCTCCTCCTCCTCCTCCCAGACCTTGCCCATCTGCTCCGCCCGCCCACTCCCTTACCCAGCAACGCACCCCTGATCCGCTGGTCTGGCCCTCTTCTTGCGTCACCTGTAAGGAATGATCCCAGTCATACTCTAGCGCAGTCATCTGTGCAGTTGTGCAGTCATCGAGTGCAGTGGCTGGAGTCACCGTTGGCGCCAGGGATATGCACGGAAAGTGCAAAATGTGTCACCGCTTGCTAGGGCTACTCGCAGGCAGCAGCCGTTGGTGCCACGCTACACAGGGGCTGCTGGCTGGTATTTAATTCTTGGACTGCGTATGCATCTATTATTATTGACAGCTTTGCAGTGACTGCCGGTGGCGAACTTGCTTGATAGACATTTCTAACCATACTTGCCGTGTCAAAATGCGTAGTATCGGTTCCAGCCATCGTACAGCCGCAAGCGTACTTGACAAAATGTACTAAAAATGTAATAAAATAAATTTATTGAACTTGGATAGACAAATTCATCCTGGCACTGAAAGCAGACTTTATTGCCGTCTTTTGTCAAAGTGAAGCGAGGCCAACCAGACATGGTCAGCTGGGGTACCGCCCATGAGTCCCAAGCACACGTAACAGCGCCGAAAACTCACATTGTAATGGGGTGGGCGAAATAAATAAAGAGAAGGGCAAAAAGAAAGAAGGTTAAACTCTACAAAAGCTGGCTGTATAACCTGTATTAGCATGGCAGCATGGTTGGCGTTGCCTCGCGCAGCGGGGACACCCGGTGGCCCCAAGGCTACCGATTGGCTTATACCGTCCACGTCGAGCGAAGCGAGGAAAGAAAAAAACAAAAAGAAAAGAGAAAGAAGAAGAAACTGGCAGTAGATAGACAGGCAATAGTCTCAATATATAATTTCGCTCTATTTCGCGGTATATATATCACATAGTTTATGCCTGCCAAACAGCCCAGCAGTGTCTGGACGTCCCGCGTATGCTACACTCTTCGATCTGGGGGGTATATCTGCCAGTGACGAATATAACAAGACGACATAGTGAGAATAGTAAATTTATGTGTGTTGTATATATAAAAGAGCAGCCGAGCCTCGATGCGTTGAATCACTGCCATCGTGCGACACTGTTAAGGCTGCTGGCCTGACGGTGCCCGACAGTGATGAAGATGCCACCATCACGAGGAGGAGGAGCAGGCATGGAATATAATAAAACACCACAAATCTTCCTTTACCCTTTCTAGAGTATACTGACATAATTAAACACCATTTTATCCATCTTGGTAAAATATAACCGCAAATCATGCCCGCCATTCACATCCCCAACCTCCGTCCATCGCCCGTCAGCTCCGGCCCCGAGCAAGTCATCATCTACCTCACCGCCCGCGTCCACGGGACCTACCGCCCCCTCGCGCTCTTTACTCCCATCTTCCACCGGCCTGCTGATATCTGGACCGCCGCGCACGCAGCCTCCCTCATCAACGTCCTGCGGCACTTCCTCTCGCGCCTACGCTCCGACCCCATCCATCGCGAGCGCGTGCGCCGCGAACTCGCCGCGGCCGCGCACATCCTCACACCACCTCCCTCTGAATCTGCACGGGCAATAGCGCGCGCGCGGCGGGATGCGAGAGAGCGCACGTCGACGATGATGTTTGCGCACATCCTCGACAACGCGGACCACGTGGACCAGCGATTCCGCCGCGTGGCGGAGCTATTCCTCAGCTGTGTCGCGTTTGACGTGCTGAAATACGCCGACGACGTGAGTATCGTGATGGATCCGGCGGCGCTGGCGTGCGAGATGTACCTTCGGCCGGCTCTCATCCCCGGCGATCTGGAACTGATTGACTGGGCGGCGCTGTCGCTGCACGACGGGATACGCGGCGCGACGGCGGCGGACACGGACGCGGCGGACGGGTGGCCGCAGGACTGGGCGGCGGTGGTGATTGACGTGACGGACGTGGATGATGTGCGGTGCGGCGTGGTGGCGCCGCGGCGCGATCCGTTTGGGCATGCGAGCGGGAGGAAGACAGAGTGCATTGTGGGAGAGCTGGGCCAATTGCTGAATTTATGGCTGGGGCATCCGGAACATGCGAGGATGGTGGTGAGAGCGGGGAGGGTGCCGCAGCGGAGGATGGTGGATTTGGAGGTGTTTAACGGTATGTTTCCTGATGAGAATTGAACGTGGGAATGTGCTAATCGGATCTAGGACTTTGGAATGGGCGTTGATGTCGTGGTGTCTAGTAATGGCCGTCTATTAGTCTTTGTGAGGGCTGCTTATACAGTCCATGTTGAGCGAAGAGAGGAAAAGAAGAAAAAAGAGAGAGAAAAGAAAGAAGAAAGGAATTAGCGGTAGATGGACCGTAGGGTTCAGAGCATCTATTGTGCCCTTTATTTGTTTATTCATTATTTTAAGAAGGAATCCAGCTCTTCCCCTTCGTTAGACTAGACAATCCACTAGCAAGAAGACAGAAATTGTGAAGCAACTAACTCGCGTTTCGGGAACTTGGAAATATACATCGTGTTTCAAGTGTCTGATAATCGGTAGATAGTCCAAACGCAATTGTTTACTATTTTCAAGCTATGCACATCATGTAGTGTGCCGGTGAGGCGTTGCCTTGGCATGTTGTACTTCCCATATCTCTCTTCCCAGCGCACCAACCCACTCATACTACAGAGTACAACATGGTGCGTTACATATTTCAACTGCAACTGTATTGCACAAACCATGCGGTCGTGCTCTCGAATCGATGCACGAAACCCCTGTTACCGCGCTGAGTTCCCTTCAACGGCGGCTTGTACAACCGGCAGTCATAACATGCTTCGCGTCGAAGACGTCGAGATGCCGAGTATAAAGTGCCTACAGATGTCCATCAATTTAATCACTTGTTAACGTGAACTAACCAAATTTCTCCTTCTCATAGAAAACTTAGCTGAATAAGCCATCATGCCTCGCGTCAACATTACTACCAGCGACCAGCCCGTCTCCGGCAGTGGTCCCCAACGGGTATTTGTCTACCTCACCGCCCGTTTCCGCGACGAATACCACCACATTGCCATCATGACCCCTCTCCCGCCTCCATCATCCCGCCTCAACGGCCCCTGGCAGCCCGCGCACACAGCCGCCGTCGTCGGCGTCGTCCGGCGCTTCCTCAACCGCCTCGCGCGCGACCTCAACGCGCAATTTTGCATTTCCATCGAGCGCTGCCGCAGCGCCGACGACGAGGAAGGGGCGGCGGGCGAAGACCAGTTCATCGCCGCCGCTGCGCTGTGGGGAACCCCAGAGGAGACGCGCAGCTGGGACATGATCTTTGCGAGCCCCGTCTTTGGCACCCCGTACTTTCGAGAGACGACGCGCTGGTTCTGCAGGGGCATCGACGATGAGGCGGCAGGTAAGGACAACGGGGACGTGTCTGCGCGGAGACTGCGTGACGAGGAAGAGAGCCCGGTGCATTGGCGCGCGCTGCCGCGGAAGCTGACGCTGCCTGTCAACGACAACGACTGGGCGGCCGTGGTGATTGACGTAACTGACATGGATCAGGTATCATGCGGAGTCTTGCGGCCTTTGGCGGAACAACCGGCGAGTGCGGGTGGTGGTGTAGGAGAGGGAAGGACATGCGTCGTCGCGCCGCTGGATACACTGCTGGATCTGTGGCTCGAGCACCCCGCGCACGACACCATGGTGCAGATGGCGGGCTCGATACCATGGCGGTCGCTGCCCTGCTTGGAGGTTTTTCAAGGTAAGTCATCTTTTTTTTTGCTTTTCTGCAAGGGGAGTCGAGGCTGGTGATCACGGCTAATCGAGCATAGCACTTTGCGGTGGCGAGGAGGTTGGGCAGAATGCGAACGTGGCACGCTGATAACTGGCCAGTAAGCTGGGAGGGGATAGTACTAGAGCGGATAATGGTGGATTTGGGGGTCTTTGACGGCATGTAGATTGTGAGGATGGACTTCTGTGGGTACTGTCGAGTATTGTCTTGCAGCATCTGACGATACGACCAACATGTCGCTGATGACTAGCATCTTATCAAAATTAGGATACCCAGCTCGCAATGCAATAAGTTTTTCACGATACGAATAAATAGTTTCGTAGCTGATACATTTCCATTCACTAAACCCATTTACTCTGGGCGAAGAAATGGAGAACTATGCGGATTCAATGGCAATTTGACTAGGTAACTTCGCGTTGACACTATCTCAGCGTTCATTTATTCCCTTCAAAGTTGGCAGCATGCTTGAAGTTGACCATTGAGAAACCGAAAATTCCGAAACACCAGCCAATTGCTTCAAACACACTGCGAATAATACTGGTTAAGCACCTGGCAGGTGTAGGGGCTCGCACACAGGGTAGGGCCATTCCAGCCTTGACCACCGCACTGGCCATAGTGGGTTTGAGCGGCGCCAGAGGGGCTTGTAGATGTCGGCGGCGATGAGCTGGAACTGGTCGGAGGATTTCCTCCGCTACCAGGGCTACCAGAGCTGGTGCTTCCAATGGGACCGAAGCGGATGTTTGAGAAAACGACCTTTGCGTTTGCTTGCCCACTTTCAACAGACTTGGGATCACCAGACCCGGTAGTGCAACTTCCTCTGTACGAACCTGCCTTGGCACTGCCCGCAGGGTAGGTCGCGTCCAGCCATTCCATGCCCGCATAGTACTGCCAAAGATGGTCAGCTTCTTTTCTGAGGCACAACATTGTAGAACAGGGGAAAATAGAGCCTTACATCATCCCAAAGACTGAGAACTAGCACCATTGGGCCAGACAATGCCTTCGACATCTGAGAAAGCCCTCCTTTGTCCGTGAAGGAAGTACCTCCGAAGGCGGCTTCTTCTGCTGAACAGTATGCACTGTTCAACGTATTTCCAGTATATCCAGGCACATTGGAAGCGTTTGGCTGAGTAAACTTAACACCGTTCTGAACGTAGAATCGATCCATGGAGCCATCAGGATGAAACTGAGTAACGACGGAAACCTTTTTAGTAGTGTCGATGGTGAACTGGCTTCCTTTACCGTAAAAGGTGTGATTACCCACGCGAGCTGGGTTCCAGTCACAGCCATCTGGATCACAGTTAGAGCCATACCGAGTGCCGGAGTAAGTTCCGCCGCAGTCATCTCCAATGCACATCTCTTGGCCGACCGTTTTGCAGGGGTGTGGAGTTAGTGCCTGGGCCATAGAGTTTGCTTCCCAAATATCCATTTCAGAGCAACAGCTTCCATGGCTGCCAGTCCCAGTGTTCGGGTTGTTAGACGCCGGCACCCAGCCCCCAACGTTAGCCATGCCATTGATAAATTTCAAATCACGCGGGCATTGGCTATCACAGTAGCCAGTACCATACTTAGCACCAGCTAAGTTAGACGGGTACTTGCTCTGGCCGCCATCCTCATCCATGGAAACAAAGTACAGTGCGCCGTTGAGACCGCATCTGTAAAAAGAGCATGTCAGCATTTCAAACCAGATTTAATATCGACAGTCATTTTAATTACTTGCCCAAGCTGTGAAACGTCCACATCAAAACTAAACTCGTTACCGAGTAGATTAAACATCTGATACTTGGTATCAGACGCCATCAGGTAAAGCCGAGATCCAACATTCTGACCAGTAACAAAACCAAGACTAAGTGAATCCCGGCTTGTAGTTACTCCGTACGTGCTTTGATAGTTTGCACCATCAACACAGCAGTTCTTAGCGCAGGTTTTGTCATCGGGACAGAGTGCTGAACTCCAAGTGTTGCCCGTGTAACAGTTTGACCCGGTGGGATAGGCATGAGTCCATCGCCAGTTGGCATCAATAGTAACAGATCCAGACTTTGGCGAACAGGTACCGCCTGAGCTGCATTGCTGCCAAGTCAAAGGTGGGTGCACTTCGGGTGTGCTAGTGCAGACCTGTTGACCCAAAGCCTTGGAAATCAGAACCGAGGCTATGAGAGCTGGAGCGAGCTGAGCCATTGCAATCATATTGCGTAAGAATCTTCCGAAGCCTAAGAAAACTAAAGACAAGGCAAAATAGGAAGGAGTTAAGATTTGAAAAAGTGGCTACCAAAGAGTTACGAGGACGATTTGCAATGCGTTTGGAACCTTGATAGAGTTGAAACGACAGCAGGCACCCAGTCTTTTTATATCAAGCACGCAAATCTTTAGAAGAAGCTATACCATAACAAAAGTGTAACTTTACGTAGAAATCCCTAGCTGTTCGGCTGTCATCAACTCGCATATTTCATTACCCCAGGCCGACGATCGTCAGACGGCCCGATTCTTGGGCTCTTGATTCATGCTATGAAATAGAAGTTTCTCCGGGAACGGACCGAGTGGTGTTATTAAGATATCAACTATACGGCCAAGTCTGCAGTGTATGTGCGAATGAAAGCGTGTCTCGGTCTAGTCCGTCCATACGCTACATTGAGACGCAGCCACCAGAACTACTTCTAGCATAACGTGGCTGTAAGCACTTCGGGCCTTTTCAAAAGGAAACTAGTTTTACATAAGGCTATTCGGTTAAGCTTTTGCGGCCATAATGATGGGGGGGCGTTGGGCCTGCGAGGTGACTAAGTCTGCGGGGTCTAGTCGGTTGTTGTCCTCGGCCGCTACTCTACGCGAGCGAGGGGTAAGCCTGTAGCAGGGCCGCTACATTCAATCCGAGCTTTTCCACCAAACCACAGCCTATAGTTTTCCTTGGGAAATCATGAGTCAGCTTTTGTTTCGTAGAGAGGTGCAGCTCCCAAGTATCTATGCATCCGTTTCTTGTATTAGCTTGTATTAGCTGCAGGAGAAGAAAGTAGATGGCCAACTTCATGCGGCTCTGAGACGGCGGACTGATTGGTCCCCATGAACTTATGCAATAGCTGCGTGTGTGAAGAAGCCTAACCTATCTCCAATGACAATGTCTCTAGTTTATCTTTACTAATAAACCTAAAAGCTCTCTCATGGAAGTAAGGTTGTGTTCATGCGCATGCTACGCTCCGACATGGCGATCCCAACCGTGGGTCACCAAACTAGTGATTTCCAGCTAGAATATCATATCAACTATTAACCCGACTATGACATTGAATGGCCCGAATACATATCACGAGTCATGGAAAGTTGGACCTCTATTGATCAAAAGGATGTAAGTATTTGGTGTACTTAAATGGCAGGCTTCTCCTTGCCGTATGTTGCTTATGAAAGCAGAGTCGCTCATTACTGTTCTTCAACCACTTATTCACGAAGAAACAAGCTTAAAATTTGAAAAATGCCTTTCAAGGGTGCTCTAATTTTGTCCGCCATGGCCTGCGTCACTCTGGCTTCTCCTCTTGCGGGGAGAGACTGTGCGAGTGCATGGTGAGTAACCCGAAATCACCACTGGTGACATCATTTGCAGAAGATTAACGAGCGTAACAGGAGTCAATGTGGCGGCCAAAACTGGTCAGGTGCAACTTGCTGTGTTTCTGGATCAAGCTGCGTGGCCCAGAATCAATACTACTCTCAGTGTCTGCCGGGTTCCGGAACCAGTGGCAGCCCTCCTGCGACTACCACTACGGGCTCACCTACTTCGGGCCAGGGAACAACGTCGGCCTCCGGTGCACCGGTTGGATCGGGTACCGCGGTCTGGAGTGGAAATCCCTATGCTGGTGTTGATCTTTGGCCCAACAACTTTTACAAGTCCGAGGTCTCTCAGTCCGCCATCCCTCACCTAAGCGGCGCTATGGCTACTGCTGCGAAAGTAGCCGACGTCCCAGCTTATATGTGGCTGTATGTGCTAAGAGTGCTAAAAACACGGATGACAAGTATGATGAAAAACCATAACTTGATTGCTAACGGATGAAAGTGACACTTTTTCCAAAACTACATTGATGGACCAAACCCTGGCAGATATTAAGGCTGCCAACTCAAAGGGGGGGAACTATGCGGCGCAGTTCGTTGTGTACGATCTTCCCGACCGTGACTGTTCTGCTGCAGCTTCAAATGGCGAATATTCTATTGCGAACAATGGTATCAACAACTATAAGCATTATATTGATACGATTCACGACATCATTGTCAAGTACTCTAGCATTCGCATCCTTCTCGTCATCGGTCAGTTTCTTTTCGTTGCATGGCAACCTGCCCAAATAAACCAGAGCTCAGACGCTGATACTATTTTGAAGAGCCTGACTCTCTGGCTAACTTGGTCACGAATCTCTCCGTGCCTAAGTGTGCCAACGCTCAATCGGCTTACATCGAGTGTGTCACTTATGCCATCACCAAGCTCAACCTACCGAATGTTGCCATGTACTTGGATGCTGGTCATGCTGGCTGGCTCGGCTGGCCGGCTAATCAAGGCCCTGCGGCGCAGCTATTTGCCTCTCTGTACAAAAACGCCAGTTCGCCAGCCTCAGTCCGTGGTCTGGCAACCAATGTCGCTAACTATAACGCTTGGAGCATCTCTTCCCCCCCATCATACACACAGGGCAGCCCTGTCTATGACGAGCAACTGTTTGTGCATGCTCTCGGCCCGTTGCTGACAGGGAATGGCTGGAGTGGAGCTCACTTCATCACTGAGCAGAGCCGATCCGGAAAACAGCCCACAGGTCAGCAGGCATGGGGCGATTGGTGCAACGTGAAAGGTGCTGGATTCGGAACGCGGCCGTCCGCCAATACCGGAGACGATCTTTTGGATGCATTTGTGTGGGTGAAACCAGGTGGTGAAGCGGACGGTACAAGCAATACCAGCGCTGCACGCTATGACTTTCACTGCGGCCTATCCGACGCACTTCAGCCAGCTCCTGAAGCTGGCACTTGGTTCCAGGATTATTTTGTTCAGCTTATTACCAATGCCAGCCCCTCTTTCTTGTAAATACTCGATAGCCGGGCCCAGCCTCTAGATGCTATTCCTAGATTTACTTCTATTCAGTGTTGCCTCTGCGTTATCCCGTCTTGGCCTTGCGTGGTAGGGCGTAGCCATCTCGCAGTACTGACTCTCACCTGCTGGAATGTATCTTCGCGCTCTTTAATATGACTAGGGACCTTATATTATATGAGCCCCATTATAGCTTATACTTCTGGCGACTCTGTTTCCACCGTGAAGCGAAGCCACGCACAGATTTATTGGAAGGTCCGGGTCCGACAGCCCAGTAGACTTGCACATGAGTTGTGGTATGCTGCTCAATCACATCTGCCGTCTTATTCGTGACCTTTTAATGATTAGGCCAAAGATCAGACGGTAAGTCTAGTAGTTGCCAAACTTACCTGCACGTGTATTGTGGTATATATAATGCCTACTATAGGACCAGCTAAGCTCTCTCCATGTGTGATCCGACGGCCACGATCCTTTTCCATTTCGTAAAAACCGTTGAATTTGTCCAAAATAAATTCAGTAAAAGTTTTTGCAGACGTGTCAGAATATCTAATAATTTGGCAATGATACGTCTGTAGCTTTGCGAGCTGCGTCCCTTAGCTCAGTTGCATCTGTCAGAGCTATTTGTGACGTAAGATTCGAACCCTGGCGCTTAGTATGGAGCCTGATGATATCTAAGGCGTGGGCGTGTGAAAGCAGGTACATTTGAGGGAATAAATGGTCATGTCCGCTGCATCAGCTCGTATACAAAGCGACAGTTGTACTACATTGTAGCGTAATGAGAATCGCGCAAATAGATGACCCTAAGCCTGCGTTGTTTCGGAGACAAATGGGGGTTTTCAAGTCCAGCTCCATTGTGATACTTCCAGCGCAGTCCTGCAGCCTAAACAAAAGCAAGAACAGGCATGCATGTTGGAGGGAACTCACATGTTGAAAGTCGAAACTCGCGGAAAGTGAGGGGAATCCGCTGTGCCTCTGTCCCACATGACCCACTAACTAGTTAGTTAAGCCCCTTTCAATCGTTTAAACAGCAACTAAATCCTCTTTTGATCGGCCAGAGGCTACTGCCGAGCGTGGACCCTTCTAGTTGCCTGCCAAATGGGGACCTGAACCCGGGGTAAAGCGACCTCAGCTCCTGCCCCACTGCCGTTCTTGAAATTGAAACTTCGCTGATTGGCGCGTCTGTACGAAATTGGCAGGGGTAGATGCATCGCTCCGCAGAAGCACCGTAGCTCTCACAGAGGCGTCGGTCATCGGGGATGTCATTAAGCCATCGGAGCTGTCCCATTGAAGCGGTCTCCAAGAATAATCTTCGTGAAATCTTGAAAAGGGCTTCCGCTGAAGTGAATTCGGCCCTATTTCCCCAAGGTGGCGCAACTCAAAGTGAATGATCGGGGTCATTTTCGGTGTAATCGGGACTATGGCTCCAGTGGCGCAAGATTTATCTCTCAGTTGAGGAAATGCGGCCCGCATAACCGACTGTCAACCCTACCAAGCTGCCGAAACTCCAGCCACTTTCTTACCGGTATCACTCTCGGTACAATACTAATCGTGGCTTCTGTGGCGCAGAAACTTCATTTTATTAGTGTATGAGATGCGGTCCGTATAACCGACTCAGACTCACGACAACCTCACCAATACACATAAATACCTCCGTGCGGCTCAACGCGTAGTTATCAAATTTGTCAAAGTGTGTTCCGCTTCACAGACAACTCACTTCGTTTCTATTTAGCATATTTTCTGCAAATGCTCCTCAAATCTCTGTTGGCGTCCGCGGCCCTCGCCTCGGTGGCGTCCGCGGTATGTAACCCATGGACTCTGGTGAAGAAGCTCATATCTACGGATACAAATCAGCTGCAAATGATTGAAAACTCTCTCTAATGACTGGTATACAGGAAAATCATATTAGGGATGTGGCCAATCTCGTCCACTCGCCACCATATTACCCCTCACCATGGATGGACCCAAAAGCACCCGGCTGGGAGGATGCCTATTTAAAGGCTAAGGCCTTTGTGTCCAAGCTATCGCTCGCGGAAAAGGTCAATCTCACTACAGGAACCGGGTACGTTTTTGAGATGCGTCAGACTTGATCTCTTGTCTAACTATTACCATAACAGCTGGCAAAATGATAAATGTGTGGGCAATACCGGTGCTGTTCCTCGCCTGGGAATGAATGGTCTATGTCTGCAGGACGGCCCTCTTGGTCTTCGTCTGAGTGACTATAACAGCGCATTCCCGACGGCTTTGACTGTTGGTGGCCATTTCAGTCGCCACTTGTGGCGTGACCGTGGTAGCGCGATGGGTAGCGAAGCCCATGGCAAAGGTGTCGATATCCTCCTTGGGCCTGCTAGCGGTCCTCTTGGGCGTTTTGCAAAAGGCGGTCGCAATACAGAAGGGTTTGGCTCAGACCCGTATCTGCAAGGCCAAGCTTTGGCTAACACCGTGTCTGGTATCCAAAGTGCCGGTGTCATAGCTTGCGCAAAGCATTATGTTGGCAATGAACAAGGTGAATAAAACCAACTGTACTGTCCAACATATCAAAATTCTGACGTGTTTCAACAGAGCACTTCCGTCAGGTCGGAGAGACTGCAAACCGTAATATTACCATTAGTGGGTCGTTGTCCTCGAACATCGACGACAAACTCATGCACGAATATTACGCTTGGCCTTTCCAGGACGCTGTCAAAGCTGGCTTGGGGTCTATCATGTGCTCCTATAATCAGCTGAACAATTCCTATGCCTGTGCAAACTCTAAAGCACTTAATGGGCTTCTGAAGGACGAGTATGGGTTCCAGGGCTTTGTCATGAGCGACTGGGCCGCCCAACGCGCTGGTGTTAGTAGCGCTCTCGCTGGCCTCGACATGACCATGCCTGGTGATACCGACTTCAATACTGGTCGCAGCTTTTGGGGCAGCAATTTAACTCTGGCTGCGATCAATGGCACTGTTCCGGCTTACAGGATCGATGACATGGCTATGCGTATCATGGCTGCATTCTTCAAGGTTGGCAAAACGCTTGAAACTCAAGTAGAGCCAAACTTCTCATCTTGGACTCGTTCCGCGTATGGCTACCAGCAGTTCTTTACCGGAGACAACTTCGGGATTCTCAACCACGGCGTCGATGTGCGGCAGGACCATGCGAATCACATCCGCGAATCTGCCGCAAAAGGGACGGTTATTCTTAAAAACAATGGCGTCCTGCCTCTGAAAACACCCAAGTTCATTGGTGTCATTGGCGAGGATGCAGGGCAAGGGGTGAAAGGACCAAATGGATGCTCAGACCGTGGTTGCGCAGACGGTACCGTCGCGATGGAATGGGGCTCCGGAACCTCCAATTTCCCATACCTGATAACGCCGGATACTGCCTTGCAAAATCAAGCGGTTAAGGATGGTACTCGCTACGAGAGTATCCTTAGCAACTATGAAATGGACGCGACAGTAGCCCTTGTTGCCCAACCAAACTGCACAGCTATTGTGTTTGCAAACGCAGACAGTGGCGAAGGCTACATTGATATTGATGGAAACGCTGGAGATCGCAAGAATTTGACCCTGTGGAAAAATGGCGATGACTTGATCAGGGCTGTTGCGGCTGTCAACCCCAACGTTATCGTCGTTCTACACACTCCTGGTGCTGTCATTCTCAAAGACTATCACAGCCATCCCAACATTTCGGCCATTGTTTGGGCAGGTCAGCCAGGTCAAGAATCCGGCAATTCCTTGGTCGACATCCTGTATGGCAAAACGAGTCCTGGACGATCACCATTCACTTGGGCTGCTATTGAGCAAAGCTACGGCAATGAGATCATCTACCAGCCCAATAATGGGCAGGCAGCACCGCAAGATAACTTCCTCGAAGGCCCATTTTTTGATTATCGCCACTTTGATCGTGAGGACGATGGCAAGCCGGGCTCTAATGATAAGACTCCTCTTTACGAGTTTGGTTTTGGCTTGTCGTGGTCAACCTTTAAGTACTCCGACCTCAAGGTTGTGAAGCGTAACGCGGGTCCGTATCGTTCGACCAACAAAACTACCATCGCTGCTCCAACATTCGGAAATTTCAGCACCAATTTGATCGACTACAAGTTCCCATCTACCATCCGCTCTATCCGGGATTATATATATCCCTGGATATCGAATACATCCTCCGGGAGCGCAGCCTCTGGCGACCCTGACTATGGCCAGGCACCAGACAGTTATCTACCTCCCCACTCTCGCGACTCCAGCCCACGGTCAGTAAACCCAGCTGGAGGAGAACCAGGAGGGAATCGTCAGCTATGGGACGTTCTGTATGAAGTGACTTGTAGCATCACCAATGTTGGCCCCGTTGCCGATGACGAGGTGCCACAACTCTACGTCAGCCACGGTGGAGAAGGACAGCCTGTCAGAGTGCTGCGCGGGTTTGACAGAATCGAGCGCATTGCCCCTGGTAAAACAGTCACTTTCCGCGCAGAAATTACTCGCCGTGACCTTAGTAACTGGGATACAATCACGCAGAACTGGGTGTTGACAAGTGTACCCAAAAAGATTTGGGTCGGAAGCTCCTCCCGCAACCTTCCCCTCACAGCAGAATTAAGCTGAGAATTTATGGTTAGCGCTGTTTACTAGTAGTAGAATTAAGCAACGTCGCGATTTTTACAGTTTTGTTACAGTTTTGTTGCTTAGAAGTCTTATCATCCGAACAATGTAAAGAAATTGTTTTCGCTTTATACCTATAGACAATTACCCAGGCAATAAATTGGTTAGCCACCTCGCGAAGCATGGTACGTTCTTCCCTTGAACAATACTTGAAATAAAAGTAAATATGAATACAAGGAAAAGCAATGAAGAAACGATCAGATGTCACCGCCGGTTGTTTAGCCATGTCTCGGCCTGTCGGGCACCGGACCAAAGTCGGCAATAAGGAGGTTCTTTAACAGATCCCACGAGCTGTACGGGACGATTTAATTAGTAAAAAAGGGCCCGCGTCAAGATCAATTCGTATATTAATTCCTATATACCACACCATGCGCCGGTGAAGGCAGGCCGCCGTCATTACCTTCCTCGCTCCCGTAGCCGCCGTACTTTTGTTTCATTCCTTCTGTATTACAATAATATCATATCAATTCTTTGTTCAAAATTTTCTACTACCTGTACTCTTTGTGACCCTCTGTGCCATCCGCTTGAGTACCCAACAACAGCTAGGCCGTTGCTTTGGGCATCATAATCTGACTGCAAAAGAACATTTCTTGTTCCACCAACGCCTCTTTCCTTGTTACGCACTATCCGCCAACAACAAATAGAACGGCACGGCGAGTTGCAGATTGCACGTTTACAGGGACAGAGCAGCCAGGCTTGAATACACCAAATCACCGTAGCGCCCTGAGTTCCATCTGCGCCGGCTTGTACAACTGACAGTGATGAACAGACATTCCATGTGTGAGCAGCTTCGAGATGGGGAGTATAAAAGGCACATATTCTCTCTTCAGTCTCAAGCATATATCCATACCATTCCACTACTACCTATATTTTGTAGAAAACCCCCAGTACATCGACATACCATGGCCGATGTCCAGATCCGCATCGGTGGCAAACCCCTCCCAGGCCACGGTCCCCAAAACGTCATGATCGTCGTCGTCTCTTACTACGAGGGCAGATTCTATCCCGTCGCCGCCGTTGCACCTTTCATCCCCACCACTTCCTCCGGCGGTGGCATCTGGCAGCCCGTTCACACGGCCACCCTCCTCAGCGTTATCCGCCGGTACCTCAGGCACCTCATTTGGGACCGGGCCGCGCGGGCCACCATCGAGCGCAATCGCAACCTGCCCGACGACGAACGCCAGGCCGACCTGGACAGGCACGCCGCCAAGATGCGCGACCACATCGCCCGCGGCGGCGGGGTTATGCAGCGCCCGACGGGCATCCGGGAACCGGGCGAGGACATTCGCGACGTCTTCTGGCACCCCGCCTTTTACAACCCGACGTTTGTCAGGGCGATGACATGGCTGATCATCTGTATCGAGCACGAGGAGGAGGGCAGGCCCGAGGAGGACGTGTACCGGGTCAACGACCAGCGTCCGCGGCAGCCGAAAATGTGCGACGGGGAACCCGTGCGGTGGCGCGCGCTGCCGCTGGACACGACGTTGCCCGTCGACGGGAGCGACAACACCAGGGCCGCTGTGGTGATTGACGTGTCAAATCTAAGCGAAAACGTCAGAGAAGTCCCCTGCGAGGTCCTGCAAGCTGGCAGCGACGCAACGGCGACGAACCGCCAGTGTCGCTCCGCGCCGCTGCACTGGCTGCTGGATCTGTGGCGTGGACACCCGGAGCACGCGGCGATGGTGAAGATGGCAGGGGGTTTGCCAAAGCAACCGCTTATTGTTCCGCATGGTTCGAAAAGTAAGTTTTCCCGAGTTCTGTAAAGGAGACGATTCCGGTCGTTGTGCATGTTGGCTAATCGAAGATATTAGTGCTTTTTCGGGTTCGCAAAAACGTCGACGAGAATGCAAACGCGGCGAGTTAATCTCCATCGCGAGGTGGAATAAAATTGTGACATTTCGGTTTCTGCTTTCTTGTTAAAGAATAAAAATTCGGCGAAACAAACGCTTTGACAGGAAGTCTTGTTGTGGTAGGAGCGACAGCAACGCGTGAATGCTGCTGGCACACCGTCGCGCGGAGCAGGCATTCACAACTGGCGAGAGTCAAGATATTTCGCAATGGCATGCTTAGATGGGTCTTCAATCCAATCTCAAATTGTGCGTACAACCTAATTTTGCGCATCCGTCTCAAATTCTCATAGCAATGTCTCCTTCTTCACTCCAGTTTCCTGTTCATTCCACTTTGTGCAGTGTACCAAATCAGTTTCGATTCATCCAAGGTACAGCGAACAAGACAGTTTCTTCCCCCGAGGCGCCAAAAGTTTCAACATCTAGCAGCAATCTTAGCAGCCCTAAGTCGACTCTTCTAGTTACTAAACTTAATTCTAATTTAGACCTAAAGACTAATATAATACTGCTCGTGGTAGAAAAGTCTTAATGAGCGCCACCATAACAGCTCAGAAAGGGCGACTTAGAAGCCATCTTGCGACACCGTAAATAGCCGCACCTAATACAAGCCACGAGACTGCGCCACGAGCATGCAAGATTCGGATAACCATTCGAACCTCGGATGCATCATTTAGATGGGGAAAAGCTTCATCCTTTGGCCCCGTTTTGCCGAGAAACGTACACAACGCCTGCCAGCCATCCTGAGGCTCAAAGTCGAGAACATCACGCCCACGCTTGGCAGCTTCGGCATGGACCCAGGCATTGTGCGCATCGTAATGTTTTGCCGTCCAGAGCTCGTCCATCCGCAGACCCAGCTTCTGGCTGACGTACACCTCCGCTTCGTCCCATATCGCGGCCAGGTTGCGGTCCGTCTTCCATAGGTAGCAGAGGGCGCGGTACACGGGCGACGCGGCAAATGTCAGCAGCTGCATCGACGGCACCCACTTATGGCCGCCGCCAGGCCGTCTGTTGAGCACAATCTGAGCCTCTGGGTACATGTCCATGATGTCGTCCGCGAAGAGGCAGGCCGGCATGTCGGCAGCGGCCGGAAACCCGTTGAGCAGCGAGCGGAGCAGCTTGTGGCGGCGCTCGGTGTTCTTCTCCCGCAGAGCGGCCAGGACAATGTCGCCGCGCCGGGCGCTCGGCGCGACGTGCGCAAAATGCATGCACGGAGCCAGGCCAATGTACCGAGACTCCAAGGCAGTTTGCATCGAGCTAGTGGCGCATCGCGGAAGGCCCGCGGCAAGCACCTGCAGCGATGTTCTATCTACCGGGTCAACAGAGACGGTGGATCTAAAAAATCGCATGGTCGTTGGATGAATTGGACAATTTGATGAGGGCGGAAAACACAGGCGATGGAATATTTTCTTCAAGGACAGATATTCTTAGGACTAATCAGTAGGACCAATTGCAGCCCCCGCAGCATTTCACAGCCACCATCAGCACTAGAGAAACGGGGGTGTGGCGCTTTCAGCCTTATTTGTGATGCAGAGAGGTATCGAATAAAGACGACCACTTGCAGCCGACTTTAGATTCTGACGGCTGGCTATGAACGGCCAGTACAGCCTTTTCTGGGAAGTAGCTTTGAGTGCCGAGCCTTGCTTGGGCTCCAGCCTATACAACGGGCAGTAAGCAACTTTGGAGTATGGAATATAGAAATGAGAAGAGCTAGGCGATACCTTGAGCACGGCCTTGGGGAGCGAAGAAAGACTGAACACAAAAAAAATGGGAAAGCAGCTTTTAACATGTGCCATCATAGTGCAATGGAACGAATACTGTGTACAAAGAAAGTAAGGATGTAAAATGGATATTGCGCGTCAGATGGTGCTATCAGCAGGAGGATGGGTATTACGGCAGAAAAAGAAATATATTTCCCGGCTGAATTAGCTTTTGAGTAAACAACAGACGTCACATTCTGCCTCGTCGACTAATCTTGAAGTAGGGTTGTAAGGGACCAGAGTTGAGGACAAAGAGAAGCTGAGGTGCGCACTAGCACCCGTACCAGAAGGCCGCCGCTTCTGCAACTGTGGATGCTTCGCTCAACGCCTGGAAAAAACAACTCCAAGATAGCCATTCATTCAGAAATCTCGTGAGCATCAACACTCCTTTGACGATGTTGGCATCAGCAGGAAATAAATTCCGTCGTGTTCTCCCCTACTCCCCGAAGGCGGCCTCCGCCTGGATCTGCTCAAAAGTCCGGTTTTGCAGCCTCACTGCCAGCATTGAGTCAACGCCATATTCCGCCAGCCATTCCTGCAGTCTCACACACGCCATTGAGTCCAGGCCATACGCAGAAAGTGGCAGCGTGCGATCGAGTGCTTCACGCTGCACGCCCACCAAAGTGGAAACCTTGTCTAGTAGTGCGTCCGAAAGTGAGAGCATGATGTTCCTGGAGAAGTTAGCATAAGTGACATATCGTCAACAATACCCGATCAAGACAAACTTTGGATCAATGTTGTAGGTTTTTTTTTTGTATTGAGATGGGTGATTGACAACGATGACAACATGAGGGGAACGAGCCTGCCTTTATACATGACGAGTAACGATCGCATGCTTAGGGACGGAGCAGCACATCCCGGAGCGCAGTATTCCTGTCTCCCTTGTATGATGGCACTATCCGACGTGGCCCGGCATGGACGACCCACGATCAAGCATGTCTCGGATAACTCCCCCCGCATTCTGACGCAACTTACGGCTTCGTATTACCGTAACGATGCCACGATTTTAAGACACGACGTTGAGCACTTGTTACGTGTTTGCTCCAGGTTTCACATTGGTATCACAGATCTTATCCGGATTGGCTCAGAGTGACTGACAGCTCTTTAATACTAAGATATTGGTACCGTCATAGACTTGCCTGAAGCCTAACATCTTGGACAGTCGCTCCGAACATGACACCTTTTGCCCGTCTCTCCAGCCAAAAGGAATTATAATATACATGCGGTAGCGAGAACGGTTCCTACCAGACAAACTGCTTCGAGACGCAAGCCAGCCACATAATTACCAACGTTATCCGCCCAATACCGTCTCGCATCCCTTTGGCAGTGCGAAGGCTACACCATTGTCACTATACCCACTGTTCTGATTTACCAAAAAGTACTCTCTTTTGGTGCAAAATATCCTTATAGAGCGGTAGACAACTGTATTTGTGGAATTGACTGGTACTTTCGTGTGGGTGGCGATCAACCGTTAGCTTAAGTACCTGCTGCTGCAAATGGCTCTCATTCGCTAACATCCTTGCTTGATACCAAAGTGTAGCCTTCGCACTGCCAAAGGGATGCTCTCCTCTTATGTGTCCGTGTCTCTTATGTTGTCTCATATGTGTGTTTTGTATGTGTGTCTCGCTACGCCTCCTTTGCATGACCTTCAGCAGCAAAACATACGTCATGTACGCACTCTTCTGGTACTTCGAAGTTCTAGTTTATCTCGCGCAGTTCGTGTCCCTCTATACGCGGTGCCGTTTGCAGGCCACTGCACAAACAACTATTCCGACAAGGCAGGAGAGCCACTAAGCAGGGGAGCGCGCACGCAGAGACAGTACAGATAGAGTATATCCCATTACAGGGCAAGAAGTTATAAAAAAAGACGAGACCACACTGGTAGTACATGCTGCAACAAATCTGTCTGGTATTACTTCGCCACGTCGCTATCGGAAAAGCATGGTCGCCCCGGGATCAGCACGGTTGGGTGCATCTCAGCTAGCCACAATCCCCGCGACAATACGGCAATGCACACACCTGAAGGATGCAGGCGTGCCCGAACACAGCTCGCGAAACAACAAAAGCAAATAAAGCACATAACACCACGCTAAACTACGATCCCAGCACCTAGTTGTCTGACCGCCCTCTGCACTCTCCTCTTTTATTGGCCATGATTATAAGACTCGGTCTCGGGAGGTAGCCGGCCCGCCGGCCCGGTAACTGGGCCGCAGTGTACCAGTAGGCAAAATTGCACGGGCTTGGGCTTGCGTTGTCTGCTGCATTGGCATACCCGACAGCGGAGAGAACGAGTCACCACTGCGCAGCTGCTTGACTGGTCATGACAGCGCCAAGAGTTTAGCTGCAACTGGCCATGTCTACGCTCCAACATGCTCCGGCGACTTGCGTCGCGATCAGTGGCTGGCAAAAAAGCTTTGGTGATTGGCGATTGGCGCTGTGCACGACGCCCCGCTAGTGCATCCGCTCGTAACTTTTTGATCAAATGAGCGGCTCGTGTAGTGAGAAATTGTTTGATCGACCTTGCTATCAGTGAAACGAGCAAGCCGTGGGTGCGGGAGCCGATTAGCGGCCCATTTTTGGGTGCCTGGTGCGTCGAGTACCAGGGCTGCGTGACAAGGGCTGGAAAGTAGATAAATATATATTTATATATATCATGTAGTGAACGAGTCTCGAATAGCAGTATTTTCCTCAAAAGCTCCGCAATTTCGCAACGAAACGTGCGTGCAGTTCGTCTCCTGTATTCGCGTCCTTAGCAATCAAGCAGGAGTAAATACGGTCCCGCGCGGACAACAGCGACGCAGTGAAATGCAGTTACCAAATCATTGGTTGGTTACCACGTTTTCGATTTTGTTGAGTAGCTATACAGGGAAGTAAGAGAATAAAAAGAAACGTACAAACTAGTTTCGCGCTTCCGTCTCAAATTCTCATAGCAACACCTCCTAGTTCATTCCAGTTTTCTGTCCATTCAACTCCTGCGATGTACCAAACCATTTTCAATTCATCCAACGTACAGCAGCCAAGACAGTCTCGGCAGCTCAATTCCAACACTTCCACGTAACCCTCTTGACCACACATTTCCTTTTTAATCCCGGCGACGCCCACCCGCCCTCCCGCCAGAAAACACTTCATACAGCGACAGCGGCGCGCGCTTGTCCTCGCGATTCTTTGTCGAGACGATCGCATTGTTCACCACCACCGGCTCTGCCTCCTCCGTCTCTGTCACAAAAGGCATCGCAGCTTTGGGATCCGTCACCGCGGTCGCCGTCTTTGACACCATCCACGGCTGTATCTTGCGCCCGCTTGCCTGCCAGTCTGTAAACTGGTCGTACCCCCCCCAGCCGGGGGCCACACCGCGGGGACGCCATTTCGCGAGAATGTGGCCGGTCGAGGTCGCGACGCGCTTGTCGCTCACAGTACGCCAATTTTCCGGCTCTGCGTACGTTGCGCTGTTTTTCTTGACGTCCGGGTCGCCACCTCTTGGACCGAGGAGGTGGCCCTGCTGCCACCGCCCGTCACTCCAGCGTGATAGGAGTTCGTGGCCCTTGCCAAGATAAAACATGCCATCTCGAGCAGGACTGTCACCATGCAACATGTCTTTAGCTTCTGTAGCGGGCTCCCTGGCATCGCACCAGTAGCCCCAATGCGTCAGTTTCCTGGCAGGGGTTGGTGGGTGCCAGAGAGCCCATCCTTCGGCGAGATGACCAGCGACGGCGTCGCTGGGAACCGAGACGATGCTACATGTTGTTTTGCTGCCGGCGGCGGAGCCCATCTTGGTAAAGGTGATGGAATCTGGCAGTTTAGCGCTGGGCATCTGTGTTTCAACTGTCCGCAGCATGGAAATGTGAGTAGTGTGTGTATTTGAAGTGTCGTTGCGAAAGTAGGTCGCCGATCGAAGGGCTGGCGAATACTCTTCTGTGGTGAAACTGTGGCAAGGCAATGCCTTGGCCTTAAAAAATTCTTCGATTTTGCCCCAGTCTTTCAAGAATTGCTTCACCTGTCCCTTGTCCGTTTGTCTGGCTACTCCAGCTGGGCCAGATTTCCAGCCGTCTAGCAGTGCCACCAGGTTGCCGAGCGTGGGTTCGGATTCTTTACTCGTAGCCGCTGTCGAGGGGTCCGCCGTCAAGGTTGTGGTGGACTGGGTGTCTCTGGGTAATGTTAGCAAGTAAATAAATTCTGTATCGTAAATAAAAGCTCACAGTTTGTCTCGAGGGCCAGCAGCAGACTGGGTTGGCTCAAGGAGCTGGCCGTTATTAAGCCAGTCTCGCACCGAGTTCATATCGGGAACGCCGCTATTGGCAGACGTCCGTAGTCGCAGATTGCCTTGTGTAGCATGTTGCAGTGTGTGCTTCTCATCAATGTGCAGAGCTCCAATCTCTGGTGATGGCTCATCACATTCCGTTTCCGTGGCGTTGACATCACGGGCCTCTGGGTCGTCAACAGTGAGCGTGTCCGCGTCGGCGGGCAGCAATGCAGCGGGGGCGGAAACAACATCGACATTGTTGCTTTCGAGCCAATCTCGCGCTTTCGCCATATCAATGGTGCTCATTTTAAATCGTCTATCACGAGTGGTGCTGCTGGTGATCTGTGCAATGTGCGATGCGCTGGGTGAAGTGGTGCAAAAGGCGTGCGTTGCGGGAATTTTGTCCTCTGCAGAGAAATAAAATTTGTGTGCGCACACGTGATGCCATTCAATCATGCTGAGAGTACTCAAAGTAAATCTGAGAACCGAACAAGAAAAATTGGCAAGGAGAAAGGGCTAGCTGTTGGAGAAGGTGAACGTGTTGGAGAAAAGTGAGGTGTGTGGTGCAGGCAGCAGGCGAGGTGAGAAACGGCGCGGAGTAACGCAATATTTTTCATATCAATGTGTATGACGTTTTCGAAATCATTTGAAGCATTTTATTCTCATGTTCAGGTTCTCTGTTTTAATCTTCATAACGCCAGCCAATGTTTTCCTTCTCGCTTCTTTGAGCTTAAACGTGGTCCTAATTCCTCACGCTCCCTCCTAGCGACCTTCCAATCATCCAATGTCTACATTTCTCACTAGAAAAAAAGTACCCCAATAGCGAATCTTAGAGCAAAACAGAAATTTCAACCAATTACTCTCGCACCTTTGTGCTTGCCGCTTGCTTGGCTCTGGCCGCCTCTAGCGCTTCCATCACGCGGGGCTGTCGGACGCTACCGTCTCGTCCAGGTAGAAGTGCGTCTGGCCGTAAATTTTTCAAGTCCTGCAAAAGTTAGAAAGAGATCAAAGATAAATGATAACGAAGACGTACAAGAAGCCAATCCGGATCGACAACGGAGACATTGTCAAGATAATAGCGTCGTGATCGTCTCAAGAGCTGTGTATAGACAACCCACTGTGGTCGCACCCCAACTACGGCACTTTTATCATGAAGCAATGCCGTCACGTTAGTCTCGACTGTGCAATACTTGTCGCTCACTCCCTCGTATATCGCCGTCTGGTGAGCGAAGCCGCGAGTAATTGCCTTGAGAATGCGAGCGTCTTTGCTCGCATCGGACACTACCACCACAGTGGCGTCGCTGTTGGATGCTGCAAGCCAGGATGTCTTTTCTCGGACTCTCTTTTTAATGAGACGTACGAGAAAAGAGGCAGCTTCGAGCGCGTCGAGGTTCAAAAAGTGCAGTTTGCACCATACTTTGACCGTCTCGGTCTCGTCGGGCGTCCTGGGCTTGTCATCAGCGGTGCCGTCGAGCGCATTCACGCGCCGGTACTGCAGGTATGCGTTGAGCAGTCGCAGGTGGTCGGATGGACCATCGGCAAATTTCGCGTGGATAATCCCCGCAATCGCCTCCATGCCGCTATGCTCCTGGAAAATTGTCGACTTCAGGCTGCAGAGCGCTGCGATGATGATGACTTCCCCTACACAACCAAGGCGAGATGCCTCGTGGATGGCAAGGGCCCATGACGGCTCCAGCGGAGCCATGTCCTCTGGCGAGGAGTCGGTGATCAGGCTCACAGCCCGGCCTGTCGCGGTGAGCTGGCCATTTTCTTCAACAAGATCTCTGTGTCTTTATTAGTTGAAGAGTATTAAATTGGGAAGAAAAGGTGTCTTACAAGGCGAAGAGATCCTGGACTGCGCGGGCTAACGTGTCTGGATGCGGTGGCTGGCCCCCCCAACTGTGATAAGCCAGGTTGGTGATCCCGCGGGCCAGCAGGCGCAGAACATCCCGAGCGGCCGACTTATTCAGATGCTCAGTCTCCTGTTCCGACGAAGCGCTCATGTCGACCGACTTCGAATACAACTTAATGCAGGTTTGTTCTCTCGAGGCGCCTCTTTGTTCGCGATCACTGGCCGTGCGGCGTGACGCGGGCCTCACCTCCAACATGTACATGTTGAGGCGGGGGTTGTAGATCATAAGCTTTTTCAGACCTGTATCGATAATATATTCGAATTCGAAGTCTTTCGAAATTCCGAGTGCAAGGTCAGTCGCCACAAGACATTTCCGATTCTTGCCACGCCGCTTGACGCGTGACTCGTGCTGGTTACGAGTCGGCATCGCCGAGAACAGTGGCGACGCATCGATTTGGAGACGCATCCTCTTGACTATCGTTATGATCGTTTCTATTTCGCCGGCGCCCGGGGCGTAGACGAGTATATCGCCATCGGTCGTCGTGGCGCAGATGTGTGCCACGGTATTGGCTGCTGCGACACAGAAATCGGGCGGTGCGTGGCCTTCTTTGACAAAGTACACGCCATCGTCAAAAGGGATCTGCAAACAATGAGAGGCTGAATCTGAAAGGAAAGCGGAAGACGTACCGGAGGATCAGACGTTGGGGGCATTTCGATGATGCTGGTGGCAAGTTGCGATGATTGAGGAGGCAAGGTGTGATGATTCTGTTAGATTGTGAAGTATCTTTCTAACATAGCGATGCAGAGTGGAGACGAGATCTTTCAAATAGTGCCAGTTGTGGGTGAATCGAAATAAACACAGCCAGTCATACGCGTGATTTATCAAGAGTGGGGCGTTATGCGTTAGCAGGATACTTGTGCCCTATCTAAGGCCAAAGCAGCACGTGAGAAGAGTTGCTAGCTGGCAGATAAGGGCTAATTAGGAGTTGTGAATTGTGAATATTGTGAAATGCATTTATGGCTTAATAATACGCCGTAGGCTAGCAAATGTGCTGATAAATGAGCGCTGGCAAGCCACGCTCGCCCTTGAGAGCGGCCAGCGCTGCCACCCTCTCGCTGCAGTTTCGCTGCGGAAATGTTGTAATAATGCAAAGTATGCAAATAATGTAGCAGTTTTTCAAATCAATCCATCGGCGCAAATCTGTAGCGCGACGTGCCGCAGTGCTCGCCGCTGCATAGTAGAATCATGCCGTGCAAACGAAGCCTGCTCGCTGCCCCTTCAATACGCATAATGCACATTGCGCAGCTCCAAGCTCGTCGAGTAAATCGCCGCGATGCGCGCTGCCATGGCCGCCGCCCCAAACGCCTTCTGGGCCCTCTCGTCCGCCGCGGCAGACTGTGCCCGGGCCTTTGTCGCGGCTGCCGCGTCGCCAGCGAGGTCGGCGTCAAAGGCGCGCGACATGGCGAGCTGGCTCTCGAGCACGGCCTGCGTCGCTTTCTGCGACGCTTCGGTCGAGATGAAGTGAGCTTCGGCGACAGAGGCGGTGGCGGCACAGGGGACAGGAACAGTGTGCGTTGGCGGGGGCGGGAGGTTGGCAGCGGCGAGCGCGGTGGCGCCGTGCGGTGCTGTGGTCTTCGTTGTGTCTTCGGGTGCGGGAGGGTTGGAATCTTCCATTGGCTTCGGAAAGCTGTCCACACTTGATCCTGCGGCCTTCGGTCGTGTAGGGTCGGATGGGCAAGGTTCGGGCAGCTGGGAACACACTGTTAGTCGTACTCGTCATGCTGGCGAAGAAACCGACACGTACTCGCGTGAAGATGGGATGATTTCGCCAGCACCAGCTCTTTAGATCTCTTTGTGCCATCATATTGTGCGTGTAGTCGTCAAACCCCACGGCTGCCCAGCCCATGTGGTGCCGCGAGGGTCGTTTGCAGGCCCGCCAGGCGAAATGCGCCGAGTTTGGTGCCGTGAGCCTCGCGCGGCAGTCATTCTTAAAGATTACCGGATCAGCCTTGGCGCCCATTCCCACCACCCATAGAAGCGTCCCCTGTCGGTACCATGATGCGATGCGGTCCTCGTATGCTTGCTCTTCCAAAACCGTTGGGATGCTGCCCTTGATGTGGCCGTTGGTGGCGCTTTTCAGCTTCGGAGTATTGGGGACTTTTGAAGCGTCCATGGTGTTTGAACAATTGAGTCCTGCGACTATAGTTTCACTGTTTGGGTTCTTTTTCTTCTTGCTCTTCTTCTTCTTGGGCTGCTTCTGGATCGGCTTCGGCGGCGCTTCGCTGCGGGTTCAAGTAGTGGGTGGCGGGGTTGTGTGGTCGAGAATATTCCACTTGCGTGCTATACACACGGGCCCTCGTTCTCATTACGGCCATTATGGCAATCGAGGGCAATGATGGCGGAGTGCAAAGGCAAAATTTTCTTTAGTGGCGGTTGCGCGTTTGCCAACGATGTGGCGCGTGGAGACGTTGCAGCTGCAAGGCTTGACGGTGCGACTGCCACGATCGATTGGCTGGTAACAACGAAAAAATACTAACGGTCGGAAAGGAAAAATGAAACTAGGAAAGTAATGGGAGATGCCAGTATTGAATATCGAGAAGAAAGAAGAAGAAGACGAGGCAAAAATTCGATGAGTAGGCGAAGCAGTAGCATTACGTCGGCCAGTCCGATCCGAAATCCGCGCTCCCGCCAGCGCCGCCGACACCGGTCAAGCTGGCAATCCTTTTGGACAAGTCATGTCCATATTTCCTCATTCACTCCCATTCATTCAAGAACAAATAATTATTTTCTTACAAGTTCCAATTCGACGACGCTGTGACGCAACGCAAGGTTGTCTGGTGATCCTCTGGCGCCAGACACGCGGCGGCTCGGTCACGAACTCTCTCCCCAGGCGCCGAGATTTGCTTTGCTCGTCACTGCTACCTCGCCAGAACTGACGAGTAGTTCTAACATACATCATCTGTCCCTCTACCGTATAGTCGCGTCTTGAAATCTTCCAGTCGTACCTAATGTCCAGATCGGCACCGTCCTGTCAGCTTCGTCGGACTGCACGGAGACTCTTTTGACTACCCATTAAAATGCATTGTATTTCCATTTCAAATCTTCATCTATAAACGAAATCGTGCTCAGATGTGGGAGATGAGCACTGGTCACCATGTCGGAAGGGTGGTGTTCGTTACAGCCTCCAGTTTCCATCTTGCATCACCTGGTATTTGTAACAGAGAGTACATAGCGACGGAATTGGATATCGAACGGTTCCAAGAACTGCTTAATATAGCTCATTTAGGTGCAATTTCGATAATCTTGGTACTACTTTTAGAGGAAAAGGAAGCGCTTTCGTTGCTACCCTCTCTCCCCTGAAATAATGTTCGCGTGGTACTGAGCAACCCCTGCTCGACCGTTGGCGCGAGACTTCTTCACCCAATAGCAGGAGACAGATAGTAAGGGAAAACAGAGAAAACAGTCGGGGAGCTATTTAGTATTATCTTCCACTGCTAGGACTTTTAATATTTCTTATCAGAATTTCATAGAAAAGAGCAAGGTTGAGTCTTGAAGTGGATACGTAGACTTGACCATCGTGGGATTGTACCGCGCCAACATTATTTCAGAGGGGAGAGTTTACGTCACTCTCTTACGCTTTATTAGCGTGAGGGCAGTTCGAAGAGTATGCAGAAAATAATTCTCAATGTACCTCCTCACACCATCAGTCCCTCTGCAGCACGCAGCTGTTATGTAGGGCGGCAAATGCACTTCACATGGCCTTTCTTAACACGCTTGATGCAAAGCCAACAGACGGCAGTGCCGAATGGCAGTTTCGTCATGTTGTAGCAGCGCGATTGCCGCCAAATTAATTGAGCTAATCTGACTACCGAAATTGCCTCCCATTCCGACGAGCCGTCTTGTCTTACACAGGAGGTCACGAGGATTGAGCAAACGGGAAAATGTCTTAATGCCAATCCAAACGAGTCTCCTCCAGGGTCTTGCCCATGACAAGGCGCAGCTGATCTTTGCTAGCGTTGCATTTTATTTGACTTAGACAGCAGAAAATATTCCCATGTACTAAGACAACGACCACAAAGATATATACTATACTGTTGTATACAGATGTATATTCAAATTAAGCCATGTTTTAGCCTACATTGCAGAACTAGTCGTAAATAAAATTATCATAAGATAGAGATTTATCTATAAGAAGGCCAAGTATTTTCCACACACTTGATGGGACAGAGCTTCTAACGCATGCACTACAGCCTTACAGGTTACAGTTCCATACTCTAGTGTAAATATTTACCTTTCACAATGAAGATCCAGCTCTTTCTCGTAACCGCTGTTGTGGTCATTGCCGCACCAGTCCAGCGTAATCAAGCTAGGGGCGGTGGCGGTGGTGGTCTGACAGGTCTCACACGTCCAGTGCTCGTAAGTTATCCGCACCTTCACATAGGGGGGGCCGAAGGCAAGACTAACATAGCAAATAGTCAGGCGCTGTTAATCCACTGAGGACTGGCGTCGGAAAGGGGGTAGACGATGCAGTAGACGGGATGCAACAAGCAGCAGGCCTGCTGGGCGATGCCTTCGCTGAGACCTTCCACTCATAGGCGGAGGCGCTGCAAATACAGAGCAGGGTGCTGGGGTTGCTGTCGCTAATGCCGCTCCGGCTGTCCAAGACACCGTCAAAGCTATCCAGCAAAACAATGGCGCCTTGGGTACCGTGGCTAAAATTGCCGGTGGCTAGGTAACGATTATTTTCTGAGTAGCACAGGATAATAGTCTTAGATAGTAGATGCTCTTCAGTCCGCCAATGCAGACCACCAACCTGCCCTTGGGAGTACCAACATTGTGCTGGTATGTTAGAAGGTCTTAGTAGAGTACACTTAGTTCAGTGTTATTGGGGAGTCACTAGGCTTCTACGTATTGAGTTTATTGGAAATTGATTTAATTGTTGTATGGAGTTCGCCAGGACGGTCATCCTTGAGTCTCGTCTTTGTACAACTTCACCAAAATGGAGTGTTGTGAACCATAACTGTAGTGGTCGGGGGAGATCGCCAGACAGACCGTTCAACAAATCCGCCGCAGGCTCGACTCGCTGAGTGAACACTTACGCAACAGGGCCTGCCCAAAGCCTGCCTGCTTTACAACTACTAATAAGGCTAAAAAGAATTGTAATTGCACCGGCTTTATTTCGCTTCGCATACACCTGTTTCTTGAACCTACAATCATACACCGAAAGCAGAATGCAGGGTAGCTGTACTGACCACCCAGCTGTTGAGGCTGCACCACATGGCCGCAGTCTGCCAAATCCAGGTATTACCTGCCGCTCACTTGAGCGCCTGCCTTATGCGTAATGCGGAGCCTTGAGACAAATTGTAGCCTCGTAGGTTGCCATCCAGCCTCGAAGCCAAGAGCTGACGAAATAGGCACAACAATGCATAGCCCAATCGTTCGACGGGTCTAAATTTAAACCGGTCTTAGTGCTTATCTTGTGAGGGAAAAGCACCCTGCGCTTGCCCGCAATTGCTACACAGAGCATATCCATTCAAGGTCGCCCAACAGCATTACCAATCGCACCACGTCTATTAGCCAGCGCCGACTGCCTAACTCACCTGCCAACCAGACAGCTGCGGTGCAACCCAAAAGTGGTCATTTGCCGTTGCAGCCGTCGTGCAGCTTACTCCTGCACCCCACCGCAGCCCTCTGCATACGAGCGGCGCGCCCCTGGTCTCTCCAGCCCGCACGCCTCACTTAAGGTACTTGCCTCTCAGAGCAAGTTTTTTTTTACCAGCTTGGTGGCGCCGCATCATCCCGAACTTGGCATTGGGCAGGGGGATCTGAGTAGGGATTTGCGCTAGTTAGCGGGCTAGTCCGCCTTGTTAGCGTGAGCAGATTTGAGACAGATTTTAGCTGGTTCGATGGGGGCATTTCGAAACCATATTTCGCAATTCGTAACCAACCGAGAAACTTAAACTACCAAGAACGAAAAAGATTCCTGGGTTTTAATACCCGGGAAAAGGTGGTATGCCATCCGGGGTAGACTTCCCGCGCCGCGTGGCCCATGTGCGCAACAACCTGGCCACCGAGCTATAATAACCTTAATTATTTCTGCGAGCGATCCGGATGAAGAAACCACCGGAGACGGCCTTGAACTCGCAGTTTCAAATTCTTGACCGCCCAAGCACCTCATGAAGAACGCCTTGCCGCACTACACAGACGGGTCTCCTAGCCAGCATGACGGCGCTGACACGATCAGCCTGTTGCGGTTCCATGACCCGACCCGACACGAAAGGCAAAGGCGCAACATAATCATCAATTTGCGCAATATGGGAATAGGCTATAGCCAATCCCTCATATTAATTCGTCCCAGCACAGGGGTGTAAAAAGGGTCCGGCAAGTCCAGCAACGACCCACGGCTTTGTATCTGCGGCTCAGTGGTGTTGTGTCCTTTGCTCGCGAACCGCCAAAAATACGACACCGACAATGATGCTACCAGCCCGAGAGTTGGCAGGTTGTTACTACTGATGGAATCGCCCGAAGTCGGTGGCAGGAAGCAGTGACGATGGGAATACGTAGTTGTGCGACTTTGGGCGGCGACAGGTAACCCGACCGCGGGGGGACCACGCACTGCTGACCCTATACGCGCGCCCTGTCAAACACTGGAATTTCAAGTTTTATTACTATACATTGTTCTATTGTCATTGTTTACAACTAGCTAGTGTCGCGTGGTGGTCCATCAAAGCTCGCTCGGCTTACACGGAACTGACTTCAGCCCAAACTAGTGGCGCCCCGAGGGCGTGTCGCAATCTGCCTCAAACATGCTCAGCGACGTTGAAACAGCGTTGACAACGCAGGTTCGGACAACAGTTTGCTGCAGATTCCTATTTGCGTTGATTCCATTTATCCACGCCCCCGTCTTACCTGCTCCGCCTTGGCAAGCGGAAAAAAAGAAAGTTTCCCGGAGAAACTAGAAGTGTAGGAGGAATCATTTTGTCGATGCCGCACCCCCCGTTCGCATGAGCTGCCATAAGATGGACAGTGCTGAATTTTGTATTACGGGCTTTGCGCAAGTTTTGACCACATTTGTATTTCTATTTTTTGAACTCGGCTCCCTTCTTCTGCTTTACTACTTTCCTCTGAGCATCAAGGCTGGCGCTGGTGTACATTGCAAGGGTTATTAAGCACCTGTGCCAGGAACATGCATCACATTTAAAGTTCAAGCCACCGTCGATTCTCAAAGACTGTTTTTTGTTAATCATCGAAAAGGTCAACAGTAGAACTCTTTGTCTTGCATTTTATTCTTTCGGAGATTTTTACCCGGATCCCCCCATTGCCTCTCGCATCTGGCGAGACCGCCACCACAGCATGGCGCCACCCACAACCGTGTCGGAGTTGATTCTCGACATCATCACAGAATGCGCGCTGAACAAATTCGACGATTCGGCCGCACGTATAGCAGCAGGCCGACCGTCGTTTCTCGCGACAATTAGCAAGTTCGTCGATGCGGGGATCGAGGTGCAGGCCTGTCTGCCCTCGTTCCCTTTCAAGTCTGCCAACAAGGAGTACAAGGTCCTCGGCTCGCTGCCCGACAAGGCAGAGGAGCTGGCCTTGGAGCGGCTGAATAACATGTGTCGGCGCATTCGCGAAGTATATGCGCCCGGCGCACGGGTGACGATTGTTTCCGACGGCATGACTTACAACGGTGAGCCCGGCTTCCGACATCGACGCAGACGTCCGCTAACAGGATGTAGACTTGCTGTCGATATCAGATCGTGAGACGTGGCAGTATGGTGAGGCGCTGCGCAAAATGGCCCACGAAAAGGGCTTCATCTGCGTCTCCTTTGCGCGCATCCGCGACCTCATCGACTGCGAGCTGCCCGAGAAGCTGCGCGAAATCACCTACGTCGCCAACTGCACCAACATGCGCCGCATCCTGCTCAACACGCACGGTCGCGACGACCTCAACATTGACAAGGAAATTGACGAGAACCCGGATACCAAGCTCACCTATCTTGGCTACCGCCGCTTTCTGGAGTCGGACCTGAAGCACATCTTCCCGCTCAACAATGACCGTTCGACGAGGGCGTACAAGCGGGACGTCAAGTACCTAGCGAAACAACTGCTTCGCCGCGGATACGCAAGTTCCCTTTTCCAAAAGTACGCAAAATGTGTGATTTTTGTGCTAATGCTGATCACAGGCCTTTGCGGGCGCCGTGAAAAAAGCCTTCCCCGACCATCTCCGCCTCTCCATTCACGAATCGCTCGGCGAGCACAAAGTCTCCATCAGCCTGCTCAACACGCAGACTGGATTCACCACGCCGTGGCACTGCAGCGTCGCACGCCTCGCCGATGGCGAGTGGATCAGCGCGCCCATGGGCGAGTTCCAGAAAGATGCCCGTTTGGAGCTCGTCTACGAGAACGGCCGGCCGAGCTACTTCCAAGAAAAGCCGCGCGACGGCCACGCCCCCAGTATTCACGACTCGTGGGCGACGTTTATGCCGGCGAAGAAGTTCAGTCCGTCATCCGCTGGATCGAAGTCGCCGAGCCTGTCGTCAGAGTCTGAAGCGAGCACCTCGGGAAGTGTGGTGTCGTCGCGTGTTGGGCTGGGGATTAGCAGCTGCACCACGCCCGCGTCGGAGCCGCAGGAGGTCAAGGTGTCTAAGCAGAACAGTGTATCACCAGACTACGGTAGACGACTGCTGCCACAGATTATTGACGACCTGGCGGCGTCGCATCCGGAGCAGAGCCTGTTTTCGCTGTCGAGCATGGTGAAGAATGTTCTCGAGTTTCGAGAAATCTCCGCAAGACAGTTTGCGAGTGCGATTGACAAGATGGCGTGGTGGCTGGAGGAGCAGATTGACAAAAAGGCCGTCATTGAGCCGATTGGATACATCGGACCACGTACGTCTTTACACTCCAGAGTACCACTACATGCTAACCCGCGCAGATGATCTTCGGCACATTTTGCTCACGTATGCCTGCGTCAAAGTCGGCTATGCAGTGAGTCAACGACGCAGTCTCTCATCGATCCACGCTAACATCGCCAGGCCCTCTTCCTCTCTCCCAAGAACAGTACCGCCGGCGCCCTCGCCGTCCTCGAGACTCTCCACTGCAACATCTGGGCTAAAGCCGCCGACGCCCCCATCTACCCTCTCGTGCACGACGTCCTCGCCGAGCGCCCCATGACGATCCTCGACCTTCCCTCCCTCGACACTCTCCTCGACGCGGCCGGCACCGCACCATATCCCTATACCAAGACGTTTGCCGAAGCCACCACCGAGCCTTTCTGCTATCTGCACACCTCTGGGAGTACTGGCGTGCCCAAGCCGATCCCCTGGTCGCACGGGCTCATCGGTACCATGGACGCTTGCCGGCTGCTGCCGCCCGTCGAGGGTGACCACGGCTTAGTCCCATGGACGACGGACTGGAAGGCGCACGACCGCATTTATTCGTCGTTTCCCATGAGCCACGGCGCGGGCATCATCATGAACATTCTCTTGCCGGCACTGTTCAATCTCCACTGCGTCATGGGTCCCGTGAATATTCTTCCCAACATTACCCTCGTGGAGGCGCTTGCCGAGCAAGCCCGCATCGACATCTGGAGCATGGTGCCGTCACTGACGGACGAGGTCGGCGAGACGCCCGACGTGCTGGCTAAGCTGGCGCCGTCCAAGTTTATCTGTGCATCCGGCGGGCCTGTCAGCCCGATCAGCGCGGGGAAAGCGAACGAGGTCATTCGTGTGCTCAACCTGACGGGCACGACGGAGGGGTTGTTCATCGGTTGCCTCGTGCCCGCGCGGGAAGACTGGTTCTGGTTCGCGTTCCATCCATATTCCGGTTTTGAATTCAAGCAGCTCGACGAGGACACTTACGAGCACTGGATCCATCGCGATGAGAAGCATGCGTCTCTGTTCCAGGGCATATACCACACCTTTCCCGAGAAGCAGTCCATCAACTTCAAGGACCTGTACATGCAGCACCCCGAGAGGCCATATCTGTGGGCATTCAAGGGCCGCAATGACGATTTAATCGTACTCTCCAACGGATACAAAATTTCGCCGCTGCAGACTGAGGCGCACATTGGCATGCACCCCGCCATCAACGGCTGTCTGGTGATTGGCACCGGCAAGCCGCAGGCTGCGCTGCTCGTCGAGCTCAAAGATCCAAGCAACAGGACTGAGGAGCTGCTGGACAGCATCTGGGAGACGGTGCAAGAGGCGAATTCACAGATGCGCCACAAGAACCAGCTGCTTCGGGACTTCATCATTTTCACCGAGGCCGGCAAGCCGTTTGTGCGCACGGACAAGGGCACCGTCAAGAGGTCCGCCACGGTCGCGCTGTACGCCAACTACATTGAGCGCTTCTACAGCTTCCGGAGCCGCGATGACACACCCAACTTTGATGTGGATCTGAGTTCCTTGGCGTCGATTCAGCACGATGTGCGTGAGCTCTTCGCTTCTTATCTGGAAGAAGTCCGCGAGGTGGCGCTCGACGCGAATCTTTTTGAGCTCGGATTTGATTCGCTGGCCGTCTTTGCGGCCATCAAGACGCTTCGCATCGTCACTGGTCTCGCTGATCGTCTTAGCGCCCGGCAGCTCTACGCAAACCCGACCATTGACGGGTTCTCCTCCGTGCTTTTTGACCTTTCCAAGCAGATGAAGCAGGTTGGATCTGCCACAGGTAGCCCAGACACTGAAATGCGACGTTTAATGTCCAAGCACCAAGCTCGACAGTCTTTCAAGCTGAATGCCATGGACTATGTGAATCCCAATCACTACATGGGCCTGGTATTTTACTTTCCTCTTGCCGATGGCGTCACTTTTCAGCAAGCCTTTGAGACTCTATCCAAAGGCCTGGACCGCACAATGGACCTGATCCCTGCCCTTGGTGGGAAGATGGTGCCTTGCTCAGAGCAGGAGATTGGCTACGCCATGGGCAACTTGTGCGTGACGATCCCGCCAGCACACATGGCATCGTCAGTACATAACCGTCTGATCTACAAAGACGTGTCGGAAACGCTACCCACGTTTGACGAGCTACGTGAAAAGGCCTTTGTGCCTTCACTCTTCCGCGACGAAATTATTCTCCAGCAAGACACTTTCCCTGCGCTACCTGCCGACATCGTTATTGCGCAGGCCAACTTTGTCAAAGGCGGGTGCGTGCTGGCTGTCGATATGAACCACTGCTGCATGGACGGCATGGGTGTCATGATTGCGCTCAAGGCGTGGGCGGAGAACTGCCGCTTCCTGCAGGGCGATGCGTCGGCGACGTGTTCCTGGCTGAATGTGGACAGCTTCAACCACAGTCTACCTGAGATCCTGCACCAGCAAGAAGGCTGGACCAAGTCTGTCGATGAGGTTGATCCTGGTACATGGGGCTTCCTCCCTTTCCAGCCGGCTGAAGACGCTGTGCCGAGCAAGTACGTCGCGAAAGCGGGCGATCTGCCTCCGCCGCCAAAGTACAAACTGCATTCCGTCTGGCCGCTTCCCAAGACGGAACGACGCATGAATACGACTGTCTTTGAGATTTCGGCAGAGAACATCCGAAAACTACAGAAGGCGGTTCTCTGTGATCCCGCCACCAAAGGGTCGAATGCATCCGTCAGCGACATTGTCCAGGCCTTTTTATGGCGCTCTGCCATTCGCGCTAGACGACATGTAGCGAAAGATGACGACGAATCTATTTTGGACGACGACGGCATGTCCATTTTGGAAGCACCCACCGATGGCCGAGCGCACTTTTCCTCCCTGCTGCCCGAGACGTACATGGGCAGCATGCTCGTCATGAGCCGCTCCGTGCTGTCTACCGAGGAGCTGTGTGCGCCGACGACCAGCCTCGGCCGCATTTCGCAGGTGCTCCGCGACACCGCCGCGCGCATCACGCCATCCCTGGTGCATGACGCCTTCACCATCCTGCAGTCGCTGCGCGACCACACGCGCTTCTCCACCGCCAACATGGGGCTGCACCACATGCACGCCATGATTTCGAACCTCATCCTGTTCCAGGTGCGGGAGATTGATTTCGGCAGCAAACTATTCGCCAATGACGGGTCGCCGGAGATGATGCGGCCGCAGCTCGTGCGCGCCCACGGACGGTTCCGGTTCTTGATCGTCTCGCCCATGAAAAAGGACGGCGCCGTCGAGCTCGTCCTGGGCACATTCCCCGAAGAGCGGGATTTTTTCAACGCGGATACAGAGTTTAACGAGTATGCGAGAATTGTAGATGTTTCACCCTGGTAATAGTTGCATAGCATTTCATAGCGTAGATAGAAGAAACGAGGAAGCTAGGCATGGCTCTCGTGTAAGTCGCATCGCGCGGCCCGCCGAAAGCAGGCTGCCCGCGGCGCTAGATTGAGAATATTATATCCCATCTCTCCACTGTCATTATTGAACGCACAGTCCCCATTCTGAGTGAAACTCCCGCAACGTTCCGGACTCTAGGCTGACAAAACGGTGTCGTACAGAACTGATAGGGCCAAGGGGGGGGGGGGGGGGGGGGA
>PHFE01000098.1:102582-115206 GCA_002796755.1 Paracorniculantispora psalliotae
CGATGACACCGCAGGACCAGCTCCAGAAAATGAGGCTTGCAGAAAAATTGAGCAAGTTTTCAAGATTGGACAAAGCGTCGCTCCACCCTCTGTTCTGTTACTTTGCGCGTTGCTGGACACACCCCTGCGGCCGGTTGGGGCTTTGCCAAAGAAACCTTCTCATTGTGTTGGGTTCATATACGACGCCATGCCCGGGCTAGTGCCAGCTTGTGGCCTTCGCTCTTGTTAGTCGTGTTTTGTTGTCTTTTTATTTCTTTCATACCCCCCTCCCTGCCGATAACATGGCGTACGATACCATGTCCAAGGACGCAGATGCAAAGATTCACGTCGATCCGGCTACCGACAGCGCCGACGATGGTGGTGCCGAAGCTGGTGGCAGCGCCCAAGCCGGTGTCAAGAACATTGAAGCGACCACGGTAGCGTGGAACAAGAACGTCTTGATCCTCGCGTATGTTCTGATCTGGTTGACGTACTGCGTCGAGGGCATGCTCTCCAACACCACAGGTGCTCTGACGCCGTACGTGACATCGGCCTTTGCGCAGCACTCCCTCACGCCGACTGTGGGCATTCTCAGCAGTGTCATTGGCGGTGTCACCAACCTCACGCTGGCCAAGATTCTCGATGTTTTTGGTCGTCCGCAAGGCTATTTATTCTGCATCGTGCTGGCGACGGTCGGTCTGATTATGATGGCTGCCTGCAACAACGTCGAGGCGTACGCTGCCGCGCAGGTCTTCCAGACGGTCGGAAACAATGGTATTCAGTACAGCTTGTCTGTATTCGTCGCCGATACTTCGACACTGCAGAACCGAGGTCTCATGCAGGCCATTGTCAGCACCCCGAATCTGTTTACTGGTTTCTTGGCTGGGCCGATCGCGTCGGGCTTCGTCAAGGGACCTGGCTGGCGATGGGCGTTTGGCATGTTTACCATTATGGTGCCTTGCATCACGCTGCCTCTCTACGGCATCTTGGTCAACAATTTTCGCAAGGCGAAGCGACTGGGTCTCGTCACAAAATCCGAAAGCAACCGAACGTCGCTGCAGTCGTTTCTGCACTACTGTCGCGAGTTTGACGCGATTGGCCTGATTCTTCTCTCTGCCGGCGTCGCTCTCTTTTTGTTGCCGTTCAATCTCTACACCCTGCAGTCTCGGGGCTGGACGTCGCCGCTTGTCCTCAGTATGCTGATTATTGGTTTTTTCCTCATTGTCGGGTTTGTCGTCTGGGAAAAATTCTTCGCGCCAGTTACGTTCATTCCCTATTCGCTGCTTCTCGACCGAACCGTGTTCGGCGCTTGTCTGTTATCGGCGACTTTGTTCATCAGCTACTCAATCTGGAGCGCCTTTTTCCCTTCGTACCTGCAGGTGGTCAAGGGCCTCAGCATCGACAACTCGACGTATGTAATGCAGACGTACTCGGTGGTGTCTGTCATTTTCGCTGTCGTAGCTGGCGCTCTGATCCACAAGACTGGTCAATTCAAGCCCGCGACCCTGTTCGTTGGTGTGCCGCTGAGTGCCTTTGGTCTGGGGCTGATGCTCTACTTTCGCAATGCGGACAGCAGCATTGGCTACATTGTCATGTGCCTCATCTTTATCGGTGTCGCTGCGGGAACGATTATTGTCTGCGACGAGATTGCGATGCTGGCGGCGGGTGCCCATCAATACGTGGCCGTGTGTCTCGCTGTCTTGGGCATGTTTGGCAATGTTGGCGGCGCCATTGGGTTTACAGTGGCCTCAGCCATCTGGCAAAACACCATTCCCAACAAATTGCTGGAGTATCTGCCCGAAGAAGACCAGCCCAACCTGCTCATGATTTATGCCGACATCAACACGCAGCTATCGTACCCGATTGGCTCGCCTACCCGAGAGGCCATTCAGCATGCGTACAGCGATGCCTATCTGCGATTGTTGGCGACTGGTACGGCGGTTTGGGCAATTGGGTTCGCCAGTGTGTTGATGTGGCGCAACATTAATGTCATTGGGATCAAGCAGGCCAAGGGACATGTGTGGTAATTACTACCTACTAGTCTCCAGCTAATAGTAGGCTGTTATAAGGATGGATAGGTACTATCTAAATGACTAAATAAATTATAGTTATACTGTAATATTTATATTTTTACTTATAATTAATCCTTTAATCTCTAGCTATCTTATTGTATATTTAAGAATATTTATTATTTCTTTATATATTTAAAAAAAACATTTTTCTGGTTTTCAATTTGGAAGCTACAATTGAAATCCATCGTCTATGTTCCCTGCCTCACGCGGTATTAGAATTATTAGCCACGCGATTCTAATTCTCCTGCCGTTTGAATAGCAATTGCCCTATCTTACTACTGCGACACGGATTGTCGTACTTGCTTGCAAGGTCTCGCCAGGTTATAAATTAATTCCTATCTAAAATTGACTTATAAATTCAAATGCTACTACTATCACTCTTTCTCACAGAATACCATAGTATCATCTCCACCTATCGTCATCCCAATCACTACGGCAAGTGACAAGCTCCGTCGACTGCGCGTTACACCTCGCGCTGTGTCCTATGTTGGCCGTGTACGTTCTATTCGCCGGAGCAGACTTTTCTTTCCATCCCTCTACCGTCGCAATCTGACTAGCCGATTTGCCCGCTCGCTGGTGGTGATGGAAGAGCTCCGGATTGACCGTCACGCAGCGCAGCAAACCCCGCGAACACCACTTGCGCATGGCCAAAGTAATGATTTCATCGTTGCCACCCCGTGATAGCGCATACATCTTTAACGCGGATGCCTGTGTCACTCCGTAGGCAAACGTGCAAAATGGCGCAACAGAGTAGTGCACGGCGCGTAGCTGCGGAGGGAAATAGCTTCGACCACCGTACACATGGCGATAAATTGTCGACTCCGGTAGTGTTTCGTCAAATGCTAGCTTATGCCTTTCGTCGTTAAAGTCGATTGGGTCCCCAGAGTGCCCCAGCCACAGTACGTCCCACGAATCGCCGTATGGTGAAGTAGACCCCTTTGCGCTACTAGTGAGCTCTCGAATCAGCGGTGCCACAAGTCGCATCTGGTCCTTGATTCGAACGTCCCAGTCCACGTCATCTTCCATGATGAGAGCCGAAGTCCATTTGTTTGCAATGACATGCTTGAGGGCGTTCAGGTGGCCGAGCCAGCACCGTGCTTGGCCGGGCCCAATGCCGTACTCTTTCAAGGAAGGCACCTTCTTGGCGGCACGGGACGGTTTCGTGCGGCGGAATATATTTACCTCCGCGTCCGTCCAAGTGGGTTGCTGAGGTACCGTAAAGTTCAAGCCTGTCAAGGCCGCCGCTTCCAGCAGACCGTCGGTCCGCCACGAAGCGCCAGCCGACACAACAACCAATTGCTCAAACTAGCGCTGCCAGGTCAGCTTGCATCTATGGCTCCGTTTCCTAAGGCATGCGACACATACACCGAGGGTGGCATTGGCAACAGCACTCATAACCATATTCTCTGTGCGCAACAACTGCCAGACGGGCCAGGGAATTCGAAGCACAGTTGACACAAGCAAAGCAACGGAGACCAGGGCCGCCATTGCAAGGTTGCTGCGCTGTGTCGTAACCGTATTCCGTGATTGAGTGGACCGCGCGGCCGACGCATCTTTCGACAAGGGCATTGCGTAGACGGAAGCTATGCAGCCAAAGTATTTGCTCATAGTGTTGTGATAAAAAAAAATACGAAAGTTTGGGTCATGTTGGTGGAAAATAACCAAGTTGGGCGGATACGTCAAAGTCTTGGGCAGGTGGCGGAATCCTCGAAAATTGATACAATCCGTGCGTGTCTCAGCCATCTTGCGAGCTGCGGTGCACGGCATCTCGCTGCCGCCCATATTTTATCAACCCAACCAAAATGCCCCAACTCTGTGATCTCCGGCTGCCGTCGGTATTTAGTAGCGCGCATTTGCAAATACTCTAAGTTGTTCGAATTCTGCTGGCAAATGACGGTTAGGATCCCACATTTGCGCTGTCCAGAGCAGGGTCCAGACCACTCTACTGAGACAACTACTCGAGTATCGTCTGTTGCAACCCAGACCTGTTCTGAGACAATTACTGAGTATGCTGGCCGATCGGCCGAAACTAAACTTTACTCTGGATGAGCTTTAACACAGTCATTCATAAGATACTACACCAGCACTTGTGCCGTGCCTGTCTGAGACAAAGAAAATCAGGCCTGGACTCCTGCTCAGCAGAAACTTTGATAGGCGGCCACCCTGAAATGTAGAAGTCCCTAGTACCGAGCCTGGCGCCAATATACAACACGCGGCGAGATGCGTCTACTGCAGCGGGAATGAGTCGGTTCTGGCCAGACTCCTTGTTCAGTATCTGTGCTTGTACTAGCCAGCGAGAGTCTTGGGAGACACATGGCAGCACTGAAACTACATGCCTATCATGTCTCTACTATTTGATTGGCCGTGTCTCAGTTACAACTGCCGCTGCAACGGCCGCGACCAGAGGGCGGGGCATGATCACCACTCACCGCACTGGAAATGGGCGAAACAACTTTGGACTTTCGTGTCACTCGGTCTCAAAGACATCTTGCCCGACTAACAGGGTAAACGAACGCATATCCGCCGTACGGAAACCTATACATAGTCCACCTTCCCACCTCCTTTTCGCAGCTCAGTTTACTCGCAAGCATATCTTTTTTCTTAAAAAGAAAAGAACAGAAACATTTTTTTGGTCACTCGTCGGAAGTTGCCACCATGCAAGCTACTCGCGCTGCGTTCTTGCTCGCGTTCCTCGCGGCCAGCGCCATTGCCACCACCGACCTGAAGAAGGAAGAGCTTGCCGACCAGCTCCATTTCGACCCCAGCCTACATGGCCGTGTCGACGGTAGCAATGTGGACGGTGCCGGCGCGGATTCGGACCTCGGAATCGGCCTCGATATTGCTGTCGACCTCGACGGCGTGCTTCTCGACGTCCGTCACGATCATGACTCAGATGATAGTAAATAGTGGCATCTTGACGTGGCTACCAAAGTAAATTGGTCGCTCATAGCGACGATTGGCAAGTCTTTGCTAGAAAGAAAAAAGAGGTATTTTGAGGGAATACCCCAGTTCCTATCACCTTCGCTAATAGAATCCTTTCTTTTTTTTTTATACATAGCTTGATATTGGTACGAAATGAGCTATTCTTCGAGCTGCTCCAGGCATGGAACACTTATTAGTTTCGTGGCAGCGTGGCTGGTCAACACTAACCTCGCCATCTAGCAAATATAGCTAATAGAAAATACAAATGCACTATAAATTATCTTTGTTCGTACCCATGAGAGACACTAGAGAAGTGGGCAAGTCAATGGTGCTGCCTAATGAATCTATGTTGCGATTTGAAGATTGATGCTTCAGGCAGAGCTCATACGTAAAGTTAGCAAAGCAACATGAAAACAATACAAACAGCTCTTCATCATTATAAAATTCTTTGCTCTGACCCTTGCTCTGATGGCTAGGCCCACTGAAGGGTTGCGATGATGGTCCCGTGGACTTGGACACCTGAATTTGCCCTATCCAGAGAGTGATAATATAAAAATATAAATCAAGCCTGAACCGTACTTTATGCTCAATAGGAATTTGTACGGCGAAGGGTGTGAATAGTCGCAATGCGCTAATGCTTGCAAGAAGCTGGCTCACTGTTGAGGTAGAGTGCCAATATCGCTACGGTCGCATTTCTCGCCGTAACGAGAAAGAAGCTCTGCATTTATGTGCTCGACGAGTTTCATAATCGAACCGCTATGTACATTATCTAGAGAGGCATTTGAACAACGTTTTGCTGATTCCATGCCGAGTAATGCAGTACAAACTTAACTACTATATTGCCTTGTAGTCTTTCCCTAACTTACTTCCTAAGAAACAGACCTTAGTATAACATAGAAATAAGCTGTCGTTATAGGAAGCCTGAGTGTACTGAGGAGTGCTTGATAGTAGTAGATGCCTATTGATTTTTTTCTTCTTTCAAATGCTTCATAAAGTACCAAGACAATTATGTCTCGGGCATAATCGGTGGATCTACCCTATCCGTAGACGACGCTACTTTCAGGGCTCTTCCCGCCTAATAACCAGGGAACAATGCCCACCTTAGCCACAGCGGCCCGCAACGCGACCAGCCATGGTGAATTGCTGTGTTGATGTGGCGTAACATTAACGTCATTGGGATCAAGCAGGCCAAGGGACATGCCTGGTAATTGCTGCCTTTCGGTAGTCGACTGATGATGGATTAGTGCTGGCATTGATTGCTGGCGTTTATGCGGCCAGGCAGATTGTGGCAGATCACGTGTTGGCTGACTGAGCATCACGTGTTGGGCTGACAGCGCATACATGATAGGCTGAGTGTGCTGGACTGCTTGATAATAATAGATGCCTGTTATTTTTTATTTATTTCCCAAGTGCTTCATAAAGTACCCAAGCACAAGACAATCGTGTCTTGGGCACAATCAGTGGATCTACCCCAGACGACGCTACTTTCAGGGCTCTTCCCGCCTAACAGCCCACCAAAGTCAGGGAACAATGGCCCAAGTTAGCCAAGGCGGCCCGCAACCCCACCAGCCATCGTTAATTGGTGTGGCTGAGGTGTGGCGTCGCTGCCCGCCGCCCGCGATACGTTAAAGTGCACGCTCGCCCACGCCCAGCCGCTTCCCCTTGTTTCCTCTTCTTCTTCACTCACAAACCAACAAACGGGGTCGCAAATCCATACCGTGGAGTCTGTCATCTTTTCACTAAGAAGGTATTCTTCTCGCCCGGGCCCTCTTCTCTGTCAATCTTTTTATTTGTGCGTCATTTCACTCTTTTGACCACCCCCACCCTCTTTCGCTCTTTTCGTCCGCCTTCTCGACAATATAAGAGAAGCGTGAAGCCTGCGTGAACTTTTCCAGTCCTCGCCTGCTCTCTCCCTTCTTTCTTCCCCCCGACCGAGTCATTCTTTTCGAACAAACCAACACCCGACAAATACCGCAGCCATGTTCAAGCGCTCGTTTCGCCAAAACGATGCCGTGCGCGTGGACAAGTCTGCGCGCGTCAAGAAGTCGGGCTCCGTCCGGGATCCCATGAAGCTTTCGAAACTGCAAAGGTCGCTCACCGAGAACGACGCGCTGCTGCATCACCAGCAACAGCAGCCGGCCGCGCCCTCGCCCATCGTCACCCTGACCGTGGGTCGCGAGGGCCGGCTCTTTGCGGCGCACGAGGATGTGCTGCGCCAGTCGCCGTTTTTCGACGCCGCCTGCCGCTCCGCCTTCTCCGACGCGCAGAGCCGGAGGATATCGCTCCCCGAAGAAGAGCCAGAGGTCTTCTCCGCCGTGCTCGAGTACCTCTACAAGGGCGACTACTACCCGCGGCTGGTGCACAACCGCCACCGCAACTCGTGGGAGCTCGAGGACCGCGCCACCGGCGGCCTGCGCACCCCCGCGGCGTCCCCCAACCCCGAGGCTGGGTGCGGACGCGCGGCGGCTGCTACTGATGCCGCCGTCTATCTCGACAGCGTGGGGGCCGACGTGCTTCGCGACACCGTCGTGTACTGTGCCGCCGAGCGCTACGGCCTCGAGGAGCTGAAGCGCCTGGCCCTCCGCAAGCAGGGGCTGCAGGCCGGCATCGACGTTGCCACCATCCTGCGCTCCGCCCAGTACGCCTACGCCCACACGCCCGACTCCGACAGCCGCCTGCGTGCGCACTACCTCGCCCTGATTATTCGCTGCCGCAAGACCTTCAAGCGCAGCGGCACCATGCAGGCTGAGATGGAGGCGGGCGGCAGCAAGCTGTTTTTCGATCTATTCGTCGCCATGTGCAACCATCTCGACGACGTCATTGACGTGAACAATGTTCGCTCCCCAAGGACTGTCTGAGAGACACCATGGTTGTGTGTGTCTGTTTAGATTTCTGCCCCATCTGGTTCCTTTTCACGGCTCAAATTTGAGATTTACCGCTTGAAGCCGTCGCACATAAAATCAACTCACAAAAAAAAGTTGTCACGAAGTTATGATTGTGGAATTCACAGCCGGCGTTGGCGTATTCATTGGTGCTCCCTCATCAGATTGGTTCAATTTTCCAGCAGGGAGCTGATTCATTTCAAGTCTTTCTGTTCGATTCGTCGCTTGCGGGTTTTGTTCTTATCTGGTGAGATTCAAGAGCCGAGGATATAATAACACTGGTCTGTCCACAGGTATACTTCCTCTGCTCCCCTTTTCCCTTTGTCAGCTGATTTGCGATACGCATCATGTTCTGCTCTCACGATTTGTAGTCTATGGCTCCCGATGCTGGAGGCTCTGCTGCCCTTTTCGCCGCAGAGTTGTATCAATACGCTTGTTTATGCTGCCCAACTCACCAACCCCAGGGGACCAAGATTGGTTCCGCCGTCCCCTTTTCAACTCCAAAAAAAACATCTCAGAAAATTCTGCGCTGGACAGCAATTCGAAAAAAAAAATACCATTGCGCTTTCTTCTGTCCTCTTTCACAGTTTGTTTTGGTTACATTTTGTTGACAATATTTTTTGTTTTTCGCCTGTTTTAATACTGGGATACAAAAGAAAGAAAAAGCTTCAGAATGTTTCGTCACAGCTTTGAGAAGTCGGCGCTAGTTTCATGTCAAGCTTCTTTTTGAGCGGCTGTCTATTGACAGTCTGCTTTTAAAACAACTGTCCAGACAGAACCATGTCTCTCTTTTTCCTTTGTTTTGGGAAGGATGCGAGGAGAAACATGCTGCATGGTTTGGAATGCTCTTTTAAGACAAAAAAATTGCAAAAATGGAAATGATATAGGCTTTAGGCCGACATCTTTTCTCAGCAGGGCTGCTGCGCAGTCCTCCCTGACCAAAGTCGCTCCGTCAGGGTCTTTTTTTTTGAGGCAATAGAAAAGTACCACCTCACTTCATGTTCAACTGTGATGTGTATTCGCTCGTAGTCTGTGTACATCGCTCACGCCTTGAGGCCGTGACCGCGTGCAGTGCATCGCGTTGGGCTACAAAGACGGCAAGCCCCGGCGGGAGCGCATCTGCACCCTCCCCCGCACCTGGTTGCCCCCGGAGGAGGAAGCCGAGGAGGAGCCCGCGACGAATGGCGTCGATGTTTCTGTTGTTGCTGCGCCCGCGGCGCAGGGCACGCTGCTTGCCGCCGAGCACGAAAAGTCGCCAGAGTCATTCCGCACAGCCGATACGCAAGTCGACGCGCAAATCGACGACGGCGCCGACGCCATCGAGAAGCTCGCCTTGAAAAGGGCGGCTCTCAAGGGAGCGAGAATCGATAGTTGAGCGTTGAAGCCATCTCCACAAAATATAGGGTACTTGGAAACTGAGCGAATCTCGTCGTTTTGATGGTAGTTTTAAGTGGCGAAACGGCTCGGGATTGGAGAAAACGAATATTTTAAGAATATGTAGATCTTCTCGACTCATGTAAAATTATGACATCTTCAAGCGAATCTTGATCAACTTTGAGCAATCTGGATCCAAGTTTGCATGTGCAATTGAGTGTTATCCATTCCCGTGGATTATATTTTCAAATAACCCTAATCCAAACAAGTTGGATTCAGAAGGTAGTTTCCTAAGATGTATACTATAACACGTGCAATACCATAGTTATGTGTAGCATTGACCTGGGTTCAGGGTGCGAGGTCGGCTGTGAGTTCGGCTGTGAGTTCGGCTGTGAGGCTGAAGGAGACGATAGTCTAGACGAGGAAGCATGCGCATGACCTGCGAAGAAATGCACAGGTGGTGGATCTTCAAGTATACTAGAAATTGCAAGGAGGAAACTGACTGCTAGTGAGAGTTTAATCTATTTAAACCAAGAGTTCGTCCTTGTTCGAGCTCAGCAGTTTTCCAGCCTCCATCGTCGTCCCTACCATCATCTTCAGACGCCCCCAGCATCCTTTACACTCGCAATCCTTACAAAGATGAACTCTTTTAGAATCGCTCTCGCTGCTGTTGTGGTCCTAGTCTCAGCTGTCATTGCATCTCCCCCGACTCCCCAGGAAACAGCGTACGTTTTCCCACTCCCACCAACATTCTCGGCCAACCCTCGTCCACTAACGTGACCAATGTAGTGAATGTAAACTGTGCTGAATGTTGCCATTTTAATTTACATCAACGATTTCAATATATTATTAATTTATTTGAAGAATTGACCTTTCAGAAGTGAACATGCTATGTTGCACGAGATCTCTGTAGCCGTTTGTTTCTTGGTCCCTCCGGTTCAACTACCAACGTTCAGGATCGGCCGAGTCGAACATGACATCAAAGTCGCCGTCAATGTCGTTCACTCGAACAATTCTTGGATCCGGCCGCTCGCAAAGGGGCAAGTACTTTCCAGAGCGCACCATCTCGTCAAACTCGACAAACTGGCGCCCCGCGCACACGTACTGCCAGGAGCCGTCCCTCTGGCGCTCGACAAACGTCTGCGCGAGCAGCTCAGACTGGTATGCCGAGCAAAAAGTGTCCGGATTGGGCCCGCCGGACAGGCTAAAGATGTACGCGACGCGAGCGTGTGGCAGGCTCAGGTTGATGTCCAGGAGCTCGGCGGCCCGGCCCATGGCGGTCGGGAAGAGCAGCTCGTCCGGCAGGTGCGTGCGGCGCTCACCCGCGAGAACGGGGAGGTTCACCACGAGGGCCGCGCCGGCCGCCTCGGGCACCCGCACCAGCCTGCAGCGGCGCGCCAGCTGCCGGAAACCCCTGCGCGGGCCGTCTTCAAAGCTGGTCGTCGAGTCGGGCAGCACGAGCGAGAGCGTGCGCAGCTCCGGCATGAACGGCGTCCGCGCCCGGGGAAAGTCGTAGGTGCTCTGGAAGCCCCATCGAAATTCGATGGCGAGCGACCGCACCTCCTCGAGCACCGGCATCAGCTTTGCCGTGCGCCGTATGGCTTCCAGGGACCCCATCGTGGCCTGGAAGCTCTCTCCGCCCAGTAGAGCGTGTCTGTGGCGGGCTGGAACGCGCGGTAGGGCACGGGGCAGCCCGCGGCTGTCGAGTCGCGGAACAACACTCCGCTCAGACTTTGATTTTGCACAACGGCGCGCGACTCGCGACAGACGTGCATCGCGACGGAGAAGCTAGTGTCGACGAGGAGCGGCTGGCTGGGTTGCGCGGCGTCTGCACCCTCATAGCACTCGTGCAGGACGACCGGCCAGATAAGACACGCTTCAGGCTCGTCTTCTGCAAAGCTGTGCAACCATATTAGTCGGCGATTCTCTGCCAGAAGTTTGCTGAAGCTTTTGAAATCCATTGACTTGGGAATACTGGAAACCCTTCTTAGTGATGGTGGGCGCGGTGGCTACGGGACCACTATTGGATAGAGCCTTGCGCGGCACTAAGACCGGTGGTAGCTAGGTAAATCTTAAGCGGAAGTGCTATTTTATAGTATAAATATGCCTCAATGTGAGGCACATATGTCTCTAGTGTGCGCATTGGTTATGAAAGCTTACGTCAATTTAGGTCAAACTATATGCAGCAAAGCCACGAACCCAAGCGCTACGACTGTCTCCCTCTTTTGAAGAGCTCTGAATGGTACTTCTTTTCCCTTCACGTGTCTTGCCCTTGCAGTTTTCCGCGCTTTTCCTGTTCTTACGCTTAGCAGCATCGTCACTCTTGTGCCTGTGTTCCCTGTTCTCAATCTCTGCACGATGCTGTACCTCACGCTGCTCACGCTCTGCTTCTTCCGCCCGCGAGCCGGCCGCTTGCGCAGTATCCTCCTGCAGCGTAGAACGAGGGTCGACATTCATAGCTATTTTCACCAACTCTACCCGAACAATAGCATCCACGCCATCCTTCACAGGCGCCTCTACGTGCTGCTTGGATTCTAATGCCGCTGCGCTCTTCTCCACTTTCTCCAAACGGCTCTCTGGGTTCCTGCATCACACATCTCATCAGCCCCACACCTTCGTCACCGTTGAGATGATCACTCACGTATTGTCCACCCTCGTTTCCAGTGCATCAACCTTCTTCTCCAGTGCATCAATCTCCTTTTGCTGTGCACTAACCTTCTTCTGCTGTGCATCAACCTTCTTTCTCAGTGCATCAACCTCCTTTGCCTGTACATCAACGTTCTTTTGCTGTGCATCAGCCTTCCCAGCGAGCAAAGTTTGTCCCTCCAGCAGTAAATTCACCTTGCGCAGCAATTCTGCCCCAGCATCCATAGCCGGTAAACTCGGGCTCAACTCCAATTTGTCGGCTACTTGCCTCATCCTACGGACCGCAGCAAAAACATCAGCAGATTGTGGTACCGCGCCTGTCTCCAAGGTGGTGTCTTCCCCTTAAGGAAAAGACAAGGCACACCTAGTACGCCCGCTCAACTCAAAACGTGTCACGTCGCGTCACCTTATGAAGCTCACGCACGGTCACTTGACCTCGTCGTTGACTGAACTTGGCTGTTATAGCTCTTGAGGGTCGTTGCCCTATAGAGACGGAACACTCTGTCTCTATCCCCGGATCAGTCTACTACGTCTGTACGAGTGCTGCGCATAAAAGTAAACATACAGATCAAGGTTTGCCTGGCCGTCTCTTCTCCAGAGCCCTTCCTTTTATACCTTCCTTCAGTCTCACCTTATGCATGGCGTACTCCACAGCGCACTCGAACAGCTCCACAGCGCACTCGAACAGCTCCACAGCGCACTCGAACAGCTCCACAGCGCACTCGAACAGCTCCACAGCGCACTCGAAC
>PHFE01000099.1:9829-46168 GCA_002796755.1 Paracorniculantispora psalliotae
TATATAGGGGGGTTTTTAGGGGGTAGGAATTTAACCTTTTAACTTAGAAAAAGTTATTTTATCCCTAGATTTAAAGTTTATAACCCTAAGTCCTATAAACTTATACCTAGGATTATCTAGATCTTAGGTATTGAAAATGCCTAGTATAGATATGACTGCCTTGCAACCATTTAAAGTCCGCATAGTCCGCGTTTCCTTGCATCTTCCTTGCCCTCTTACCCACAATCTCAATTTACTTACCCACCCCGGCATTCAAACATGTTTAGCTCCAAGGTGCCGCGTCGACCAGGATGCGCCTAAGATTGGAATGATAGATATGATCTCATCTATGAACTCTACTGGGTTCAAGACAAGACCTTGGCCGAGACGAAATCCATAATGGAGGAGGAACATGGCTTCATAGCAACGCAAGTCCCGGGCAACGGCCACCAGCACTGACCCACCAACGCTAATGCTCTAACAGTGACAAGCAGTGGAGAAGCAAGGTAGAAGAATGGGACCTGAAGAAAAACGTTACGTCCAAGGAAATGACGTACATGCATCGGGTGAAAGACACGCGGAAGGAGTCACAGGGCAAGCACACTCGATTCTTCATTCGTGGACGTTTAGTTCCCGAGGAGAACATGGGGCGTTTTGCAAACAGGCACCGCCTGCTGGAAGCATTTCCGAGTTCATTTCCAGGCCCGAGCCCTTCTAATGTATCATACGATACACCGACGGACCCAGACACGTCTGCATCACCACTTCCGCCTCCTTCCAATGCCCCAGAGGGGAGCCATATCGATGGAGCACCGCCTGCCATCACCTCTACGGCCGACCGCTTCCTCGACGACCCTGCTCAACTAGCATGGCCGACCCATCTCAGTTGTGATGAGTATTGGGCCGCGACGCTTAACATTCTCAAGGCTGCAGAGGAGGAAGGGAACCTCCAAGCCGTAGTAACCGAGAAACTTCATGCTGCAGCTGATGGGAAGCTGCCCCAGGAGGTAGAGCTCTTTCGAACGGCTGCAAAAGCTGGGGCTTTTGAAGTAGCTGATATCCTTCAAGCAGGTGCCAGGCGAGGTGATCTCAAGGTTGTGCAGTTCCTTCTTAACTGCGGCGTTGATGTCAATGCCCCGGCATCAACATGTGGGGTAACAGTTCTTCAAGCTGCTGCATGCGGTAGGAACATCGACACAGTCCGGCTCCTGCTGGAATCTGGCGCTGATGTAAATGCTCCAGCTACAGAACATGGACTCACGGCACTGCAACAAGCCGCCGCAGAGGGTGATCTTGAGATTACAAAGCTTCTCCTTGACTCCGGTGCCGATGTTAATGCTCCAGCCGCAAGTCACGGATACACTGCGTTGCAAGCCGCTGCTAAAGTGGGCAGAGTTGAGATAGCCAAGCTTCTCATCGACTCAGGTGCCGATGTCAACGCCCAGCCAGCCGAGGACGGAGAGGATGCACTCCAGGCAGCAGCTGGGGGGGGACATCTGGACATCGTTGAGCTCCTTGTCGGGTCTGGAGCCAACGTTAACCCATCATCAGCGGAAGCAAGTGGGAGAACCCCTCTTCAGGCAGCCGCTAGGAGTCAAAGCCCTGAAGTGGTGCAGCTTTTGCTCGCCTTCGGCGCTGATCCTAATGCGCCACATCGCAAAGTTGGGCTCACAGCCCTTCAAGAAGCAGCAGGGGCTGGCAATATACATATTGCTAAGCTTCTCCTAGCCTCTGGCGCGTATATAGATGCCTCTCCAGACATGGAAGGTGGCATGACAGCACTGCAAGCTGCAGCTGGAGGGAGAAATCTTACAACCCAGCTTGTTCTTGAGCTTAGTGCTGATGCTGGGATACCGTATGATGGACCAAGCACAGAAACACATCAATTGGCAAGCGGGGGTAATCTAGAGATGGTCCGACTGCTTCTTGATTTAGGCGCTGATATCAACTCCCCCCCCCGCTGTTGCATTTGGCCGAACAGCACTTCAAGCCGCTGCAGAAAGAGGCGATGTTGCAGTTGTTAAGCTTCTTCTCTTTGCTGGTTCTAATATCAATGCTCCACCTGCCAAAGTAGGCGGAAGAACTGCACTTCAAGCAGCAGCTAAGTCTGGGAGCAAAGAAATAGTTCAGCTTCTCATCAATTACGGAGCTAATATCAACGCTCCACCTGCGATAGCCGCTGGCATGACTTCACTGCAGGCTGCAGTCAAAGGGGGAGATTTTGAGCTAGCGCAACTGCTTATTGAACATGGTGCTGATGTTAATTCTCGGCCGTCTGAAGCAGGCGGGAAAACCGCCCTTCAAGCAGCAGCTAAAGACGGAAATCTCGAGATGGTTAAGCTTCTTCTTGCCTCTAGTGCTGATGTTGATGCTCTACCAGCTACTTCTTGTGGAAGAACGGCTATACAAGCTGCAGTTGAAAGTACCAGTTTTGACGTCGTTCGCCTGCTCATTCGCTCAGGTGCCGATGTTAATTCGCCACCCGCAGCGCGGTCTGGCAGAACCGCGGTTCAAGTAGCAGCTGAGGAGGGCAATCTTGAAATGGTTCGGTTCTTGGTTAACTCTGGTGCTGATATTAACGCTGAACCGGCAAGCTATGGCGGAGTAACAGCTCTCCAAGCAGCAGCTAAAGGGGGAAGTGTTGACATAGCCCATTTTCTTATTCGTTCTGGAGCCGACATCAACGCTCCTCCAGCCGTGGAAGAAGGAAGATCGGCACTCCAGTCAGCAGCTGAAGGGGGGCATCTAGAGATGGTCAAACTCCTTCTTGGCTGCGGGGCCAATATTAATCGACCTGAAGCTATGAGAAGTGATGTTTCTCTGCTTCAAGCAGCAGCCAAGGGAGGCAATGGTGAAATCATCCAACTTTTCCTCAACAATGGTGTTGATACTTGTCCAGCCGTGCTTCAAGATGCTACAGCCAAGGGGCACCTTAAAGTAGTTCAGCTCCTTCTTGATGGTGGTGCAGAGATCAATACACTGCCAGCCAAGGATACCGGATTGACAGCTCTTCAGCAGGCCGCAAAGAGTGGTAATCTCCAGATGGTTAGGTTTCTCATCAGTGCCGGGGCTGACGTCAATTTTCCACCCGCAAAGTCATTTGGGAGAACTGCACTGCAAGCGGCAGCGGAAGGAGGGAGCTTGGAAGTGGTTCGGTTTCTGGTTACAGCTGGCGCGAATGTCCATTCCTCGCCAGCTGAAGATGGCGGAGTCACAGCCCTTCAAGCTGCGGCTCAAGGAGGAATGCTCGAAATAGTTCGCCTCTTGCTTCATTTTGGTGCCAATCTCAACGATCCACCCGCAGCAGTATACGGGAGAACGGCACTTCAATCTGCGGCGGAAAGAGGAAATGTTGAGATAGTACGGCTTCTTCTCGACTCTGGTGGCGATGTCAACGCGCCACCAGCACATTTTGGGTGTACTGCTCTCCAGGCGGCGGCAGGGAGAGCCAATCTTGACGTTGTCCGCCTGCTTCTCGAGTCCGGTGCCGTCGTGAATGCGCCTGCAGCGCACCTTGGAATGACGGCACTTCAAGCTGCTGCTGGGGGAGGAGATCTAGTTGCTGATCTCGTTCTCGACAAATCTTCAATTGGCAACAAGGCTATCCCAGCTGAAGAGCTTGCAATAGCCCTAGATCAACCAGATGAGAGAACCCGTCTCGAAGTGGTTCGGCTTCTCCTTGAGTCTGGTGCTGATGCGAATGCTCCACCATCGCAAGCATTCGGGCGGACTGCCCTTCAAGCAGCGGTTGAGACGGAACGATTTGAGATTGCCCAGCATCTTCTTAGGGCTGGTGCTAATGTCAATGCTCCGGCGTCCAGGAAGAATGGATTGACTGCGCTTCAGGTCGCTGCCAAAAAGAGCAGTCTGACGTTTGTCGACCTGCTTCTTGGCGCTGGAGCGGATGTTAATGCTCCTTCAGCAATGTTGAATGGCAGTACGGCACTCCAAGCAGCATGTAAAGGAGGAAGCCTTGAGATTGTTCAACGTCTTCTCAGCTGCGGCGCTAGAGTGAACGCCCCTCCCAGCTGGCTTGACGGACTGACAGCACTTCAAGAAGCTGCTAGACAGGGTAGTCTCGAAGTAGTTGAGGTGCTCCTGAATGCCGGCGCAAACGTTAATGCTCTGCCTGCTGCTGCCGGAACAACAGCAAGTATAGCAAAGGAAGGAGGGAGAACGGCACTACAGGCAGCTTCGGCTGGAGGAAACATCGAAATAGTCAAGATGCTTCTTGGAGCTGGTGCTAATGTCAACGCTCCACCAGCTAAAGCACGTGGAAGAACAGCTCTTCAGGCTGCAGATGAGGCTGGAAATTTTGAAATCGCACAGCTGCTTCTGGAGCACGGTGCTTTAGTCGACGCGCCTCCGGCAGAAGAGAACACAACGGCAGCTGTGCAGGAGGCCGCTTTTGAGGCGGATTTTATGGTGGCTGCTCTGCTTCCTGGCTTTGGAGACGACGTCAACAGTTCTTGGTTGATGGAGCAGTAAAATCTGACACAGTGGGTTTTGTCTGGGCATCAGGTTGCAGAAAGCCTGGCGAATACTCTCACGTTAGACCTGTGTGAGATGGCTTCATGTGACGCCGACTGTCAAGTCGATGATCCGTTAATCCGGGGTTATAGTTGATAGGGTTAGGTTTATTTCTAAGCTAGCTTGCTGATGTTTTTTATAAAATACACTCTAAAGGGATGAGATAATTTATTAGACCAGGGCGGTTTAAGTGTCCCTCTTTGTGAATTAAGGAAAATAGCGAGAGCCTTGCCGGGAGGCTCTGCGGGTGGGTCGCTGGCCCCACCAGAGGTACCGCCATTGTACCCTCTGATCCTTAGAGGTACTCCTAGGCACTTCCAGCAGACACCATGAATCGCCAGTTCTGTCAGCTACTTTTTCACAGCTACAAGCCACCTCTATGAAATGTTGCTGATACACGCTGATATCTACCAGTATAACATTACGTTGGAAAACGTCGTCGCCCTTAAAGCCGTGATCCTGTCCCAAAGCTGTAAGTGCCTACGCCACCTTTGACTCCATGATTATTTACCTCGGAATCAAATTTCGGTTGTGATCCGCATGCATTAGTGGTGAAATGGAACGGCGCACAGATTGGTGGGAATTAGGCTGCTGCCCCTGGAAATAGAGCTACCGTGGCACGCAGCCCTACGATCTGCCCCTACCAATATCTGACACTACTAAATTTCAGTTGGTCGCTTGTCGCTTATTCCGACGATGAAAATGCCTTCATCAGCAGTACATAAATATAGAGTAGGCGGCGTAAAGAGAGCGTGGCGTCATTACTTAAAAATTCTTAGGAAAGCCATAGAAACTAATTGAGGGGCTTGGGATTAGAGGAGGCGGCAGAGCGGGCGTAGGGTTAGGTGGTCACTTGCCAGCTGGTCCTGGTGGGCTGGAAGGAATTGAGGGCCTTGAAAATATATCGCCCATTGATTTACTATATATGCTAGTACAATCTAGCCTCTAAACTAGTAACCCTATTAGATATCTCATTTTAAGCCTATATAATTATTACTCTATATTATTTATAATATAGGAGAGAAGAATAAGTAATAATTCTTATTATAAGATTTCCTTTAGTATTCTAGTACTATATTTAAAAAAAAATACTAATTTAATATATTAAATAGGTAGTATATTAGGGTAGAAAACATATAACATAACATTAGGTGTAGGCGAAGCCTATGCCTCTTGATTAATCAGGTCTAACACCCCTCTAATACTTACTAATAACTTTTAGATAGGGAAGCCTAATTTACTATTAAATATAGCTAAGGTTTTTATTTAGATATACTCTTTACTAGTAATAGTAAATCTCTTAATATTAGGGCCTTTCTTAAGGATATATTATTATATATATAGGCTAATTTAGGTATTACTATCTATATTAGCTTATTAGTTACTAATACTACTTAGTATTACCTTTTATTTACTTACCCTCTATTTAAAAGCTATCTTACTAATTTCTATACCGTATAGGGGAATACTTATTACTAGCTCCTCTATTCTTAGTGTAGGCGTTAAGGCTCCCTAAATTAGAACTAAGAATCTTATGTCTATTATCTTTTTAAAGTTATTACCATCTATAGGGTTATTATAGCTATAGTATTATCTAGTAAGCTTAAGAGTCTCTCTAGGAAAGAGCTATACTTCGCTAATACCTACTTTACCAACTATACGCTTTTCTAGGCCGGCCTTACTATTAGTATATACAATATTGTCTATAGTGTTACTATTGGAATTAGTAGAAGTGGAGTAGCCCTTATAGACGCTACTGACTCTTTACTATACGGCTATACTAAGAAAACTTGCCTAGAATGAACTTTTCTTTACTAATACGACTCTCTAGGTTTATTAAGGTGCTAGTTATCGAAATTTTTAGCTTAGTGATTGGTCTTTTTAGCTTTATTATTAGTCTTCTTATTACCTAAAAGGCATTATAACTTAGCAATACCACTACTAAACTATAAGACTATAGTGTTTAGTAGCCCTACATAGCCGAAGGAATTAGAAAACTTCGTTATAAATATATAACATAGATTTAACGCTGAGACTATACTGGGTTGTACTGCCCCACAGGTCGCGCGTGGACAGTTATAAATCTTCCTCGTCTTCCTCGTCCTCCTCCTCATCATCATCATCAACAACGCTGTGATTAAAATTTGCCGAAATTTGTATGTGCTTCTGAGTGGCCCATGAGCCCTTGAGCTATGCTGGCCGATAATGGGAATCCCAATCGCCCCACCTCGTGAATTGACAACAGAGTGCGACATAACTCAGGACCACTTGGCTGATTAAGTGGCTCGATAGATTACCATATGTATGGAGTTGACGGCCTGTTGGCAGTAGCCGCCCGGCTCTGTTATATTTGAGTCTCCAAGGCCCCGATTCTGCGGCAACCAACCTGTCGTAGCCGTCCAAAAGCACTAACCTTAGCGGTGGTTTTGCCATTTCCTCATCGTCCGCATCGGCCATGTTCAACACCGTCCAGAGGAGGAACCCATCGCAGCTGTCCCAGATAACATAGGGCCAGTCTAGCGATGGGCACTCCTCACCATCCGTTGTAGTAAGACGCTGTATCTTGTACAACGTCTTCCCGTCTCGACCCCTCTCTGTCGCTCCATTTTGCTTAACGATAGGCAAATAGAGCCCGATGTCCCAGGAGTTCAGGGCGTATTGGACTAGCCCGATGCATTTTTGCGTCCCTTCATACATCGACAACGAAGCACGTTTCTCTTCCCACACTGTTGTCTCCCAAGGTTTGTAGCCAACGATATGGAGGGTGTTAGACTTGCCCCAAAGATAAAAGTCATGGATAACAACTTGGTACATCTTATCCGAGCTCTTGGCATCCCAGAATACCACCGGAATTTCGCCTTCCCAGCGCCAGTCGATGTTCATCGTAACGCTGCGATTCGCATTGCGATACCGATTTGGAATTTTCGCTGGTGCATAGCCGTTTATCCTGGCTGCTGGTGGACCGAATGGTGAACGCGCCCATTTGACACGTCGACCTTCGAACAAAATGTCTTCCTGGCTCAATGACGAAGAAACAGCCTCCAGAACCTCGTCATTGGCGAGGACATGGACTTTTTTTCGTAGGGTGACGAGGCGAATACTGCAATGAGAGCAGTAGTGTGCCAACCATGCACAGAAAGTCCCATTTGCAAGATTCAGAGGCAGTACTAACAGCGGTAGGAGAAGAATTGGTGCAAGCAAAATCATGGCAGTCGTGCTAGTCATTGACGTTATGACGCGCCCTTGCCACGTTAAGGTGATATACAAAATTAACCTACCTAGTAGCTGAGTGCGATTGACGTGCGACGATCGTTACATTCGTTCTCTGACACGCTGGACATGTGACGACCCGAGGCTTTCCCTTGAGCTTGAAAAGGGAGTATGTACCTCTTTCGTGCATGTTATGGGTAGATTGCTCCATTGAGAACCTCTAGTCACGAATTTAGTTTTGTTTTGTCCAGAAGCAAGAAGCTTGACAGGCGTTACCGTTAAAGGCAGACTATCTCTGTCTCGCATGTGCGCTAGAGCACTTGCTGACTGACGGCCCCACAAGACAATGGAAGACCACGTCCACACAATCATTCACGTGCCTGTTATAAAACAGTGCAGTAGTCGTTCATGCAGCGCTCCTTTGATGAGGGAAGCCGATGCATTAAATCAGTACTAGCTTCAAGAAACTAAGCTGTTGAAGAAGGTTGTCGTCAAATCCTGCGCCACCCTCATAAACATCGAAATGACCGCCAGGTAATCGAAAAGCTTTCCTAGGAGGAGCCAGCCGAGCGGCCTTAGCAGCGTTGGACAACGGTGCCTGATTGTCCCACGTCGGCAGAATAAAGAGGATTGGGTTGACGCTATGGTAGACTTTGGTTATTGGCCGTGAAAAAAAAGATTACAATAAGAGTTCGGGCCGAAATTTTGTTCATCGGCCGTGTTCTCGTTCCTATAAGCAGGCTGTTCCAACTAGCCATAGCGTTGGGTCTTAGCATGGCCGCAAGCTTATTGCCTGAAGCATGGTTATTTACTAGAGGCAAGTATAATGGCTCTGTCGAGATAAAGGACCAGAGCCAATCTTGTAGACCGAATAACGCTGCGCGCAGCAGTGTCACAGTTGGCGCCCTTCTGCTGCAGCAGACCCATCAACGCAAGTCTTCACCGCGATACCCCTCACTCGCAGGCAGCAGTCTCATCTGCTATCCTAATACCCTCGAAGCCGTTGTTTGCTCGCGTGCCAACCTAGACGCCAACCCACCATCTACAACACTCGACCGAGTCGTACGGCTTCGAGGGCACGCATCCGCGTTCTCTCTTTTAAACCATGCACCACACTCTCATCCCCCACAGAGTGCCCGTGGGACGCTGCCGCCGACCACCATGGCCTCCGGGCCAGAAGCCATCAACGGTCGGTTCAAGACGTCCGTCGTGTATTAAACCAAGTATTCTTATTTGGGTTATATTAGCACTAGGATATGGTGTATTTCGGTCATAGAGTTTCTTAGAGGAATGAAACCAGCGTCTTCGTTTTTCACTATGACCATGGCACCAACCCACCAACGCTACCAAGGAAAGTTTCCTTTCAAGTCCTGGTGGAGACGGCTGCCAATGCGGGGTGGGTGGTGGCTTGGCCAGTCGTCGGCAACGAGTAGGCGCATAAGATGATATTAGGCCCATGCAATGGGAGACTTTGTTATTATACGGTTTTAAACGGTATTCGGAAGCGCCCGACTGGGTAGAGATGGTTTGTCCAAAGGAGAGTGGAGACTGGCGAGAGTTGCTGCTTACCGAGCAGAGCAGAGCGGAGAGTGAAGTCGGCCTTTCAACTGTTCATCTCGGGTGCCATGTTTTAGATTACACGCTTTCCTGGTATCGCAAGGAATTAAAATTCCCGACTTGACCAGGCACCAGCTAAGGGTTGTATATTGCTATTTTAGGTATTGAAATATGAGTAATTGTTTTGTGATATGAGTTAGTCTAAACTTTTTGACCGGGGCTGGTCATTTAGTATGGAAAAGATACCCGATAGGGTGTTTTACTTTTGCCTGGCACCCAGTAAGCTGGGCACTTTGTTCAGCCGCCCTTCCACTTTCGATTGGAGCAGATAGTCCCAGCACTCGCACCAGTGGCGGCGCCGGGACGGACCGTCATTGAGCAAGCGTAATACTGGACAGGAGGGCTCCGTTGCTGCGCACGTCAAAAGTTCATGCAGCCACGCGTGAGGCTGACTTACGGCTGATGCTGATCTCTTGTCTGCGCAAACTGATCTTCCGACCAAAATGCGAAAACTCCTTCCTCCCTAAATGTAGAGAGCTGTTTGCTGCATCTGTGTTCCTATACTTAAGTGGAGGACAATTCTCAGTTACCAAGAGTTTATCAAGATGCAGTCGATTCCGTCGTCATCGCTACCGCTGCCACAGGCAAGGAAGCCTCTCCTAAGAGGATTGTGGATTAGTCTCCTAACCTGCGGGATTGTGTCTTGGGTCACTGGGGCGGTGCTAGTTGGTATTGGACTACCTATCGTAAACGGCGAAAAGAGGCCCATCAGCGACAGCGAATTTTACAAGGCTATTACATGTATTCGATTGGACTCGGCTTTTTCGGGCCCGGCATCGTTAGTATGATTGCTTTCTGGGTTGTCTTTTGGCTGAGGCGGAAGCAGAAAAAGAGGCTCCTCAGCACCGCTTTTGTGCAGCCCTGGAGCGCCTTTGCACCGGCGACGGCCGTTTCAGCAGTGCCACAAATACAGCCATCAGTCAAGCCCTCGCCGCAATATCATGCTATGGAATTATCCGCGCAATGTAACCAACGACAGCAACCAAATATTCAGCTACCGCATTTTCAACCTCAGCATGCCTCTCCGACGGCGCCCGTCACTATAATCGCTGAGATTGACCGTGCAATATGTACCGTCGATGACCTTGCCTTAGGTACTAATAGCGTCATATACGCCGATTTTGACTACGTGTCTCGTTTATAGGGTAGTGAAGAGATCCTTTATTATAGATAAGGCAGAAATAAGTGAACTACTTTATAAAGTTGTACAAGATGACTTAATAATCGGCCTTGTGGACCGTAATGTCGTTACTAGTAGTAGAGACAAGCATAGACCGCCGTTTATGTAGGTAAATACCTTAGGCGACTTAACATTTCGCCCATATTGGATCGTAAAGCGCGAAGATAGCAAAACCATCCTTATATGGCCACGAATCTCTATATCAAGCCAAGCGCGCCATGGACTATGCAAAGAAGGCGCTGCCAACTACAGCATCTATGATAAGTTTGATCACTGAGGTCATAGATATCGGAATGACGGAGGGGGCGCTGCTTGGTCTAAGAGGCGATACGCTCTGTGGAAGCGTCCGGCTGATCGGTGAGGCGCTGTATGAAGCTGGCAGTATGAGTTTCATGCTGTAGGCACATGAAGCTGTCCGTGATAGACTTGGGCCTGTCCGTGCCCGTGAGCTGGAGGTTGCATGGGATGGGATTGGTAGTTGGCCTGGCTCGTCTATTTTATATAAATGATGCATATAAATATTGGCAGTATCATGGCAAGAAGGAGGTAATTGCCTCAAATCATAGTAAGTGAGCGACTGTAGCAGCAGCGACCAGTATGCTAACCAACCCAGTGGATGTTATCAATGTTCTGAGCATAGTACAATATGCCGAAGTCAGCCAGTGGATCGAAGTGGACGGCGATGTACCAGATGTTTTGTATTGGCGCGAAGTGTTCCACTGTATCATATCACACCTATCTGTATGTATAAGTAACAAATCCTTCGAAAAGACATTTTAATACACGGCCTAAACTACTGATCCTATTTACAGGTGTCGAGCCCCAGCTAATCCAGACAAGATTCTGGTTGGCTGCACGACCAAAGTCTGCGGACAGTGGATGCATGTTGAATGTTTGCGCGAAGACATATTGAGTCGTATATACAATCTATTAGGCGCCGACCAGCCATATGTACCAACAGTGGAAATGAATTTAATTAAAGCTGAATTCGGTATCGAGCAACAGTCTGCCCAAGCACCGCTGAACGTAGTCACGACGGCAGACGAGCGACCCGCCGAAAAGCTGGACATACAGCGTCAGCTAGAAGTTACCTACGTTCCCTTCATGGTACGGATTGAAGCGCCTCTTCGTGCAAAGTTTGGAGGCTTATATTCGTAACAGTGCGGCTATATTGCTGTTGAGACAGCGAGGAACTTTCTTCCTGCAGCCAAGTGGAAGTACAAGGTGGATAGTGGATGTTTCCGCATCTATACTGGGCATCTTCTTGGGCCGGGACTGAGGCTGGAGTCTAGCGTTCATATTAGCCAAGAATAGCCGACCATACAAGCAGCGAATGGTTCAGAGCTTGAGCCCCCGCTTGTAGGACAAACAGAATCGAGCATCGACGTCGCGCCATTGGACTATTAGATCTACTAACAGTACGTCAGGGAAGGATAGCCATACTCACTCTTTGCGCCTCCACTATTGCGCCTGTCCAGCCAAGTCCGGTCTTCATTCGGCTAGGATCAAACGATGGTTCTTGATCGACTCCACATTGCCGAAGCTGCTTCATTCGTGGTCTTCTCTCACAACTCGACGCTCGTGGCGTCAGGCTCAGGTGATAAGACAGTGTGGATCTGGCGCGCCGACACGAGTGAGTGTGTGTAGACACTGGCAGGTCACCACGAACAGCACATCGTCAACGCTCACGGTAGCACCCACCGCGAGCGCGTGTTCCTCGTCTCGCACCCGCCAACGTCACGTTCTCCCGCTCAAACTTTCTACGAGCCGCAAACCGTGGTAATTCCGCCCTCTGCGTGTCTATCTATCCCCTACCGCAGCGCCAAACGACCGTGTATTATGGAAGAGCCATCGGGCATCCACTGTCAGGCCGACCATGCCGTCTCTGCCTCTGTCTCTCGACGACTGCCAGCCCCGCATGACGCACACCTCAGCTGCTGGCCCGGGTCTGTCTATCGACGACTGCCAGCCCCGTATGACACTCACCTCAGCTGTGGCTCGGCTCACAGAGCAGCTACCCAATCGCAGTTGACCTGCGATGCTGCCACCGTTTGTGTGGGGGACCAAGAGCGCGCGGGCACGTGGAAAAGGCAAATTACCGAAATTGCCAACCGTTCCGCCGTCCGGGTCACGAGCAGCGGTAGCGGCGTCAGGACGGGCAGAAGCCAACAGACTAACGGCGAGCAGGTCGCCATGGCCATGGGCCGTATGTCTGTAGACCCGGGACAGCAGACATCTCGAAGCACGGCGTGAGCGATTTTACGAGTCGTTTTACGCCGCCCCATGATCTACAATAAGATTGACATACTCCTCGTTCAACAGCATTTCGAGGAGACTAACAATTTTCGCGGCTGCGGACGAGTCGAGGGGAGTTATAATAATATGCATAGTAGAGAGATTACAAATACTCCACTAGAGTAGGTTTAGATCATACATCTGGCGCAACGCTCTAAGTCGTTGTATTGCCGTCCATTGTGGTGCCTTAGGCCACCGCATCTACTAGCCACCACTATAATGTCTCAGTTTTTGTCCAACCTAGGGAAAACAAACTCTCCTCAACAAGGGATATTATTTTCGTCACTTTACGCGTTAGGGATATTTGGAGGTCCTCGGCAGAGTTGGCAGTTTAATGTAGTCAGGCTGGGGCTGAATTATTGCCTGGCAAACAAGGCTGAACGGCCAGTTGGTGTGGTGTGGCATGGGGGTTGCGGTGTGGCGGTTCTAGCGTGGCAAGGCAGAATGACAAATGAATTCTCTTCCACAGCTTCTGCTTACATGGAGTGCTGGCAACAGACTTTGGCTCTGCCATTATTACAGTCCAAAACGAAAGCCGTGGCGGTCACGGTGTGATGAAACATGAAACAGGCTGGTCGAAAGACTAGTGGGAGAATGACTGCAGAATCGAAGTCAGCGGAAACTCCTATCACAAACTACCCAGGTGGTACTTTGGTATGGACCAGCATCAGCGGATCTCACATCCTCGCAGAGTGTACTCTGATAGGCGGCCAGCGCTCAGACTGTGTGGCCACTCACTCGCACGCCGCACTTGAACGCCTCTGGACAGGCTGGGCACACGATCGTGGATGATGCTATGTGTTTGCAATGCGTACATGCCCCCTCTTTGGATGTAAAAACGATCTATAGGAAATCCATTACCAACTTAAGATGGCGCCGAGTTAGGTACATTTCATATTCCAGTAAGATTCTCAGGTAAGCGATTCAGCCGGCGAGCGACCCACCTCCAAGATTAGGTACAACTGCAATACGACCCTTAAACCTGGGATTGCTGCTCAACTCGCACCAGTGGGGGGCGAGTAGCTCATTTCACCGTTCTCCGGTTGAAGTACCAAGTGTGAGAGTTGGAAAGAGCTTTTCAACCTATCTAACAATCTCGTAAATGAAAAGGCAGAATGAACGAATAAAGAAGATAGGATGCCCGGGCTATATAATGCCGAAAGAGAACCCGGCTAAATGCGGATAGCTGTCTTCCGCAGGAACGGCGTAGAGTTTACCCACCGTTCAGCTGAAACGGTTACTTTTGGAAAAGGTTGCGAGCGCCGCTTCCCACTCGGCTCGCCTTTCGTAACCCTGTCAAGGTTGAGTCTCGAACGCAATGTCCAGCCTACCCTTACAAAACAGGCTAAACGGGTTAATTTTTACCTCTTATAGTTTTGCTGCTGACCATCTAAGGGGATGACCATTTGGGTGGTTGACTACGTTATGCCGACGATGTGTTGTCGGTGCATTTCAGCTTTTCACATATGCCCTGATTAGATTAAGCGTAATTTTGGGGATTAATCAATGATGTGGCGTAACAGAAGTTCCTCTTGCCACGTCGTAACACCAGTACGAACACCGACGATAGCGTGGTAATTACTCTACTTTAGCTACAGCTGACTACGATGACTACGCCCAGCCGAAGCATACTAGACAATAAAATCTTACCAGTGAGGAATAAATAGACAAGCATCGTGCCGCATGATCAAGCACCAACCTTGTTCTTCTTTAAACATCCTAATGACCTTCATGGACTCTATTGTCAATACAGCAAAGCTAGCCTGGAGATCTGACCGCCTTCGCTACTTACCTATAGAGCCAGACGACCAGAATATGCAGACATGGCTTCAGCAAAACATGGTCAATGACCCAACTATGAAAGTGCTCACCAGTGCAGGCGTCTTTAAGCCGAGCACAAAGAAGGAGAGCGCTGCGTGGCTTTGGGATGCATTCCCTGCCTGCCTGCTAGCTGTGGCAATTTGTCTAGCATCCAACGATGGTACTCCTGATGCCAATGTCGCGCAACACGAAGTCATCGTCGACGAGATGGCGACATCCACCGTGCGTGCACTGTCACGCGAAAACCAGAAAAATGAAACCATAATTGGAGTTGCTCTGCTGACAGGCAACTCACCGAGCATGGTGCATAATCGCCACAGCGAACTTGGCGTGTCTCTATCCACCGAGTATCAAGGTCGCGGCTATGGAAAAGAAGCGACAGATTGGTTGCTTGATTGGGGCTTTCGGTTTGCAAACCTTCATCGAATTGCACTTCAGGTTTTTTCACATAATGAACGGGCCATTACGCTATACAAAAAATTAGGCTTTTCGGAGGAAGGAAGAGCGAGGGAGCATGTTCTATTCGATAGAGAGTGGTATGATGTAGTGTACATGGCTATACTTGAGCATGAATGGAGGGAGCGTAGAGAGAAGAGTAGGGTTGAAGATGAATAGATACTTATGTAGGATATAATAGTAGTTGATATAATCGATTTCACTCCAACTATTTTCTTTGACAGTGAGCAATACTTTCTCCCTTACTTTTAGCCATCTACCGCCTCTCTTCAATTTTCATGCCCGCTTCCCTAGCCACAGTTTTGACCCCGTGTAAAGGGGTCAAATAATATGGCTATACGTTTATCTTGAGCAATGGTTTTCAACGCGACCGACTTTTCGGCGCTGGGCGCCTCGGAAATACTCTCCTGTGCGGTCTGTATAAGCGCCCCCTTTTTCGAAGGTTTTCCCCAGCCCCTGTTTTGTTGTACTCTTGTTGTTTTCAAGACTGTATGATGTTCTAATATGTATAAATATGTTGCTTGGCAACGGATTGCTTCCGTGCTTGGTTATGTGAAGGGTGTGCTAACCTAGTCCTTGGGGCTCTCTAGTGGGTCGGATTGCCGTCGAGAGCGCGTGCGATACACCGGTCCGAAACCATAGAAACAAATTCATGGTTATGGAATTCACCCTAGGCGCCGCCACCGTAGACTTCGTTGCGGCGCGCCTCCTATTCAACCGCTTCTTCAATATATCAGTACTTAAGTAATCTCCTCTCCGCGGGTGCTGGATTTGTGAAATGTGACGCAGACTTTCAGCTACCAGTTCTATAGCTACCAGAGGTTTCAGTAGCAGTTTTGCTATGCTTAAGGGGAGCGTCAGTACCTATAACATTAAATTATAATAACTAAGATCTATTAGAAGATATTTTTATATTAAATAACTCTTTTATTTATTTATATTAAAAAGTATATAAGTTTTTTTGCTTTATATAACTAGCTAATAAAAAATAATTAAATTCTAATTTTAAAATTCTTTTTTTATTAAAATAAATTATTTACTTAAATATAACCTAGTTACTCTATATTAATAAATAATAGTTAAAAGCTTTTTTATATAAATACTTTTATTATAATATTAAATAATATTATTATAAATAAAGGTTATATACGGTAGCCTAAGGTAGCCTGAAGCTAAGGCCTGGAGGGGCTAGCTGTTACGAACGAAGGTTATATAAGGCAGCCTAAGGTGGCCAAATGCTAAGGCCCGGAGGGGCTAGCCAAGAGGCGCCTATAAGGTGCCTGATTAGGATATGTAATTATATAACTATATAAGAGTACTTAGAGTGCTTAGTACTAAGTAATATAAGTAATGCTTAAGGTACTTAGGACTAAGTAATATAAGCTATAATTATAATAAAGAGATTGATAGGTACTTAAGGAGGAAGTATTTTAGTAGTTAGGTAGTCTAAATCTTTATTAATTAATCTAAGTAATAGTTTTATTATTAAAAGTCTTACTCTTAATAAATACCTATAATACTACTTAATATACTATTCTATAGCTTTAAATTTAATTTACTATCTAAAAAATAGACTTATTATAACTTAATAAATAAGCTATTATTATATTTTAACCCTTAGGGGATAAAAGATACCTCTCTAGTAATATAAATCTTCCTATAATAGAATTTATCTTTTTTATAAGATATTTAACCCTAAGGTACTTATCTTATTTAGTCCCTACTATAGGATTTCTTATATATATTAATTAATTATATTTATTATATTTTAAGTCTAATCTATATTAAAATATAGAATACTCTTTAAATATATTCCTACTAATTTAATAATTCTAATTTTATATATTTTAATTACTTAAAACTTTATAACCTAGCCCCTTTATATTTACTATCACTTTACCCCCTTATTATTAGTAGTATATTATGAAATTATATAGAATTTTTAATAACTATACCCCTAAAGTTATCGCTAATTTATTGGTAGGGATCCTAACCCTAACCCTATCTACACCTATACACTTCACATTTCGAGGAAAACGCCCGCCCCCTGTAACCGCTAGGTGCATAAGCTACCCGGTTAGTGGAATAATGTTACCTAGGATCGCCGGCTCTACCGCATTAGGAAGGCCCCCCTCTGCAAACGTTTCCAGAGCTTCAGCATCTGGCGACGTAAATGTACTCAGTGGCAGCGGAAGGGCCTTTGAACATTCAGTCAAGTTGTTGATGTTGTACACGCCTAAAAGGCTGAGCCGGACGTAAGCTTTAGCGTAAGCCTGCACCGAGTTTTCAGACGTTAGCAGCTACCAATAAGCGAACAACAGCAACTTGAACTGCGCTACCCACCAGATTCCACGGTATCTGGCCCGTCAAGCCTACGAACCCCGTCCATGTGCCCTGGGTCCGCTTGTCCTTGGATAGGTTAATGTCGCTCTGGAATTTGAACACCCGTTTCGGCGCGACTGGATTTCTGGTCTGCCCGTAAAAGGCCGTATCCCAAACACCGGGTGTGCTGTCTTGCGGGTCACCGGCGCGGCTCGGATCGACAAACTCCTGCTGGCTGGTGGTGTGGGCGCCGACGAGGGCGACGAGATCCGCGGGGCTGATGGTCTTGTTGCGAAAGAGCTCGATGAGCGAGTCAGCCGAGTCGGTGGGCTGGGGGAGGAGATTCTCGGGTGCCGCGTTCGCACTATCGTGGCGACCGACAAAGGAGCGCACTCGTGGTCCCAGCGGGCATGTGACGGCACCGACCGTGGCTGCCATCGTGTCGGTAACGGCTCGTTTTGCTCCAGGCCATGGGCGGGTCGTAACTCACCTGCCATTTGGATCAGATCCGCCATGCTGATGCCGTATGACCTGTACTTGTCAAACCACTCCTGCATCTGGTCACAGCCAGTCTCCATTCCCCTGTTGATAGGTCGATCGTAGCATTCACGAGCCAACACCAGAGACCCGTCTGAGCCGCCCGCCGTACCTGTGCCGGTCGACCACGTCGCGGCATCGTGGAATCCCATTCGGACCGCCTGTCTCGCGAGGTTGTTGCAGCGTCCCGCGGTCCCCTTCATCTTGGCGTTCATCTCGTCGGCGATGTGCTTCCATATGCAGCATGTGTCAGCCTTGCATTCTGGCGAGTCCCGGTCGGGCACGGAGGCGTAGTGATCAAGGAGCTCTTCTGGGAGAGCACGCCCGGCGAGGATATCTTTAATGGTACTGCCGGTGGACGAGAGTTTGTCGTCTGGGAGTGTGGCGAGATCTCCGAATAAGAGGGGTGAGTCTTGATCTTGCCCTTCCACCCCCCGAGAGCGAAGGTTGGCCATGCCACGGAACCCATGCGCGGTGACGGCACCGAGCAGCAGAAGAGCTGCGATATGCATTATAGTTCAAGAGGGAACGTTTTGCGACGCAGTAGCTTAAAGATCTCCAATTTAGAAGACGGCCTTACCGAAACGGAGTGCCCATCATGTATTTATATATCATGTACTCAAGGATCCGAGTAATACGTTGGAGCGCGGCTACGAACTCGTTGTCTGAACCGGCTTGGGCTAGCGAGTCCGTCTCCGTGTCTCAGGTAGCCTTTGATAGACCTTTCTCTTGTATCATGCGACCATCCCGGCTTCTGGAGAAGCCGTCGCCTAACACCTAGCATTCTCACGCAGGGGCGACAAACAAGCATCCCGTATAGCCAATCGCATTGCACGCATTGGTCACGGTACCAACATGACTCGGCTACAACACTTGCAAGGCAAGGGTAATGATCATTATCGCTCCACACATCTGTGACTTGAGTTGCCGCCTTTATCTCCTCTCCTCTTTCGGGCACACGACATGGGTGAATAACATCTTTGGTGGTGTTCAAGCGGCGGGTCTCGCCCTGTGGTCAATGGTGCAGCCCGCATTGGCAATACGAGTTAGTGCACGGACCGGACCCTAGACGTTTCTCTAGTAGCCGTTCTGCCGTTTACCGAGCTTCACCGGCTCATTGAGTGAATGTTCTATTTAGTGGGTGCATCTTGCGGTGCCGACTGCTGGGCGGGCGGTCGCCGAGGGGGGGATCGCATGCATTGAGTCCGCGGCGGGGTCTGTTGATCACTGCATTAAATAGTTTAGGGTTTCACTAGCTGCGATCTTCTGAGAGCAAGGCTCCTGACAGGGCAACCGGTTCGGACTACTGGCCCGAAGCTTTAATCCATGTATATCGGAAACAGCCGACATACCATTCATACTAGTGGTAGTAAATACTGTTCTATTCAAAGCCGCAATTTTTGCCGGTGGTTCCGTATCAGAACCACGGTTTCCCGTGGTGACGCGGCGTCTCGGACCAACGAGGTTAGTCTCAGCGGGCTAGTTATTATAATCCTTGACTGGCGGCGCTACTCCCGAACCACGGATGCCAGATACTGTGCTCGGGGCACTTGGTTCTGCCTCGCAGACTGACTCATCTTAGTCTCTCATATCGCCACTGGGATTGATTTTCTGCCCAAGTAACCAGTTACTTACCGAGGACATGGTGATGATAACCATACCATTCCACCGCGTAGTTCCTATCTGCGGTCTGTAGCTCAAGCCTCCTTCACCGATGCAGTTGGAGCATTGACGGTTTCTCGAGTCATGTCATTGTCCTATAAATAGGGACCATCGTGTCTCTGCTGGGGGGCGCGAGGAGAGACAATACGGCGTAAAGTGAGTGGGTTTATGCACCTTACGATGCAGATGGAGAGGTTGCGGTCGTTAAATGATGGATAGACCTCCGTTGGGCAACCGAGACGTGATTACGAGACGCGATCCGCTCCACGCAGGGGCGGAGCGGGGGGCGCGGGTTACGTCCGCGCGTCACCGCAACACCGCCAGTGGAACATGGGCAGGAGCCTGGTCATCTTAATATGCGGGCCGCATCGCATAATCCGTCCTTGGGCCATTATCCTTTCGTGCCATGTGCAAGGCGCGGTACACCTCAGTTCAGCACCCGTCAACACTACCGCCGCAGCTGGCACCTCGGTGCACATTGTGCCCCGCTCCATCACCATCCACTACTTAGTAGCAACTGACACCACATCCGGCCCACCAGAGAAAAACGAGACTTTATTTCATGAGGTGCATCTTGTCCTCCAACTCTACCATGCTCATGTTTTGCAGCGTCTTGCTTACTTTGGCACGCTCCGCGTCGTTCCGTTCGTCCTTGCAAGTATCAGCTGGAAACCTCCAAAACGGTAGATTGAGGTACATGCCCATTGACGTAGGATGCTTCTCATGAGCGTAAACCTGTCCTCGTCTGCTTCATTCTCTCCATGGGTATCCTGTAAAACGGCCTCCAGCTTGTTACCGTCGGGGTCGCGGACAAAGGCAGCATAGTAATGCTCGCCGTATTCCTTGCTCAAGCCCCATTTCCCCTCATCGGCTCCACCGTGCCGCATCGCAGCTTCCCAGAAAATACGCACGCTGTTCCGGCTTGGTGCGTTTAAGGCTAGATGAAATCCCTCGCCAGCCGGCGCGCTCTTTGGTCTCTCGAAAATATTGAGCGGCTCTGCGTCAGGGTTCCAGGTCGGGCCCTACCCCAGAATGCGTTCTCGAGGGTTATCAAACACGCAGTGACCGTCCAAGGCTGCCATGGTGGCATCGTAAAAGGGCTTCGCCTTTTCGTACGAGCTGACGCCAAGGGACACATGGCCGAGCAGCTCGTAGCGTTTGTTAATCAGCGGCGGCCTAGTCCGCGTTTTGTTGGCCAGCGACATTGTGGAATTTGACGGCTTCTTTCTTAGAGAAGCTACCTTTAAAATTAGTGGTTGAAACTGACAGAGGGGGGATATCTGTGAGCGTCTATAATCTAATCTGCTGTGAGAGGGCCGTGTCATGCTTGCATAGGACTGGGTTGTATTTCACCATCTCTACTGCTTCAAAGCTCCCATTTGGTGCGTGCGAATATGTGGATGTGGACATTTACAGGTAGCGGCGTTGACAGAATCGGGTAGGAAGTTAATCCTTTCCGAAGAGATGAAGGAGTTTTGCCGTGGCCATCGTCGTGAATCAATCACCTACGCACTTATGCTTAAATGCACGGTCGGCGTGAAATAGAGCATTAAATCCACTAACCTAACCAGACTACGCTGTGGGTCCTCGTTGCTGCTAGGGAGTTTGTACGCCGCCCGCTATCCCTTTGTTAGTTTGGAAGGAGCAAGCAAGTCTCGGGACCCACCTAGGCCTCCACTTAACGTTGGTACTTCATTGTACTTTAACCGTATGGCGTCCTCGATAACAACCAACTTATCACCAAATTGTACGCGGTTTTGGTAATAAAAAAGATAATATGGAAATCAATGACAGCGTGCCTTCCACTCACGGTGATTTCGAGTTTTTTGCCCGTCTCGGTGAGGCACAAATTGACCCGATAGGTGATAGCGTTTACCTCGGGGTAGAGCCACCTCCACAGCCTCTAAATAAATAACATCGAATTTGAGCCATTCGAGATGCCCCTGAGGAAGCTGATCGTCGTGAGCCTCCACTAACACCTTTGTCACTATTCCAAGAATTTGTACCTATTTCCCTTATTAATTCTCGGGTCGAGTACACGAATAAGCGTGAGGAATTCACAAGACCCCCGCCAAGCGCGGGGTTGGCGCGGATTCTGCGGTGGAAGCCAACGACAGTAGAAGAAGTCTATCTCTTCCTTGGTATTTTAATTTATATGGGAATTCATAGGGACTCTCGAATTGAGTACTATTGGAAGCCTGCTTTCTCAGTAACCGTACGGAATCTTCACTAATTTACGCGTTACATGACGTACGATCGCATTTCCTCCTCTATCGCTGCATCGGCCTCTATGATCACGAAGAAAACCCTTGCACCTTCATCCCTACGCCTTTCCACTAAACTGACGCCTGGTCAAGTGTAATTCAAAGGGCTTCTCGTTCTTTATTCTATCTAGGAAGCAATGTTGCCGTTGATGAGTGTATAATTGGCTTTACGGGAAGGTTAGGTTAGAAAGTCACGATACTGACAAAGCCGACGCCTACGGGGTTTAAGATTTAGGTTATGGCCTCTTAGGCTTATTTTTTACACTGGTTTTAGTATATCCTTAGCTTAAATTATGACTTTGATAGAATCTAAATACCTAAAATAGTCTTATATAAGCATAAACGGAACAACGAAACTAGTAAGCTAATTTCTCTAATGCCGACATAATCCGTCATTATTGCCCTAGTAAAGTAATTATTGCCTACGACTTATAATGTCTATATAGATAATCTCTTTAGCTCTCTACCTCTCTTTAATATAATACGTTAACTTAATAATGGTACTACTAGTATAGTATGTATAAATTATAGTATTTCTAAGGCTTTTTAGAGAGTAAGAAAGATAATATCTAAGGTATTAACCTATGGGCACACAACGAGATACTATCATAGGTAATAGAGCAAGGCTAGGTTAGTTAATAAAGGTAATTAAAATAATAATAAATTATATACTAATTCATTTCTTCCTCAACCTAGGTCAACCAAATCGCGTGGAAGGATAATGCCCTCAGCCTTATGCTTATAACTATATATATAAAGGATCAATTCGAACAACGCATACGGCGACGCCCGACATCAACAACAGGAAGATTACGGCCTATTAGACAGGTTTTTGGTGACGAGCCTGTAAAGCAATTACCAATGCCGTCCATCGCCGCCCAGTATAACAGTCATATAGGCGCTTTGGATATTGGTGATCAACTTAAAGCCTCTGAAGGCTTCAAACTCCGAGTTTATAAGAAAAACTGGCGTGCGATTGGGTGGAAATTCTTACTTGAGACTTCCTTAGTTAACAGCTTCTTACTTCAACGCTTCAAAACGCCTACCTGGGGCACAATATGCCGGCAGGTTGACTGGCGGCAGCGCCTTGTTGACGATATCTTCAAAGCCTTCGCGAAAGACGGCAGCAGCCGCCAAAAATTCCGTTCTGGCGACACTTTTACGCCCTTATCACAGCATAATCATGTCGACCGGAAGAAATCATCAAAATGCCTCGCTTGTCAGGGCTTTAGGGCAGGCGAGGAAAGAACACCAAAAACAACGCTTCAGGAGGTTAATGCGAATACAGGTACAGCTACAAAAACACGCCGCGGTTGTGATGTGTGTGATGTAGCGATTTGTACCTCTGCTAACTGCTGGTCCTTCTATCATAGCTAAATTAACTAGTAAATATAAGTACCTCGAGATCCACTCGATCCTGATTGGCACAGACCCCTGTAGGTGACCTGCCTTGCTCTTTCGAACTGACAAAGGGATACCCCGCCCCACGCAACCAGCCTCAGTCCAGCCACCTAGGAACTGTTAGCTTGCAAGCGACGGTGGTATACAATGCCAGGTTCGTGACGTCTGGGGAGAGTTCATGGCGTTTTTAGGTTCCGACTCTATCATCTGGCTGTAGCTGGAGTTACTCGCGAATGTACATAGTAGTCGATGACGGCTGGCCGTCCGCCACCTCTGGCCCGCGTCCGCTCGCTAGCTTTTGCCGCAAGGAACCTTGCCCGTGTTCGCTACGACGAAAACTGCTGTAGTGGCGGTGAGTCAATCACGCCGATATCGTTCACTTGGCAAGGACAAAGCGGGAGTTCTGTTTGCCGTGTGGATTAAAGCGCTACATGGAAACAACTGACAATATGATGCCACCCATGAACGAGTTTTTCTATGAGGTCAAACAAGTATGATGACGGCACTATTCCCCTCTCCCAGAACAAGAAAACAAGAATTGGTTTTAGTACATCAATATCTTACAAGAATAGAACCTCTGGAAAAGCTACATCTGGTCCCTCCAGATAAGACGACTCATTGCCGTACAATACGAGATCCAGGAACGCCGTCAAATATACTCCGAATATTTCGTTCAGCCTTTTACCAGCAATCTTGCCGACATATATATCGCTGGATGGGTCGTCAGATAAACCTCCGTTTAGTGTGGCTATCATAGGCTCGTCCGAGAACGTCATGTGATGCGAAGACGCCAGAGATAGCTCCTGGATCCAGGACGAGGAGCGCGACATCACGCCAGCCCAGCCAGTCATGTTGGGATTTGCACTTCCTTCTCCAGTTGCGCCCCATAGCAAAAGTGGCTTCTGCAAAACCTCATTTCCATCCGTCCCAAAGAGTTTGCCGTCGAGATTCACAGCTGCCGCGACGCTGCCGTCACGCAACAGTGCTCGCACAGCAGTCGCTCCCCCCATGGACTGGCCGTAAACAACAACGTTTCCCACGTCTAGGCCGTCTTCTGCGCCAGGGATGAGGTCTCCAATCACCGCTCCACGCCCAAGTTCGCTTATTACGAATGACACATCTTCGGTGCGGACGTCCACCATTTCAGTCTGCTGAGCCTCGGTGATCTCGCGCGCGGCGGTGGTGGAACCATCTGGAAATTCGACAATAATCGCGTCGGACGGATGATCGATAGTAGCTACAACAAATCCACGGCTGGATAGCTCGAGAGCCATGGTGGTGTAGACGAAGCGAGGGCAACGAAAGCCTGGCGAGAAGATGACCAAGGGAGCGCTGTAGACGTGTTCGAGGTGGCGGGACGAAGAATGGTTTGTGCATACAAGTGGCACGAGAAGCTGCCTTGCGTAATCTTCAGGGGCTCCGTAGGCCACAAACGTCGCTTGCAAGGCCTGGCTCGTCTTGGGAGGTGCGTATGGGCCAGGGCATGGTGGATTGAACTTGTTCTTGGGGACTGGGTAGTAGACAGACACCATGATAGCCCGGCTGTCGTTTCCAGTCCACCGATCCTGTCGAGTCTCATCCAGTAGTTTCAGGGCATTGCTGGCGACTGAGAACTTCCCCAAAGGTTCAGGAAGAACATCACACCGACTGAAAGGAGGGTTTAGTAAAACGAAAAGCGAGAGGCTGCGAAGCGCAGTCCAAGAAAGTGGGATCATAATATAGTGTAGCGGTAACACACGCGAGATGGTAGCAAAATAAAGCAGTCGCAAAGAAGCATAGGCAACTAGAGACAGTAGTGTATCGAATTTGAAGCCGAGCCTAAAAAGGCGAGAGATAAATGGTCCTAGGCAGGGCGTCTTCCAACGCGTCCACCACGACAGTCAGGGGAACCTTTGGAGGGTGGCGCAGGGCAGGACAGGACTCCATCTCGCAGCATCATCTCTCGGGCTAGTTTTCGCAACAATACGACGGATTGGCAGTAATAATTCTTATTCGCAGCAAAGTAGACTACTCAAACAGCTTGCGGTAGCTATTCATCCCCACCAAGCGCGGCATTTAGGGCTGACTCCATAATGAGGGTCCGTCCTCCAAGCCACAGTGCACACGCAAGTCTAACCGCAGGCTATGCACCCAGCAGCGGCCCACGCAGATATTGGCGGTTTGTCTCAGCTAGCTAGAGGCCGCCAATGACTATGACGGCCAAATCGCTTTGCTACAGAGTTATCTTGAAAGGGCCATGCGGTTGCGTTGTTCAATTTGGCAGGCCTTACATTTGTTGCTTTTCTTCGGACCTTGGCTGTAGGTCCCATTTGGAATCATCCTACATAGTACCGCAAGTTTGACCTTTGCACCAACAAGTGTAAGGTGGTGATACACTTTTGCACGAAATTGATACATGCTACATGCACGATGGCCTTCACATTCTACTACAATAGAACAATTTTTTTTGAACTGTTCAACGCTATCGTCTATTCGGCCACTATGCCACCTTGCTCGCGACTTCTTAGCGCCCTTGTGCAGCTGCTGTATTTTCTGTGTCCAGCCTGGCGTACTGCCCCGCAAGGAGTTCAACATCGCCACTGGCCCTGGCCAACGCTTTACGTTGCTGCTTCTGAAGCCGCTTCTGTTGCCTGATTGCCTTCTTTTCAGCTTTTGAAACCTGTGGAAAGTCGCTGTCAGGCCCCTGCAGGACAATGCCGGGATGAATTACATTGAGCAGAACAAGTGCGAGAGCCATGGGAAACGCATCCAGCATCAAAGCGTACATCTCATGGGATATCATGGGATTGCTTGCATCGGTGCCGGGGGAAAACTCAACCAGGCGGAAAATGATTCGTACCTTTACATTCCATAATATCAGCCTTACCGTGCGTTTTTTATTCCAACAACGGAGTGTAATACTTACAGAAATAAGTACCAGCGCAGCGAGCATAACCCAGATCAGATACTTTGCCCAGTCAGTCGCCAATTGTCCAGCTTTGAGAACCAAGTAGTACAGATGCAATGCCATAACCCCAAATATAACGATAAAGCCGAGCTGTATGGCTATACCGGCTGTATAGACTTTCATCCCGATGCTCATGATGCGCGAGTTCTTTTGAAAGAGCAGGATGCCACCAGCAACTTGGATGATAAAACAGATGACATCAAGCCATACAAATATCGTTGTCAAGTAAGTTGCTTGAACGTGCCACATCTTCCTCTGAGGAAGGCAAAAGTGCACCAACCGTGCGACGGTCATATATACAAAGGCGGTAATCCCTGGTGCAGTCATCAGCGGCTGAAGGAGAAATCTAACCCAGCATGAAGACTTACATAACGGAGCAAGATAGAGCAGCAGTGTGCCACTTATAACATAGTACTGGTTTTGTTGATCGCGAGCTCCAAGAACTCGGAGAACGAACGCAGCATATTCCCACGCACCACCCATGATGACGACCCGACAAAACCTCTATCCAGAAGTGAGCAAGTGGGATACGTGACTTTCTCAAGAGGCTGCTCGGACCAACCTTCCTGAAGATGATGGCTTGTACGATATGGGCAACAGTGCTGAGACCAAATACGGCGGCAAAGGCGAGATTGGCGCTGAAGCTTGGGTTGAAGGAGTAGTATGAGTTGCACGAGCCGACTGGGACATGGCCGTATTTACCAGGAACGGCGGTCGTGCAAGTGACTGCTGCTGACGACGTCGATCTGCCGCTCGTGCTCGTGATCGTGGTCGTCATGTTTCCGAAGCGTGTAGTTTTGCATTTAAAATTCGGTGTTTGCAATATTGAGAGGTATAAGTAAGTCTCCTGCTTTGTGAGGGTTTCCATCCGTCATTATATAGGGCCACAGGCGGCTGAGGCAAGCCCAGTAGACTTTGTCCTTTCCGTATTGAGGCGAAGTCCATACAACAAGAGCTGAACTCTGTATGAAACGTAGAAACATCCGCAGGAATTTCATGGTCATCCGTTAACAATTCCGAGAGGTTCTAGAACGATGCTGCCACATGAGCCGCGTCACTACTCCCCCATTGATCATCACCGGTAGGTTCCATTTAATCAAAGTAACAGGTCTACCGAGGGGGGCATGCATAACAGCTAATGCTACATCAATTTTCATTCAACGATCTCAAACATGGACGGTGCACAATGTGTGTCAAAAACGATGGCAAGTCAAATATACGGACAACGCGAGAAACTTACATAGGAGGGCCTTGGTGCATTGATCATAGTCAACCCCCTATGTATTTTACATCATAAAATTAAAGTCGTAATCTCTCGACATGTCTTCAAGCACAGTACCGAATAACCCGCAAGCTCGTTACTTCGCAGAGCATACTGCGTTCGCTAGCCCTTCACTCGCTTGAGCGGATATTTTGTTCGCCCCATCATTATTACGTCGCAATTCCACTGCTTGACTTGCTCTCTAAATTAAAATTACACCATGCTGTGCCTTGCACAGCAAATTAAGCAATACCGACCACGCCAGTACTCTTCCGACCGCATTTTTCTCATAGGGCGAAGCGGACTACCCCACCATGACCCGCACTAGACTAGTCAGAATGCGCAATCGCGAAATCTACCGTCGGAATCCAATCCGAGCGCCGAATGCCAAACTCGCAACCGAAGCGTTTTGGCAATGGTCATTACTGGCCGCTGTCTGCTATCCATCTGCTGTCCGCCCCTTTCCCTCCTGATGGCCGGACGGGCACTCTGGGTCCAATGCATCCAATTGCCTACGTGGCTTCGGACACGCAATATTCCACCCGTTCGCCACTACTTATATGTAACAAACCGTTGTGGCGGCACTGCTCAGCGCTATATAGACTACTATTACGCCTACATTGTGGGCTAGAATTGCTCTCAATGCCCTGATCTTTTGCCCCGTGGCCTGACGGCATAGGCGTTCGTCACATTATAATAGATTGGGGTATTCATCCATGTGAGAGCCCAAGCTGCTAGTTAATCATTGAGCCACAGAAACCGAAAAAGGCGAGCGATGGCAGCCCACGGGGTCGAACATCCCTAGTATCCGCTCTATACCGTCTAAGCCCCTAACAGCCCCTGTTCCGTGGTTTGGATAAGTCTAGTCCCCTGACTCGTTGCGTCTAATACTTGATTGTCATGAGATCATTAGGCATGCTTTGGTGTCAATGGTATTGGAGCGAGGAGCGTCCACAGACTAGCCCAGCTGCGCTCTACTTCATGGCAATGTCTTGTGACATGATAGAAAAAGTCCATGCGTAAGCAGTCGGGACAGCAGACGACAGCTCGAAATTCCGTATTCCTCCTACAGCACGTTTCAGAAGAGTGTTCTATTAGAATAAATTGGGAGGGCAGCCTAGATAAATGTAGTTAACTGCGTCTCAACCCTAACTCCGCCGTCTGCCATCGGTTACACCTGACAATTGGCGTGCAGCTATAGTGTTGCGAACCCATACGGTTAGCCGTAATAGCGGGAAACAAAAAGAAGACGGTTGATTGGTTATTTGATTGTCAATACCACCCACAAGCCTCGCTGCGACTTGTATTCAACAGCCATCACCGTCCCTCAATCGAGACCCTTGAGCTGCTCGCGCGCGCCGACTCTATCCATCCACACCTTGAGATTCGGCGTCTGGTCCAGCTCCACGCCCGCCATCATAACATAGTTCATAATCGACCAGACGTGGGTATCCACTAGAGAGTATTTCTCGCCCATCAGATACGCCCCGCCCTTGAGCTCGCCGTCCAGCACCCGCAGCTGCTTCGCCAGGCTTTCCTTGGCCTCCTCAGCGTCCTTGACCCGTACCTGCTGGACGTTGGCGTCCGGGTGCGGCTTCATGTGCAGCACGCGGAAGATCTGGTGCGTGTGCGCCGGCAGGCTCATGTTGCTCCAGACGATCCACTTGCTCGCCTGGGCGCGCTCCATGGCATTGGTCGCGGGAGGGTAGAGGCCCGCGTCGACGCCGTAGAGGTCTGCCAGGTACATGGTGATGGCGACAGACTCCCACAGGGCGGCGCCGTCGTGCACAATGGCCGGCACCTGGCCGTTGGGGTTGACGGCCAGGAACGCGGGCGTGCGCGTCTCGCCGTCGGGCAACGAGAGGTCGATGCGCTCCGCGAGCGGCTTGCCGGCGGCAGCCTCGAGCTCCTTGAAGACGGCGTCCGTGATCCCAGCCGTTGAGCGATCGGAGCGGTAGAACTTGATGAGAGACATTTTGGGCAGATTGAATGCTTCTGTGGTGAGAAAGAAAAAATCTCTTGAGGAAAAGTAAAACACATTGCGCAGCGTCGGCGACCACGTTAATAAAGTATATGCGTTCAAAGTTGTCTGGTGGTGGAAGCGGTGCCTGAATTACGGGTCCACAACAATTCACGGTCGCAGTGCCCCATGTCGGTATAAAGGGTTCACGACAGTTCAAGCCACCGAGCTGAACAAAATCCAGCCATTAAAAGCGCCCCTTCGCTTCGCCGCTATATTTCAGCTCGCCGCCCTTTCGCCAAGCGCCAATCAACGACGACGCCGCTGCGGCCGTCGGCGGTGCGCTCAGCACAAGCCACCAGACCACAGATGCTGTGTGAATTCTCGACTGGTCATGCTTACACAAATTTCACCGAGTAAAACTGCGCGTGCCGTGCACCCGCCATCCCTCTCCCCAGACGATCTTGAGTTCATCGTTTTTATCCCAGCAATTACAATACCTGGTACCTAATTAAGCATCGTTTCGGATTTCTTGTTGGAAGCCATGAGCCCCAGGGTCGCCCTCTTCATTATTGACGTCCAAAATGCCCTCGCTTCTTTCCCAGACTCCCGCGTTCCCCACGCAGAGCGGCTCATCACAGTTCTAGAAGAGATTCTAGATGCTGCGCGGAGTTTCCCTGTGCCATCAAATCCGCAGCAAGGCCCTCCTCTCATTGTTTTCGTGCAGCACTCTCAGCCGCCGGAGGATGGTGCCTTAGTCGAGGGAACTGAGCCATGGAAGTTGCGATTCACCCCCGTGCATGGCAACCCCAACGAAATACTCGTACACAAGACGGCAGGTCTGTCTCGCATTTCCAATGCCCTTATCCCTACAAAGTAATGTTGCTCCTAACACTTTTAAGCAGGCGACGCATTCACATCCAATCCCAACCTTGCCAGTGAGATGAGGGCGGCTGGCGTCACTCACGTTATAACACTAGGCCTCTTGAGCGAATGCTGCGTGCAGGAAACGGCGTTGGGTGCCTTTGGCGCAGGCTTCCAGGTGAGCATCTTGGAGGGTGCACACTCGACTTACAACGCGGGCGATGCCACGGCACTCGAGATCGAAAAAGAGGTTGAGGAGCTTGTCCGGAGCCTCGGCGGCCAGAGCATGCCGTACACTGCAGCGTTGGACAAATGGAGAGCAGCTGGTGCGGTTTGTTAGCCTCTCTTGCAATGTAATTGGTATAGAAAGTGACTGCGAGAAGGCATCGAAAGTACGAAACTCCCCACACATCTGCACCTGGCCTGGCCACCAACTCATCACCCACTCCGACGCCTCTATTTTGTGGAAATTGAAGTCACTGTATAAAGTCATGCCATTTAATTCGCTGTAGAACTTGATAGACCCAATTCCATCGCTGTAGCCTCCACGCTGAATACAGGTTGAAGACTGCCATTTTAATGTAGGGTAGTCTCGAAGCCCGTACAGTGTATGGCAAAGAGACTTGTTCTAGGTACCTCGTCTTTCCCCACACTTTTGCCATTCACACCCGTACCTGGTACAAGTCGCGCCTAGCGAGTTACCCGTCTTGTTCTTATCTTCCACCACGGCACTCTTTCCCGCGGTTCTAAATCAACGCCAAACTACATGTCAAACACACGCGCTCTTCCAACTAAAATGCATCAATTAAACAGCTCTTACGTATAAATATCTTACTATATGACTAAATGGTTTTCCCATAGATTAAATTTCCAGCGTTTAGTATCTTGAAACGCGCGGGCAGACAGACTTTACGGATTTAGCAGCGGGGATTCGACGTCCAATCTTGCCACGCCCCTTCTACTTTATGACAGACTCGTGCAACAGCGTAATATTGGATTATATCTTCTCTAGCGGGAGTATAGCCTCTTTATTAAGCTAATCCCCACCAATATTTATTTCCTGTCCACTTGACCTTGTAGCTGTAGGATTTCTGTTTAGATCGATCCATGATAGTAAACACGAGATGGAAAATAGGACACTACGCATGCGATTCCGGTTAGCCCTTTCACTACCTCTGCATGGTAGCCAAACCGATTGCGAGTGGCAAACGATACTCTACAAAGCATATTGAGATATTCCACGTACCACAAAGTAACGATGAGCCCTTGGATTGCTTCGTAGAGGTGAAGCCGAGATTCCGCAGGGGTTTCTCCTCCTACAGAGCAGGTAACCACCATCTTGTTTCGAGCCGGAATTGCACAGTCACAACACATTCCAGCATACACGAGGAACCCATTCGACCCCGCCAGTGAGCAAAGATCCGAACAATTGAACCAGGCGAGAACTGATGCCACTATCCACATGACCACGGCCAGCACATTAAGGAGAAGCCGTGTGCGTTTCCAGGAACGTGTCGCATCGTGCGCGTTGCTTGGCGGAGCCTGGTGATTTCTGACCTGGACGTGTCCCAGGAATAAGCCAAGAGCGACGAAAATAACTATTGTGAGGACAGACTAGAAACAAAAGTTATACGTATTAATAAAAGGTTTGGTCGCTTGGAACGGGGGGAGGGTAATTGAAAAGCGCAGTCACTGACGACGATGATAATGTACATGCGTTTAGGCGGTACACTCCAACCAAACGCTACGTTGTCGTTGTTGATGGCAGCAGCTGTAATGCTCATGACAATAATGGAAAAGGCGGATTCGAGAAAGGGGAGAGCAATGAGGCCAGCTGCGACCGGCGCTTTCTTGGCCAGTGCCAGGAATTCTGACAACCCATTGACGTTGACTGTGTCCATTACAAATAGGCGTGCTTGGCCCTCCAATCTGGGTTGTATGACGTTCGTAGTGTGGTGTGACCGTAGGCGATCTGGGGTGGGGATGGGATCGTTTCCATTGTTGCCAGTCGGGACCCGTTGATCCATGGCTGCTGTCCGATGCCGCGGCAAATCTATAAACCAGATAGCGAGGTAGAGCACAACTCTGAGGCCCGAATGGACGTAGTGTTGGAGTTATCGGAAATATAGCTGTAAAGTGTAGCGCGTGCGGTGGTTGTAGAAAACAAAGATAAATAACCGTTCCGAGTCGGTCTCATCTGTCTGATGGCTATTTTGTGACAAGGCTGAAGAAATAACATATGCTCCTTATATAGGAGCTCTGGATAGATGGTAGCCGAGTGCCAAGTGCAGGCGGGCTGATGCTGGGCTGCGAGCTAGTTGGGTGGAGAACGTCAATGAGTGTTCTCACAATCATACCACCGATTCCATTACTTTAATACAGCAGTCAGGTGTAGCACTTCCCCCGGAACAGTCGTGAACCAAATAACTCAGCTGACCAGGCACGAGGCGGTTGAATGACAGAACGTTGAGACAAGTATGCGTGCGCAATCATCAGCCCTGCTTTGGTGGCGCGGGGGGCAAGGGCTGCAAGGATAGAAGCCTCGGATGAAAAAGGCGGTTTGTCATATCAAATAAGCAGGACGCGTACGGTGCCTCGGACGGAAAACCCGGCAGTTTGGCGCCACAAAGAAAAAAAAAGTAATAAGCTGCAGAAATATCGGTTCAGCCCCAGATGACTCGCGTTGTGACGGCGGGCAGCTGAGCAGACTGGGCGGGAGGCGCTCGCCACTTTTGTGGACGCCACGCTCAGGGTGGCTGGCAGTCCAGCTTCTCGAGTCGCCAGTAAACTCGAGCTCGCGCGGCTAGTCAAGACGAAATGGACGCGTCAGTACCAGCTATATATAGGCAGCAGCTAATCTACACGTGGTTTCTCGGAAGGGAAGAATCGCTTTATAGTTGTAGGTAAAGCCACCCGCCCGATTAGCATCGGCCACCTAGCCTGGAAACACCCAAGCACATTTCGCAACATGGCTGAAGCAATCGGCATCGCAGCTGGCGCTCTGGCTTTTGCGTCCTTTGCATACAGCAGCGTTAAGAGCCTCGTCGACTTCATCGACGCGCTGAACCACGCAAAGCTGCAAGATGTGCGCCAAGACCTCTCGGTGCTGGCAGGCATCATCCGATCGCTCCAGGCGGATCTGGAGCTGGCTGACAGCCGCTTGGACCTAAGCGCGAGCCAAAGGGAGAGCCTGACGCATATAGAAAAAGCTCTCGAGGGCTGCAGGACGCGCTGCGATGATTTTAGTCAGCACCTGCGACAGATACTTTCGCGTTCGGCGGGCGCTGCCGAAAGCGAAAACCTCAGCAAGGTTGATCGGCTCCGCCTACACTTCAACGAAGGGGTGATTAAGCTGTTCAGGTCCAACTTGCAGGACTGCAAGCTGACCCTCAGCATCGCGCTTCAGCATCTACAGCTGTAAGAAGGGGGTTTTTTTTTTTTTCTTTTCTTACACGGGCTTATTCAGAACCTATTTTGACACCCCTTTGTAGCAGGAAAAGTGCAAATGCTGGCGGCGACGAGTCTCTGCGGCAGCTCAACGATACAGTGGCAAGGCTGGTAAGCGAAGCCACTGGCCAGTTTGAAGGACTCCAGAAGGCGATGGACGTGATTTCAGCGAATAGTGCCGGCATTTCAAGAACCGACGTCGACGCTGTTGTATCGTCGCTGAACGCCCAGGCAAACATGCTCAAGCAGTGTCTGCTGGTGTGCGAGGGTGCTCTGAAGGACACAACCACCGCTTCGGTGAATGTGAGGAATACCAAGCTCCTCAACAAGGCACGCATGATCGTCGCGGACGCCGGCGGTGGTCGCAGCGCGGGTCTGTCAATGAATATGGAGGGGTCTGCAGCCAAGGATGAGAGTCGCATTTTCGTCATTTCTGGGGTTACCAACCTGGATTCTTTGTCGCAGCTGTCTGATCCCAGGTAAACTACTACAAAACCAAAGGCTGAACGAGACATTACTGCCATCCTGTACGCGATTTCTTGGTAGAGGGAATAGGTAGCTGAAGCCGCTATTTTGACACCTGTGCACCAATTATTGCTCTTCTGCGGCATCAGTAGCTTTGGTGAATAACAAAACACGCCAATCTATAACGTGGGTTGTTGTTGGTAGGAAGTAAAGCATTAATTGTATTTCTGCCTCTTAGGGTCTTATGTTGCTGAGGTTTAGATCCCGGTGGACCTCGGCCGGTATTCTCGACAGCGATCTAGAGACGACGAGGAGGGCCGTGGAGCTGAGATTCGAGAACGCCTTTGGAAAACGTGAGTGCGCCATTTGCGTAGCGTCGACGGGCCGGTGTATTGGTGTGGGCGGGCGGCATAAACGCTGCCGTACTCGGGCTGACCAGAGTCACGATATTCATCCAAGGAAGATTTTTGGAGGCCAGGCTACGACACTGACTTTCTTCAGAGTTTACTGCAGTGGTAGTGGGCGCGGCCACGCGCCGTGTTCAACCTGAAAGTGGACAGAGCTTCCATTCTTGACGCTGACATGGCCGCCGCTGGCAGTGTTGTCCCAGAGTGCATCGTTGCCACTATAGTCGAGGAGAATAAAGCTAGCCGTACCGACATCGCCAAAAGCGGCATGCAACTGGTTCGATTGGTTGACAGCATGCTGACTACCAAAGTACCGATCCCATGTATCGCACTCAAAGTCTGGAGGGCAGTGGCCAGTCGCGTCCATGTGTTGCTGCCGCGACTGCCAGCCAGATGGGAAAACGCGTGAACATGTTCCACACGTAGACATGCTGGGACCGGAGAGGGTGATGCTTGACTCCCCCAGAAAGTTGTTTTATCCGAACACCAGGGTCAAAGCCTTCGTAGTTAAAGCAGAGGCGTGGAGGCAAATCATACTTGAGGTCTGGATGCGCTGCCATGAAAAGACTTAGGATACGGGGGGCTAGTGAGGACTCCTCACTGAGGAGTATCTATTTTACTTATTATTCTAGAATTAAGAGGGTTAATTTCTATTAGAAGATTGATACACTGAGTAATAATTTCCTATTAAATAATACTAATATTATTAATTAATATATTATAGTAAAGGTAGAGGGAGTTATTATATTTATTAGGATTTTTCTTATATTTAAGCCTTATTTATTCTTTCTTAGAGTTTACTTTAGACTTTATTACCTTTATTATATTCTAATTAGACTTAATTCTAAAAGTATTCTATTATTCTTCTAATACCTCTAATCTTCCCTCTTTTAGCTATATATAGATTTATTATAGAGCTACTATACTTTTAATCTTTAATATTAAATAACTCTATATTATAGTAGCTAAAATTTATTAGGAGATATCTTTATACTAAATAACTCTTTTATTTATTTCTATTAAAAAGTATATAAGTTTATTTATTTTATATAATTAGTAAAAAATATTTAAGTACTAATTTTAATTTTTTTTATTAAGATAAATTATCTATCTAAACATAACCTAGCTACTCTATACTAATAAAAAGTTATTAATTACTATCTACTAGTAAAAATCTAATTTTATACCTCTTTAGGCCTTAGGGTAGTCCCTACCCTCCTTAGGCTTTAGTCTACTAGGTTAATTTCCCCTATCTTACTATATATAACGTGGTTGATAAGCGAGTCGCGCAGACAAGCGAGTCGCGCACTCTCCCCGACCCTATAGCCCTTAGCCATTAATAATTCAACCACAACATAAAAATTCATCTAAAACTAATCGGAATCTTCTTCCTCACTAGTTTCTATATCTATAATATAAGTATACACATTATAACCAGTCTAGCTACATACACCACATCATTACCTATACATTTTAACCCTCACCTTATAACAACTATAATTATATATTTCCTCCTTTACCTAACTATCTATATCTATTTACTCCCTTATATCTCTTATATCCTATATAGAAAGAGATCCTTTAGCTTATAGTCTAGTTTTTTTAGCCTACTAGTACTTACTAATAAGCTTATTTATAGCTTTAAGCCTATATACCTAAGTATATAGGAATATAACCTTATATATAATAGCTATTATACCTCTTTTAAAACTAT